>CM042334.1:16739465-17064465 GCA_023566125.1 Zingel zingel
ATCAGAAAAAAGAGTGAACATTGGAGCTGCTTTGGACGCACACACCAAATCCCAACTAGTTAATTATCCTCCGGACCGCTGCAGTCTCCTTTTTTTTTTCTCTCCTCTCTGTCGGGTAGCGCGCGTGCCCGCTCGTGGTGTGAAGCGCATCCGCGCCCCTCTCTAACATGCACTCCAACAACCACGGCTGAAAGACGGCCTTTTGTACACTTTCGCTTTTTGAAGAGTGACGGCTACCGTAGCTGCAATACATACTTTGAACTGCGTAGCGAGAGAGAGTTGATTGCAATATATGATCTCAACGCTAGATGGGAGAAATTCTTACACAATGTAGCTTTAAGAAGCTGGAATCAAAACAAATTTAACTATTTTTTTAATTACTTACACCAATTAATCAATTATCAAAATAGTTGGCAACTTATTTAATAATTAGTTTAATTTAATATAAAAATTTCTTAACTAATCAATTAATTGATTATTATTTGCAGCTCCAAACCATAGAAGTTATAAGAGTATTATAATGCATAATTGAAGAAACTGACAGATTACATTTCACTGAAATTATTTTTTATATGATTTCACATGACAATAAAAAAATTATTGATTGGTTGGTTGACTGATAAGACTAAGTACATTAAAAACTTTGTCTCTCCCGATAACTAATCCTTACTAATAGCTCTGGCTATCTGACGATACAAGTTATTACAAATTTTATGCAAAGTAACATAAGACCTGGGACTCTAAGTCAGCAGCTAATGAATAAGTTACAACAACCTGCAAATATACAGAATTTAATCATGAATACAAAATAAAAGTATTTATTATGGGTGGGTCACACCTGGCATATATCCCATCCACTTAATAAGGTCAGTTTCAAAATATCGGTCATATCAGATGAGAATCAGCATCCCTATTGTATCCATCCAAATTCTTTCGATACTAGTGCCAACAGGATACCAGAGTTTTGGTACTGATGCTAAAACTTGTTTCATGTCTACTTTATATACAATCATATTCAACTACCTTTGACAAACATTTTTAAGCACTGCTCAACTGCTTTAACCGAGTTCTCAGGTAAGAATGTGTTAAAGCATTGTGGGAAAAGGTGTGTCTTCTCCGTGAACTTTTCTTGATTTAATGGAAGTTAAAAAAAGATGAATGATGTTCTTGTTGTTTGACCAACACATGTAGGTATTAGGACTGAACCCCAATATTCAGATATTCGTTCTTAATTATTTATTTCTTTCCGAAACTGTAGAATTACATAATTCTTAAAAATAACTGCCTTTAATTTTATGGCAAGTGTTTTAATTTCAGCTCAGTTTGAGTCTTTATTTCATTTTGCTGTCATTTACAGCCGTGGTTCTCGCTTCTCCTTGGATCTCTGTGATTCACAGAGATCACACACACTAACAATTGGTGTAGTGCAGAGAGAAAGGTGCAGTCACAACTCTGGAGTCGGCTAACTTGTTGCTCTCGCTACCAATATTAGCTGCTCTGTTTCATTCAAAAATGTTAGGTTGAAAAGAGCGTGCATGCAGGCTAAAGTTCACATTGGTGAAGCTATGAGCAGAGGAAAAGTCCTGCAAGCCGCTAGGCTAATTTATGCCATGTAAACATTGGAATGCAGTGCTATGCCATCCAAAAACCATCCGTAAACAGAGAAATGTCTGGCTGAGTCAAGTTATAACCAAGCAGTCCTATGTGTAGAAGTCTGTATGGTTCTACTTCAGCAGCCTGGTCTAGTTTTCAGGCAATTTAATAAAGGTAAATGAACAACTGTGCGTAAAAAATGGTATTCGGGACAGCTCTAGTGAGAATGAGAGTTGGACTATCCATCACACACAAACCTGCAGACGTCCAGCTTGGCCGAGAGGTGATCTTTCTGGATGTAGAGATCCTTCTTGTTGTTTAGCAGACAAATAACATCCTGCACCTCCACCACCCCATCCTCACGGTCAGCAACATCCAGCTGGTAGCGAATGTACAGCTTACCCACCTGTAAACAAGTATGTAGGAAAGAGAAAGTTTCTGATGTTGATAGGGGCTCAATGATAAATATATTTCCTTTATATAGATATAGGTATGATTATTGGAGATTCTCCCATACTCAGTCCAATTATATGTATTTTGTAGACCAACCAAAATGGAACTACCTCTAGGTTTTAAACTACTCTAAACCAACTAGGTGTGACTTTCTGACCTGTGCGAAGTTCAGTCGCTTGATTTTCTCTCTAATGTTGTTGTCAATAAGTTCTGAATAGATTTCAGCCAGCTCGTCGTGGTGGTACAGGAACCTCTGGATGTAGGGTATCACAGTGTGCACCATGGCCTGCATGGACGGACAGGGTCTGAGGTTCTCAGTCTGAGCTTCAGTTTTGACACACTGGGACAGCTGACGGATCCCGCAGATCTCCAGAAACAAAGATCGATCCATCTCGTTGAAGGCAAGTGCGGTGTTAGCTCGTTCTCCCGGCACTGTTTGAACTGGCAGGCAAATATACAACAAAATTCAGAATCTCCATTTCAAACTGGGTGTAGTTATGGGCATACTTCCTACTGGGTATGGTGAAAAGTAATCAAGTATAAATCGAACATTGGTAAGTATATGTAAAAAATAATGTAGCAGCATACCAAACTTCCCAGTCCTGCTCCTGGGAGCAGTCTTTTTCTCTGCTGGTGGCAGGTTGAGCAGACAGATCTGCTTGTGTGGTTTAAAGATCTTTTCCAACTCCTTGTTGTCAGCAATCATGGGTTTGTCTGCCAGACTCACCCAGATGTTATCCTTGGTGGGGAAGACCCTCTTATTAGACACCATACCTGGACATAAGGCAAAAGGACAGCCTGGGTCAGTTGAAGGCTTTTAGTATTTTTCCCCCCACTATTCCCATCCCCATTTACTGCTCCTTGATCATTGAAGGTGGCCTGTCTAGTTTTCTTGTAAAGAAACAAAGTTATGTTTACATTCATTGTTTCTTACCAAAACACAGTGTGTGTATCCTTGTCACTGACAAGCATGTATTTATTTCCTAATGTTGGAAATATTTTAAGGCCTGCATTGTGTTACAGGCTTCGTCTTTACTGCCTTTGTTGGTAAATTAATTTCTTTCTTTCTTTCATGTTTCAGCCACTAACTGTTGATGAGTGGAATAACTTAAAGCTGGATGTGTATTGCGCCTTCTGCTTAATGCTAGTAGTGCGGGTGCACTATACAAACAAAATGGGATCTACACTTAACAACATTGTAGTGCACATGATGCTCCATAACGCTACTAGTAGTCAAAAACTCTACAGGGTGCCGTTAAGAGGCAGACCATTAAAGGACAGGCCAAATAGTGGACACAGCAAGTGATGCAGCTTCCCTGTCTGCTTCTTTTTCTTAAATAGTGTTTCTTGGCGGTTGGCAAACTTGCTTAGAGGTGAATTACCGCCAGCAAGTAGACTGGACTCGCTACACTCTCATTAATGGGCTTTCTTAAATGTCCGTTATACTTGCCATTCCCGACCTGTCACGCGACAGTGTGAGTTTCTTGGCTTCTCCTGAACAGAGGTGTTGCAACTGAGGAAAGGCTACCGACTTTGCTATTTCTACGAACTAGAAGAAGTTGCGCACTTTAAATCTTGGCGCGCCAGCGAGATCTACGTCATTTTGACGGGACATTGTCGTGCGACAGGTCGGGAACGGCGACTGTAAAGAGGCCTTTAGTCTCATTATGTTCCACTCGGGAGCGGCTGCTGAGTCAAGTGCCATTCCTCATGGTCGTTCTGGTCGTAACATTAGGTCTGGTATGTCTGGTTAATATCAAACCGATTTTAACATTTTTTAGACTGGCCTAATGTGTATGCATTACTCACCCTTCAAGGTGGAGCAGTAGTCGAGATTTAATTGAGGGATGTTTTCCTGGTCACCAGATACTTGAATTTTACACTTTTGAGCTGCAAAAACAAAAATATATTATATTATATATAAAGTCAGGGAGCACAGGCAGGCTGTAACAAATTAAGCTAGTCAAGAAGGAAACCTAACATTTGTTGAATGGGACATAAAAAGTAAAGAAATTTGTGAGTCACTAGAATGTGAGACACGCTATGGAGCAAAAATGTCCTTACCAAGTATGGCATAGAGCACTGACACATCCTGTAGCACTTCAACAGTTGGTATGGGAGATGATGAACGGATCAATTCCAACAAGCCAACATACTGCTTCATATTGGGACTTATGTCCACATTCAGCAGCTGTACATAAGATCAGTAATCACAGATATATGCATAGTGTACATTAGTAATGGTGTAGTTTAGTCTTAAAGGTCCAATGTGTGGGAATTTCTCCCATCTAGTGTTAAGATCATATATCACAATCAACTCTCTCGCGCCACGCAGTTCAAAGTACGCATTACAGCTACGGTAGCCTTCACGCTTTTTTCTGATGATGCCAGTCTCTTGCTCTTTTCAATATCCTTTTTCTTTTTCTGGGCGAAGAAGAAGACTCCTGTTCCTGAAATTTTGATTTTGAATATGTGTGGTCCTCCATGTTTCCTTCTTCAAACTTGCCGGGGCCGGGAAGCGACGATACCCATTAGCAGCACCTGTGAGTTTATCATGTGACAGCGAAAACGCGAAAGGCGGAGCAGTATGTCCTGTATGTCCCTTACTGGCTAACGTATTTCAAGATGGCGCATGAATATGGAGCGTCTACCTGCAAACGCAAATTTCAAGCCAATAGGAGTACATGGAATTGATGGGCGTTGTAAATATTCATGAAAAAGGACAAGTTTGTGAACGGGAAACACAGATTTTGATAAATGAACAACTAAAAATGTTACACACTGGACCTTTAAAATTGGCTACAAACAGTAGGATTACAGTTTAATAAAACAACAGAGACAGAAAAAGAACCTGCATAGTAGGGCTGGGTACCGAATTCGATTTTTAGGCACCGACTGAATTGCCTCCATAGTATCGAGTATCGAAAAATGCCTCGTCATTCAATGCCAAATGTCAATACCTAATAACGGCAGAAACTGGTGATTGGCTATCTAACGTTACATGTAATAGAGGTATGCAGGAAAAACTGTGTTATGGATAAGTTCACCTTAAGTGAGCCTAATCAGGTTTCAATGGGCATCAGGTGTAGCTCATTTATACTCTTCCTTTATATAGGACAAGGAAACCCTGAGGTTGCAAAGACACTGCTCCTCATGTCTGGGGTGAGTTCATTGGAGGTATTTATTCAAGCCAAGAACAGACCTTGTTCAGCAAAATTAACAGTCACTGCCTAGAGATAAAAAGCTGGTTTTGTATACCCCTAAAAAGCTTGACAGAAAGCAACACTAACTAAGGGGTCTTAAAAAAGGTCAATCAAACAGGATATTGAGTTTAACAAACATTTTATACATGTAGGAAAATGATGTGAGCTTACTATGGTGAAGAAGGATGTCATGCCATCCAGTGGTTTGTAGAAGGGAGCCAGGACTTTGGGCTGCTGGACAGGGCTGTCTGGTGCGTGAGTCAGCAGTCTGTAGCGCTGAAAAACTGCCGTGGGGTCACTCCAGCACACCTCCTTTAGGTGGTAGAAACGTCCTGAACACCACTCATTTCGCCTGGGAGCAAGGTTTAAATTGTGAAGGGACAAAATGTGACAATAATCTGAAAAAGTATGCTGATACACCCGACAACGTACCTGTTGTACTCTATGAATACAGCAGGGGTATGCTGGAACAAATCCTTCACGCTGCTCTGGGGACAGTTATTATACAGATAGGCATAGACGTTGTGGATGTGCTCAACTGTTGAAGTGAAATTCGCCCCCTCTAACTCGTCCTCAGGTAATCTCTGCTCCTGGTCATCTGTTTCTGGTTTGACACACCACTTCTTCAGGTAGTTTATCAGATCATCCACTGAGATACTTTGTCTCATTCCTGAAAGAGGGAAAAAGACAGTGACTCACAGATTGTCCATTATGTAACAGACTAAACATAGCCTGCAGCAAATATAGGATAACCAATAACTTGAGCTATGAACAACAGATGTACACCATAGAATACATGTTTACCAAGAGCTCTGCTAAACTCGCTGGGGTCTATGTTCACATAACAGACATGAGTCCCCAGCAGGCTGGTGACTTCAGGTGAGGTTAGGTAGACTGAGTTTGGACAGAGGTACTTTCTCTCTTGCTGTTCTCCTTCCATGGGGCGATAGGCTGGTACCCATTCAAGACAACACAAGAAGTGGTAGAAGGAGGATTTGGTGCTTTTGATCGGGTGTCCATCACTGTCAATCACCTGAGCTGTGAGGTACTGAGAGTAGCGATGTCTGCAAAAATAGGAAAGGTGATTATAGATAATGTTTGAAATAGGTTAATACAAACTTTTAAACCCCTCTCAGCAAACAATGATAAAGTTTCTTTGACAAGATATGTTTAATATTTGATCATATAACTTCAGAGATCCAACAACACAATGCTACAATGTATGGATCACAGCCTCTTCAGTTGTAGTTTAGGCTACATTCAGACTGCAGGCCTTAATACTCTATTCCGATTGATTGCCAGATTAATTTTTTTTGACTGACTGTTCACATACGTACAGAATGATGAATTACAGCCATTATATCCATTATACAGCTACAGTAACTCGGGAGAACCGTCATATGAGCCTGCAGTGCAGGGCATCTTAGCAGTCCCCTGGGTCTGCTGCTACGCGTTCATTATGCCTAGTTAAATAGCTCTGGATCCGGCTATTAGTGCATGTTACAACTTTTAAAACCTAATTATTTAAATAAGGACAATTTAAGTGTTCGGACTGGTAAGTTGGAAAAATGTATTCGCTAATATACAGACGTATCTTCAGGGATGTCAGAGTAGCATGAATTTCAATCTGACAATCTAGACTTAGGTCACATTATTTTTAAATCCGACCTGTAACGGATTTGGACCACATTTGAAAGTGGCCCAAATCATAACTGGAAAAGATCGGATGCCATGCGATTTGGGCTTTTCACACTGTCTCTCTGAAAAATAGGATTTGGGTTACTTTGGCCTGCAGTCTGAACGTAGCCTTAGTGATCTTAATGCCCCATGTAACAAGGCATGGCAAGGCAAAGGCAGCTTTATTTATATAGCATACAACAGTAACTCACGAGATTGGTCAGAGCTAAGAGCAACTATATCCAGATGAATTAATCCCCAGACTGATCTCTCTGTCGACGTTAAAACCAAACAAAGGCTGATGTGACACTGCTTTTCTCTCGGGGAGAGAATAACATTTAACTGTCAAAGAATGTCATCACTTGACCTGAGTAATCACTTACCGCCTACAGTGAAAATGATGGGGATTACTACCTGACCCTGACTAACCCCAAAGCCATTAACCTAGCCATTCTCCAGCCATTAGGGTTTCCTAAACATAACAGACACCTAGTGAATTCACATGCTTCTCAAATGGTACACTCAACAGAACATAATATAGGACTGTGTGTGTGTGTGTGTGTGTGTGTGTGTGTGTGTGTGTGTGTGTGTGTGTGTGTGTGTGTGTGTGTGTGTGTGTGTCTTACCCTGTATCCCAGTTTGTCGCCAGAAGCTCCAGCAATGACATTCTCTGCTGCAGGAGGAGGTGGCCAGGCAGCTGGGCTGTGGCCAGGGAATGAAACTCCTCGCAGGGGTAGTCATCAAGCACAAAGCCCTCTCCTTGATTTTGGTGCCACATTGCACTTTCTACTGACCAGGGACTGGAGGCCTGGGGGAAGAGTAGAAGAAGAGTCTATTCCTTTATATTCATTTGCAATTATCAGACTTAATTCCCAAGCAAAAACTGGAATAAAGTAAATACAATTGTTCCTATATTACATAAAGGCAGCATAAGTCACACAATGACTGATGGTGTCATGACAAATCCACGTTTTATCCCTGCTTGCTGTAGCCCAGGCTAAAACAGGCATCAGGAATGTCTGATGGGTCCCATCAGTCACCTGCTTTTTCTGCTCATCCTCAGAGCAGCTATTGTCTTTCTAGTCCTACCTTAATCCTTTAATCACTATGTTATTCCTCATGATGAGTCAGTTAGTTTTTAATGCAGCGTGCTTCAGGAAGACTGTGTTCTGCCTCTGGTGTCCATGCAACCGGTAAACATTGTGTCCGACACACTAGCGGCGCCAGGATTTTGATTGTAGGTGGGCCTCCAGAAAACTGGATGGGCAAGTTAAAATAAGCCACAAAAAAAAAACTGAGGACAGCGACTCAGTAGCCTACCTGTGTGGCTCTTGTGTCGCTGTCCTCAGCTCAGAGCTGAAGTGGACAAAGACATACACCTTGGCAGTAAGCCTACAAAAAGACTGAAACGGAATTATTACAGCCAGACACTAACGTTAACAGTCGCTTTCCATCCGGAGGGATTTTTGCAGTTCTTAGAACATAAAATTCCTAGAACCTTTTTTTTCTCGTGTTTCGACTGGACCAATTTGGGGGTTTTTAAGTCCCTCTGGTCGCAGCTCCTGTAACTCTTTCAGCTCCTACTTCAGGGCAGGGTCTTTTCTCGTTTCAGCATATGAACCTAGGTGAACGAGGGTCGGGTTTCCGGTACAGACAGACCAACAACAGGACAATTTAAACAATTTTCGCCATCTTATTCATTACTAATTGCACTTATGACAACGTTTTAGGCGAGAAATTAACTGTTTAGATTTCGAATATAGGCAGTCTTGCAAAAATTGATGCCGAATTGACAATTTCCTTCAAAGTTTTCGGAGCTCCATGAAGTGAGGCGACAGCCAGCAGGTGCCTGCCCCGGCCGCTAGCTCGTCGCTCGGCCAGTTATGCTCAGAGACCCCGCTGTGAGCTGGAGGTCTCTCAGACCACTCTCGTAAATAAGAGGCTTTTATTTTTCCCTTACCCCTCCTACCAGTCCCTATGGCCACTTGGCCAGTGGGAATACAATTGGAAAAAACAGTTTTGGGGGAGAGTAGTTAGTAGATCTGTTTAGAAGTGGACCTTTCCTATAACTACGTTCCTGTAACTACTCGGTCGGAAAGCGGCTAAACGTTAACTGTTGCCTACTTGCCTTGCTGGTGTGAGGGGGTGGCTACGGAAGGACTTTATGGGGAGAGGGCGGCCGAGCAGGATGGTAACTCGTCACTTGTAACTGCGTTACTTAAAATGGCAGGAGTTTCCTCCTCCTGCTGCTCCTCGGAGCGTTTCTTGCTGAATTTAAATGAAAACAAGCTGCTTTGCGTTTCATATTAGCTGATAGCTACCGTCTGTGTCTGTCTCATTGAGCTTGCTTGAAAAGTCATTCATTTCATTGGACCACTTGCTGGTGACGATGCAGCCTGTGGGCAGGCTTAAGAGTCCACACGTGGGCCCACCCGGGCCCAATGGTAGCGCCGCGGGTGGTCCGACATAACATTTTTTCCCCACTGGCCCCTTGTATATTTTAACTGGCCAGGGAAAAAAAAGGGGAACAACACTTTTTCAAATTGTTAAATGTATTAATCTAATATACATTGTAATGATTAATCTAAACAAAAACACAAAAAAACTATTCTGCATCTACAAATATGAGTTGAGTCAATTTAGTTGGATTTGCACTTGAATAAATTATAGTTATTATACAGTTTTGCTTGGTTTAATTTACGTTGAAAGGCCAGAGTGAGTTTCACTGTGTCAAGGCCATGAAACTGCTGCCTTCACTCACTCTCTTTTATCATCTAGGCTCACAGGTGGGGCTGCCACAACCCTGGTCTGGTCTTTTTGTGCTGGTATAACAGCATTTTTGCAGCATGATTCCTAAATAGCTGCGGTAACATTTCAAGGATGTCCTTCTCACCAGTTCTTTAGCAGTGAGTGTTTGTCTCTCTTTGCGGATGATGAGACCGTCTCTGACTCCCAGGGTGCTGAACAGCTTCCTCCATCCTGCTACATCGTCATCTGTCTGCACATAGCAGGGGTCCAGCAAGACCCAATCACAGCCTGGTGGAGGAAGAAGTAGACAGGATAAGTATTAACAGGAAGAAGAACAATAAAGGCATCTTGTATAAGACATTTAAATCTGGTGAACACTAGAACTGAAACAGGCTAAGGAGATGAGAAAATCAAAGATTGAAAGGACTGCAGTGCAATGTTTCCGTTTTGATATCAGTTAATCATTCAACATTAGGTAAGGCATTTGTGTAATAAGTCAAATCTCACAGAGAATCTGCTGCATTGCTTCATGGCCAAAAGGTAACACTGTGGTCCTGTAAACCCCTTTGAGATGACATACT
Source organism: Zingel zingel (assembly GCA_023566125.1). Lineage (NCBI taxonomy): Eukaryota > Metazoa > Chordata > Actinopteri > Perciformes > Percidae > Zingel > Zingel zingel. The sequence goes on from CM042334.1 coordinate 16,749,721, forward strand.
GTGATTCTAGGCTCTAGCTAGCTACGAAAGCAGGTAGCCTTTGGTGACGGTTGGCTAAAGGCTAAACTATTAGCAACATTTTAATATGGACATGTTTTAAAAATTTTGATGTACAATTAATTGTCCCACAAATAATTGCGATAACAATATAGTTGTCTCTTTCAGTCAAATTTAAAAATATGTATTTATTTATTTATTACTTTTACAAACAAAAGTTTTGAATGAATTTCAGGATAGATCTTTTGGTTATATCACTGTTGCGTGACCCAGATTATGTAAGAACAAAGGTTTTTCTTTTTTGGGTTGCTCTGCAGTGTAGGCAGTTCTTGACAATGCTAGAATAGCAACGTTTTCTGCAGGATTTTCCGCTGACATGCATGCGCATCTGCATTTGAATTACAGCCAATTAGGGTTGGGTATCGTTTCCAATTTATCGGTTCCGATTCTTTGAGGTCAAGTGCTTATTTTACAGAAAAAAACTTTTATATAATATTTACAATTCACCTCAGTTTATAATACCTGTAAATTAATTTCATCCAGTTTAATTTGGTTGCTGTTCTTTATAATTAAATAATAGTCTGTTCCACACTAAGGTCATTTGGTCAAATTTAAATAATGTATTTAAAATGTAATGACAAGAACTTATTTCTTTAGTAAATTGAAAACAAACTGTCAAGGAATAAAAAGAACAGCCACTAGATGGCAGACGGGTACAACAACAGCTTGAGTTTCTTAGTGTCTTACGAGGTGCACCTGAATGCACCATGAAGTCCCTGGTGGCGCCCACACACTTTGTCGGTAGTTGTTTACAGAACTCGCACAGGTGACTTCAGGGAAGCAGGCAGAATTTTCAGTTTCTCAGTTATCTCACTCTCTGGCAGTGGCCACGGTGTCTCCGAAAGTCCAGCTACAGGCTACAGGTAAGCTGTAGCCTGTAGACTGTTGCACGTTGACGTTACTACATCTGCTCTTCTCTGAGCCTTCCCTCTCCCTGCTCAGCCCATGTCTGTCAGCACGCCGCACAGAGACAGACACAGGCAGACTTGTTTGCTTCATGAAATTATTGTTTATTTTTTTGTATTTGTTAAAAAGAAAAACACCTTAACAGAAATATGTGTAGCTGACTATATGTGTAAGCCAGGACTGTCAAGCAGGCTGCCTTCCGAAATGGGATTGGGCGTATTATCTGTATTGTTCTTAAACTGTGCAATGCTGAAATAGGGAACTGGAACTAGAAATACTTAGGTGTCTGGTTAGACAGTTCCCTCTCCTTCCAGCAACACATAAACCACCTTCAATCTAAAGTTAAGTCTAGGATCGGTTTCCTATTCCGCAACAGGGCCTCCTTCACTCACGCTGCCAAACTGGCTTTGGTGAAAATGACAATTTTACCAATTCTAGATTTCAGTGATGTCATATACAGAACTGCCTCAAACTCTCTCCTGAAAAATCTGGATGTCTATCACAGTGCCATACATTTTGTGACCAGAGCCCCTTATAACACCCACCATTGCAACCTCCATGCATTAGTTGGCTGGCCCTCGTTACACACCCGACGCCAAACTCACTGGTATCCCAAAGCCCCGCTGAATCTATGCTCACTGGTCACAATAGCTTTACCCACCCGCAGCCTTCGCTCAGCAGTTACATCTCCTTGGTCACTCCAAAAGCCCACACCTCCTTTGGCCGCCACACCTTCCAGTTCTCAGCTGCAAGTGATTGGAATGAACTACAAAAAACCCTGAAACTCAAAACCCTTAACCCACTAACTGCCTTCAAAGCACGTCTGTCTGTGCTCCTTTCCGATCACAGTACATGCTAACCGCTCCCTGTCTTTCATCCACTGTTTTTGCACACCCTTACTCCATTATCTCTGCATAGTTGCACAGATGCACTGTTTACGCTAGTTTGCACTATTCAACTGCCCTTGTATGCTCAACCGTTATTTCTTCCCACCTTTGTTGTCACACAATTTTTGAACATCTATTGACCTACTTCCCTATCTAGACTGCAATCTGCACTAACTGTATATTGACTATTTACTACATTTCAGCATTCTTACGGACTGTCTATTCTTGCATATTGTATTATTACTGATATTGACTCTTTACTACATTTCAGCATTCATATAATCTGTCTATTCTTGTATACTGTGTTATCACTGATCTTCATCACCACCTAGACCACACTTTGCACTAATTGTATATTGACTATTTACTACATTTCAGCTTTCTTACGGACTGTCTATTCTTGCATATTGTATTATTACTGATATTGACTCTTTACTACATTTCAGCATTCATATAATCTGTCTATTCTTGTATACTGTGTTATCACTGATCTTCATCACCACCTAGACCACACTTTGCACTAATTGTACACCGACTCTTTACTACATCTCAGCATTCATACAGACTGTCTATTCTTGCATATTGTATTATTACTGATATACATCACTACCTAGACCACCATTTGCACTAATTAGGGCCCGAGCGCCAACAGCGGCGAAGGCCAAAAACTCACCAAAATTGGCGGGCGCATCAAGTCTGGCGAAAATGTACATATTTTAAGGGTTTGGGGAATAGGCACAAAAAAATGGCTCGCTAGCGCCCCCTAGAAAGTTAAAAAAATTGAGCCCCTGCTGTGCGTTTAACGTAGACTCACGAAACTTGGTACACATATGTAACATGTCGAGATGTACAAAAAATGTCATTAGAGCCATACCGTAAACCCAACAGGAAGTCCGCCATTTTGATTTCAATGTTCGAAAGTGCGATTTTGGCCATTTCCACATGTCGTACTTTAACAAACTCCTCCTAGAGATTTCATCCGATCAATTTCAAATTTGGTCTGTACCATCTTAAGACATTAAAGATGAAAATTTGTTAAAAGAAAAACTTTTCGTCATAGGGCGTGGCCATGGCGGGGCGGCCATTTTGTGCGTTTCGCCGCCGAAACAGGAAGTGGGTGTAACTCGAGTGTACATTGTCAGATTGGCTTGAAACTTTTCAGGATTTATAAGAGTCCAACCCTGAGGACAAATAAAGGCCGATATTTACGTGAAGTCATAGCGCCCCCTAGTGGCAACAGGAAGTAGGCCTAAAAGTCAAGGTGCTATACTTTAACTAACTCCTCCTAGAGATTTCATCCGATGGACTTCATACTTGATCTGTATCTTCTCAACACCTTAAAGATGAAAAGTTATTAAAAGAAAAACTTTTCGTCAGACGGTGTGGGCGTGGCGGCCATTTTGAGTGTTTAGCGATGAACAAAGAAATCGTTGTAACTTGAGTGTACGTTTTGGTCATAGCGCCCCCCGCTGGCAACAGGAAATACGCCTTATATGACAAACATCATCCGATTTACATTAAACTTATAATGTGTGGTCTACATGTAATACTGAGCCTCCCCCTATACTTTAACCATGCCCACTTACTCAGCCACGCCCCCTTTCATAACATTTGAACCGTTTAAGGTAGAGTCTTGTGTGAGGTGTCATTGAACTCAGCACAGAGTTTGACCCGCCCCCTAAGCTTTAGCCACGCCCTCTTTTATAACTAATGACCCGTTTGATGTAGACCCTTGTGTGAGGTGTCATTGAACTCAGCAGAGAGTTCCTTATTCATTGGTGATGGTTTGACCCACCCCTGATGCTTAAGCCACGCCCCTTTTCATACCTGGTGAACAATTTAAGGTAGAGTCTAATGTGAGGTATCAATGAACTCAGCATAGACTTCCTTTTTCATTGGTCATGGTTTGACCCGCCCCTTAAGCTTTAGCCACGCCCCTTTTTATAACCAATGACCCGTTTGATGTAGACCTTTGTATGAGGTATCATTGAACTCAGCAAAGATTTCCTTCTTCATTGGTGATGGTTTGGCCCGCCCCCTATGTTAAAGCCACGCCCCCTTTCATAAATGCTGACCCATCTAAGGTATAGTCTTATATGAGGTATCATTGAACTCAGCAAAGACTTCCTTTTTAATTTGTGATGGTTTGACCCGCCCCCTATGCTTTAGCCACGCCCCTGTTCACAGCTAATAAACCGTATGACGAAGAGTCTTGTGTGAGGTATCTTTGAACTCAGCGGGGAGTTCCCTTTTCATTGGTGACAATTTGCGGTGTCTGAGTGCCGCGCAAATGCACAGTCGCAAGGAGCGGCGTCCGCCGGTAACCCCGACACGCACCGAGGTGCGAGGGCCCGTCCATCGCTGCTTGCAGCTTTAATTGTATATGGTCTCTTCTCTACATTCAGCATTTATATAGATTGATTACTGCTTACTGTTATTACTGATCTACATCACTTAATAGACCGCAACTTGCACTAACTGTAGATTGACTCTTCACTACGCCGCAGCATTTATCTAGACTGTCTATTCATATACACTGTGTTATAACTGATCTACCTCACTAACTAGACTGTTTACTGACTCTTTACACAATCAACTCTGTACACCATCTCAGCAGTGACATAGACTCTCTGTTCATGTATATTGCATATCCATCGACTTACTTGCACCTCACTACCTGCCGGCATTTGTAATTGCCCACTTATTCTGCACTTTATGTAGCATATTGTATTCTGTGTTCTTGTACTGTATTGAATGTGAAACTATTTGTTGTCTTGCACGCCTACGCTCGTCTTGGCCAGGTCGCCGTTGCAAATGAGAACCTGTTCCCAAACGGCCTACCTGGTTAAATAAAGGTTAAATAAAATAAATAAATATCCAAGTTATTGTTATAAGTTATAATACGTATTGAACGAGAATCTGAACTCTGAACTAAACTCGGATTTCAGGCTCTTTAACCCTAACAATAGAAGCAAACCCTCACATAATCACAAACTACTTTTCTCATAAAATAACACAAACACACACACTCCAAATTTCCACAGAAGGTAGATGGAGCCTAGGGACAGTAAGGAACAAGTCTTGCTGTTTGTTTAGGATATTTTAGCTCATTTTCCAGGGCCCACTTGGACACAACAATAGCTGGAGAAGTATAAGGTTCATGTTCAGTTGCGTCAAAATTTTTACAAACATTTGTGTCTGTATTAAGAATTGTGGGTTTCTCCATACCAGGCAGTTTCTTTGGTAGGTTGATGTTGCCGTACTCTTCAGAGAAGTGCACCCTTTCATTGGCCGGGCACAGCAGACCCCTGCTGGTGAGGACGGGTACTGCAAAATCTGAGTACTGCTGGCTGGAGGAGGAATGCAGCTTGATGAAAACCAAGTAACTCACCACCACTGACTCTGGCTTTAACTGGTGGTGGAATCAGTGGAACGATGGGAAGAAAAAAAAGAGGCCGAAAAGAGAAAGAAAGAGATATTTAAGCCAAATATTATGGGCAATACAAAATCTTTTCTGTGACAGTTGATCCAGTTTATACAATATGGTACCTTCCATTTGTTGTTCTGTATTGAAGGGTAGATGTGCTGCTCCAGTAGTTCTTGAGGCTCCAGTTCGTGAACTCCGAGTCTTCTCAGCAGCTCCCGAACCTGCTGACTTTCCAGAGGCTCCACACAGCTCAGCAGAAAGGGGTGAACTACATTTACATCCTTGTACAATGCAGACAGAGGGCCTATGAAAAGACAATGCATGAGAGTTGGATTAACACCACCACAAATGTTAGCAAAACAACAAATGTTAAATGTTTTGAACTTTCCAAAAGGCCATATTTGTTACAGGGTAGTTGTTGCCTTGGGATACTAAATAGGGTTTAAGTTATTCCAGTCAATTTAATAATTTACATCCCCTGTATAGATAATTTCACAACAGATGTTAAGAGAATCCAAAGACTGCCGTTTCATTTTGTGGAAGAATTTGTTTTCTTCATAATAACCCTTTTATGCCATTTTTTGGGTCGCCTGCTTTCCTTGTGTGAAACTGCTTGTACTGTAACCTCAACCCTGTAATGCACAATCAATTTATAAACATAATTGTTTTTTAGAACAACCTGGGCTATCAGTCTGTGTATGCTGCAAGGATAACACATGTATGTACAATTGTTATATGACTATAAAGACAAAAGAAAAAAACTGTAAAGTAATGTCTTGAAATCACACAGAGAACAAGAGAACAGTAATGAACTGAAGTTGAAAAGTTTGAAAATTGATCTCCCAAGACTCAGGGGAAACAGAATTACACACTGCAACTAACACAAATAAAAATACTATTTAGATTTTTCCCCCTAGAAAAGTCCATAGGCTTTTATCCAAAAAGTTAGTTGTGCCATGTCAAAAACACCTCCTACTATACTATCCCAATGTGTGTAATACTGTATATGCCTTGAATGTCACATTAATTGCATTAAATACACTTTTCAAGCTTTAATTTGTTTTGTCTGTAATTTTACCTTTATTTGGTATTTGTAAGGTGGACATATTTGTGTTATTTTCATGTTTTTATACTGTTATTTTTATATTTAATAGGTTACAGTATTTAAAGTAATGATACAGCTATAAAGCACCAGAGGAACAAGCCAGACCAGGCTTATATCCCTCAGGTGAGTGTGTGACTGTGATAAAAACAGATAAAAACCTGGAATTATTAATGTATTGCCTACCTGAAAGACAGTAACTACATTCAGAGCGTTCTCTATGTGTAAATATGAATCTGTATCATTAGTATTTTCGTGTTAATTGTAATGTAATTTGTAACGCTAATAGTCTTCTATCCTTGACCGCTGATCCAATGGTCAGTTAATAGTTACTGAGCTTGGTAACGTATACAATAAAAAGGGTCCATATTGCCTATGACAGTATTGTGTATGATAAATAAATTATTGCACAATACTGACACGTGTTTGGGGATATGCTTTCAGTTCGCCATCATCGAAACACAATGCAGTGACTAATTACTACTATCAGCAGTGAAAAAAAAGAGTTTTACCGGGGGCTGTATAGTTAAAAGAAGTAGATTCCCCATTACATGGACAAATGAGAATCTATGCATTATTTATTACATTTACAGTGTTATATCGTTATTTTTGGCTTGTTCGTTCCACTTTTAGTATATGTAGCAGCGAATCAACAGTCAGAAAAGTGGCAGCATTTGCAACATTGCTGATGCCAGCTGCCGTAAAACACCAAAGAAGAAGAAGATAGGTAGAAAACCTCTGACTGGTCAACACACTCACCCAACTGCATTCTGGGAGTCAAGATGGCCAGGCTAATAGTAAATCAATACTCTTTCATAAGAAAAAGGAATAAAGAAACTGTTCAGTTGTGGATATATATATTGTTCTGGAATTATTGTGCAGTCTCCGAAAAGACACTGCAGCTCCAGACTGGATTACTAAACTGCCTCACCGTATTGGCCTTATGCACAGCCATAACTAACATGTTACTGTTTTTACCTTCATCAAATCGTCTGAAAACAACACCAGACTGATACAGTATAACCATTAGAGTTTAGATTCTCTGCCCGAGCCCGGGTCGGCCTCGGGTCGTTATTTTCCGCCACTATCCTCGGGCCGGGCCGGGCCTTGATCAAGCAATTCCTTTTTCAATTGTTTTTTATCCATTACCTTATTAGCCTAATTGGGTGGGGAGAAAGCTATGCCATAATCAGAAATATTATAAATAAATAAATAATATATATATATATATATATATATATATATATATATATATATATATATATATACACATACATACACACACTATATAAAATTAACAAATGTGTACAAAAGTTAGGCTGCAGTTACAAAATACAGCACGTGTCATGCGCGGAGTCTCCTCCTCTCGTACGCATCACACCGGGCCTGCTGTGCTGTATTGTGTATCTTAAGTGCAATGTGGAGCTTGAAGATGTAAAGAAAAAAAGAAAAACAGGAGAATTAACTTTGAGGTAAACTGTGCTACATCGTGTCTCCCCCCTCTGCAGCACTGTTCACGGCCAGTGCGTCAGCATGCAGACCGTGGCGAAGGACAGTATTAATTAGGTGATCGAGACAAGAAAGTCTCCTATATGGTTCCAGGGCTTTGATATGTTGATGCCTTGATTTGTTACCCCCACTATTCAGCTGAGGGAGCTAGGGTCGAGTTTGGTTAGAGTTTTTTTTTTATGTTTCTTCATTCAGATCCATTTGCGATCTGTTCCGTTCTGAATAAACAAACGGCGCAGTTTACATGCTTCGTCCTTGTTGCATTACCTGTATTTATTAAGATAATTCTAAACAGATTTCTGTAGTTCAAACAACTCAGAATTGTAGTTGAGAACGTCAGTAATAACGGCCCCCATATTAAAAAAATGTCGGGTTTAAATCGGGCTCGGGCTCATAATTACAGTTAATGTGTCGAGCCGGGCCGGGATGAAACGTGCACGGGCTCGGGTAGGGTCGGCTAGATTTTTTTGGGCCCGATCTAAGCTCTAATAACCATACAGACCTCTACAAATAGACTGCTCGCTTTATGTTCTTGGCTTATATGTATATACGACATAGCGCTGCAGAAATTAGCCAGCGGCTAGCGGACATTTAGCAAGCAGCTTAATCTGACAAAACACCACAATAAATTTCAGCCTGCATGCAAGTTTAAAAAAAAAAAGAATATTCAAATCCCAAAATTGAAAATCGAATACCTACCAATCGAACAAATATTTGAATATTCTGAGCCAGCCCTAGACATTAGTGCTGCTCATGTAAAGCACTAAAGCAAGATGATAAAAGAGTGTGTAGGTAGAATACAGAAAAAAAGCAGAATACATTTCAAGTCCATAAGCCCTCTGAGTTACTTATAAAGACACCAAACCACCTAGGCTACATGACTATTAAGGCCAACAAACTGCAGTGGCAGGATGCTTACATCAGAGTGTGAAAATCAATTATTCATGCTTGGCATTCTAAACCTCTGCTTTGGGTACTGTTTTTGAATGTGATGACGCACAACATGGGGGGTGGTGGGCATGTTTTGATGTGAGGGGCTGTATGTTTGCTTATTCTTAGTGAGAGGTGAAGTTTATCATACACCTACTTCGCTGCCCTAAATGTCTATGAATGTGCTGACTTCTAAGAGAGCAGACACAGCTGTTAAAGCAGGTCATTTCAGAAAGCAAAAAAAAAAAAAGTCTGTTTCTATCACTTCTCAGACACTGAAAAATTTGGTTTTACAGTCTGCAATACCATGTCAGTTTATCTGAGAATGTAAGTCCAATTGTACAAAATAATTAAATGTGCTATTTTTATTAATATCATGAATTCCCACCAAAACGTTCAGTTTCTGCAAGTACAGTATTTCACTGCTGAGATGGAAAAGTGTTACATTTTCACCTCTCACCATCGACAAGGTGATCAATATTTGTCTATTTTGTTTTTCTACATCAGTGTACCATATTACTCGAAACTGGAAACTTGTGAAACCTGTGAAACTATACTGGCCTATATTCTGACTGCTTTTCTTCCTCTTTTTGTTTTTGTTGTCATGGTTGATTTAGCACTAGGAGGCACATGCACATATATAAATCCTTAGCAGGTGCTGGGTAATAATTATCTGAAGATAATAAGATAACAAACGCACGCATGCAAATTCAAGTCTACATACCCCTGTATACTGTGTATTGAACCTATTTTTAGCAATGCTGCAGTATTCTGAGATCTTAGCAATTCATTTGGTGATAAAAACCGATGTCTAGCTTCCTAGGAAAATAAAACATTTTAAATGTACACACACACACACACACACACACACACACACACACACACACACACACACACACACACACACACACACACACACACACACACACACACACACACACACACACACACACACACACACAATGATATCTATGTTGAAATGTTGTAACGTAGAATAAAAGAAGGATTGGGAACAAGACAGTCTATTCAAAAACATACAGCATCTTAATAAAATCCTTGCAAAAACAGGAAACATCTAAGGGAGAATAGACCATGATGTCATAGAGATGATATTTACTAAATAAATAACTATATTATAATATAACTGTAGTATACACTGAAGTGAAATTACCTGTTTGAGCTTTCTTTTTTTTGGTCTTGTTTTCCTCAATTGGGAAGAACACTCCTTCCCCGCTTAGTGCCACCATGCGTCCATCAGCCAGGGGGATTATGGGTAGATCCCTTAGGGTTTGCAGGATAGAGTCTGCCTCCCCGTAGCCATGCTCCAGAGCTCGGAAGTTGCAAACCAACAGCTTGGCCAGTTGACGCAGGCTGGCATCTGGAAGACAATGGGTTGGTGCCGAAAATGTACTGAGTTTACATTACAGAGAAATTCGTCGTATTATAAATTACAAAATTAATAGGTGTGTGCCCAACTAATGCACACCATTAGAAGCATACCAGTTAAGTTTAAACATGTTAAAATTATGACTTTTATGAATGACTTTAATGAATAATTTATCAGTAAAAACAAGAGGGGGTTGAGCTACAGTACTAAATGTTACACCAATAAGGTCAATAATGAAGCAAATTACAGCAGTGCATTAATTAGCAAATATTTGATGGTGGCCATACTGCATGCTACTGTTCACATATCACAAGGTTGTAATAGCATGGCTTTAATAAGTGATGGCAAATGCTTCAAGTATCTGGCGCTATCATAGATATATAGGAATGCAAAGTTTAATTGTCATTAATTGATCATTAATCAATCATTAATTGTCTTACAGGAAAATGCCCAAAATATCTATTACACACATTGCACTCTATCAGCAGTTATAATCCATTGTGTTCTGCCATTATGTGAAGCGACATGGATCGACTTTCCATCAAATTTCTCTCCCTATCTATCCCTTTCCTTCTTCCTCCCTTCAACACACCTGAATTGATGCCTTCCATCAGCTCCCTGGCCATGGCTGTGGTTACTGTGGTAACATCGGATCCCCGCAGGTATTTAACTCCTAGGTGAGTGAGCAGGGAGGAGGGTGGTGCAGGGCTCAAACCCGGATGGAGATAGGACAGAGACAGATGCCTTTCTAGCTCGTCTCCGCCAATCACGTCACGGATCACGGCGTCGTGACAGACAGCCACTTGGGAAGGCAGCTTGTACACAACCTTACCATCTGGGAGAGAAAACATACAGAGAGGAACATTCACAGGGTTAGATACAATGCTTTGCATTGGTAGTATACCAAAACTAAACTCACAGCATTGGTATACTAGAAATATTTTTGTTTTGTTTATGCTGTTTTTGTGAGATTTTAAAATGTCACAACCTGCATGTGTGAGTAATACCTGAGCTGAGTGTAGGCAGGAATGCCTTGCCCTTGAGCATCTGAATAATCTTCCCAGCAACAGGCTTGAAGAAGTCCAACACCTCGTCAGGCAGGGGGATAAACTGCAGGAACTGGGAGAGGCCCTTCAGCCCCTTGAACTCTGGGTGATCCTGGAATAAGCAGAAAACCGAACACTGGTTTTAACAAAGACAATAGCCAAGGGCTGAGTGATATTAGTTGTTGTTACTGTGTTATGTTTTGTCCCCACTGCCAAACACGAGCAACCCTATAGCTCATACTCACTGGCTTCAAGACCAGCCTTACCCAAGGACGCTACACCTGAAGGAACAACTAGGTCCTTCAGCAACTGGCACTTGTGCTTGAAGAAAAGGAGGACTATACCCTCTTTCCCCCAACCCCTGGCTTCTTAAACACCATGGCCTCTGTGCCAGGAGGAAAGGTGCCAAACAGGTCAACTGCAGGAAAATGTGTAAAAGTGGAAGGGGGTGCACCTGGGATGCCAGGTGTCACCGTTGAGCCTTCTGGAGGTATCGTGGGCCTATCAACAAAAGTAATGACCCCTATTGAAGCAATTACGCTCCTAACCTCACTTAAGGAATGATAGCCGATTACAATACGGGAATGTAAAACCAAGTCCTATAAGCTCAACTGACTGATCTGCTGGATAAAACCAGTGACTGCGGTGAAAGTGCAGCTTTCAGGAAGACACAATCAAAGTGCCTTGCTAACATTGACAAGACCTACTTCAAGGGAAGTTAGAACTTTGGTGCCTGCGGTTTGGGTTGCTCCCCCATGTGATGGGGCCTCTGGCGATCTATGAGGTTCTATACACCAAAGTTGAGAAGCTGGACAGAACAGACAGTACATTCATCACGAAATGGTTTGGACTCCCACGCTGCCCTCAGCAATATCGGCTTGTATGGGAACAGGGCTCTCGAACTGCCTATCACTAGCTGAGTAATACAAATGCTACAAGGTAAGGCTCGACATGACCCTGACCTGGGACCCAGGTGTCACCATTAAGCCCTCGTGAGGGGTCGCAGCCCTATCAACGAAACACCAAGAAAGGAGTAGCCACTGGAATTATTATTTGAACAAAAGCAGTAGCACATTATGCTGAACTTACCATAAGACCTATCAGATGCTCTTCTTCAATGTCCTCTTGCCTTGTCCTAGTTGAATGCTTTATACAACTGGTTCTTCTCTTTAGTTTGCTGCACTCTACTATATTCTATTTCTATTTTATTTTATTGTAAATGCTCAGGTTTCCTGTCAGTAACATCTCATCATGATATCATTTGATCTTTTAGTACATTTTCTTAGTAAATTACTAGATATGTAGTAAATACTGTAGATACAGAATGGTCTTACAGTGAAGACATCCATGGCCTGGAGGAAGAGTTGTGGTATCTCAGATCGAAGCGACTGGTTCCATGAGCTGTCTCTGTCAACATCTTCACGAGAGGAAGGGATGTCAAAGTCACCTGAGAAAGAGTATCAAGTTAGTGTCAGATGTCTGTGTCTCCATTAATGGATAGCTTTATAATTCAAAACTGTATTCTCACCTTGGATGATGAAACGGAAGCCAAAACTGCGAAGGGGCAGGTAAGCAAAGACAGGCTGTTTCTGTGGCTGGCATACAATGTCACTTTCTGTAATGTTGCTGTCAAGTTGGAAAGCCAGGGCAAGCTCAGTGGACTCAACATCCTCTTTGATCTGAAGCAAAAACAGATCAATGTCAAAATGGATGCGACAGCTTACAAACAATATTACAGAAATGGATATTTGGGCCTGTTAAATGGTTGTTTGTAAACTAGAGCACAGAATGTCTCAACATATTTTCTCACTCAGCTTCATTTCTTCTTTTACATAACCCGACAGCTGGTAACTGGTAGCTGCTTATGGGAAATGGAAAGGTAACGTTGAAGAAGAGGGGCAGGGATTATAGCGTCTTTTCAGACTGACAGATCAAGCCTGCCAAAAAGTGAGTTTTCACAACATCTGGCAAGACGCAGAGAGGGAAAGACTTTTACGGAGTAGAACGAGGAACAGTTATATAGTGCCATCACAGGAGCACGTCAGAAAAATGCAAAGCTACAGTAATTTTTATTCATTTCCCAGGAAGGATGGAATTTAGGAACAGATGTCCACTTCTTGTTCTGAGATCTAGATATGATACGCGTGCCTGAAAAGAAAGCAACAGAATGAGATTTGAGATGAGATGAGATGTGTTTCTGCATTACCTTCTTGGGCTGCACCATAGTTTTGACCACTAGCCAGCGCTCAATGCCCTCCGTGTGCTCCACCTCTAACACATTGTGACTGAGATCTTTCCGAGTCATTGTCACAAGACGCTTCTCACTCTGCAGGGAAACAGACGCGGATGTATAAAAAACAGATGATTCTTTATGGCTTGTTTTAGGATTGAAACAATGATGTAAACTATGTTTGTTTGCTAAAATACACGTGAGCAAAGGTGTTAATGCGAGAGCTACCTGATTGTAGATGGAGATGGAGCGCAGGCGGTGCAGGAAGAGCAGCAGGGATGGGTGCACGTCCTGAAACAGGTTTTTGGTCTGATGGCTCTCGGAGCGTAGAGGAAGGTAGATCTTAGTGGTCCAGCTGATAAGAAAAAATATATACAGTGATGTAGTTACAAAACTAGTAGTATCACTTTGCCAGATCTGCCTCCACACGCTGGGGAGCTGCGGAGTAGGGTCACACAGCATTGCGGGATGGGAGTAAAACATGCTCTGGTTTATTGGCATTTCTTTAAACCAATCACCATCGTCATGGTGTCTCATAAGTCACTAAGCTCTGCACGGAGCTGCTGCAAAATAGCCTCGGGAAGGAACTTGTTTTGGTGGAACATGTATGTTTAAAAGTTGTTTTAGTTGTGTGAGAGGAAACTTCGATTGGAAAGATAGTCTCTAGCGGTCTCAATTTACCATGCAGAGATCTGAGGAGCAGTTAACTGTAGTCCTCATGAATCCACCAGAGACAATATTTCAAACAAATGCCATATACCATCTGCTAAATATTGCAAAATTTAAATGTAACAAAAATAATTTCCCCCTGGGATTATTAAAGTATTTCTGAAATAATTTTTTTCAGTTGCAAAACCAATTTTGCTTGGATAAAAAGACATTCTACAATTGTACAAGTGGCCATGCCAGGTTTTCCCTTAGCAAAATGTGGCCTAACTTTGGAGCGTTTTTTTAACCCCCTTCCCGAAAAGCTAGCATGGAATAGTTGGCACCAATGGATTCTTTAGTTCATGTAGTTTCATATGATAGACAGACATTGATTCTATGATCGGATTTTATGAATCGCTATTGGATCATTCCAATCAATCAATTCAGCGAGACACAAGTGACAGATAGACGGAGGAGAGCAGGGAAAGGAAATGCAGAAGAACGTGTTTTAAATGGCGTTTAAAAAATGAATAACGAAACGCAATGTGCGGTGGCCGGTGTTGATAGTGAGGCGCACCGCCACACATTAGTCTATGTGTGGGAAACACTGGAAAGGGGAGAGAGGGGGAAGACATGCAGGAAATTGTCACAGGTCGGATTCGAACCCTGGACCAGTGCGTCGAGGCATAAACCTCTAATTATATGTGCGCCTGCTCTACCCACTGAGCAAACCCGGCCACATTACTCCACATTTTCATTGTGATATTTTGTGATTACATTCTGAATCTACAACATTCTCTGTCAGGTAAATCAGTAAGTTAGTAGTAGGGTATACAGTGGAGTTGCATATGAAGTGGATTGGGGTCTTTCTGTCTTCTTCTACAAGCAGCAATACCACAGGCCAAGCAATCAGCCTGTTCCAAACAGGCACATTTTCAATGGGCACTGCACTAGTACAGGCATAAATAATAAAATTATGGCTGAAATCCATTTAGCTGCTTCAGTTACTGTGCATACTGGATCACTGTCACAATGCCATGGCTTACTGGGACACTTGAAGAACAGAGCCATCGAAGAAGTTATTTTTAACATCTGTGCTTTTCCCTTACTATGACCAGTCAAAGCCTACTGTTTATCAATCATCCAACCTGTGCTGATTCATGTCCTTCAGCTGTGAGTCTAGAAGCTTCTCATCTTCAGTCCAGTGGGGCAGGATGTATCCCATGGGGCCGCAGGTCTTGTCGAAGCGCAAATGGAAGCCATTGGAGTGAATCTCAGGACGGTCTGTGACTTTGAACACTGATTTGAAGCCGATGCCCTTTTGACCTATGAGAAGTAGAACAATCAGGATCATAAACGGACCATGTTTTGACAAGGTCACGTTTTCTAACTTCTTGCATTCAGTATATCCTCTGGTGACAAAGGCTTGGACGCTTCAAACAATGAGCCTTGACTTTCTGAGCTCCTTCAAGCCATCATGTAAATACTTACCTATGTATCCATATTTGTGTTTGCCCTTGGTGCTGCGACCCACATCACAGATGGCCCTGATGTTAGTCTCCTGGAAGCCGATCTCATTGTTGAGAACGGAGATGCAGTCTCTCTCCACCACAAAGGCCAGCGCTGGAATGACACCAACTTCTGATGGGTAACTGTTGTCATCAGCATTCTGAAAAATGGAAACAAAGAGGTTATAATAAGTCATTTTTAGACATACTGTATTTCAAATTAAACTATTAAACTAAGACATGAAACTCTGGATAGCCATCTTCAGAGTCAATAAAAATCTCAAGTGGCTTTTTACTTTTACAATATATTAATCACACTTGATCAAAAGATTTAACATATGTGATTCTTTAAATCAGTAGTAAGTATAATATATTTTTTCAGTTCTTTTTAGCTCTTTTGCTTGCTAGACAATCTTTTAACTTGAGAGTGGCGCAATATTCACAAATTTGACTTACAATAAATGAACAAAAATAAACAAGATCAAGCATCATCTTTCAGGGGTAAATATTAGGAATCCACCTGAATGAGTTCCAGGACAAAGTGTGTGTCTTTGCTGTAGAGTTCGGTTGAGAGGCGGTCTAAACTGCGGCCCAGCCTGTCCTGTTGGACCTGCATCAGCTTCTGGCCTTCAGCGGTCAATTCCACACCAATACCAAACTCATTCTTCCTGTCAGAGAAAAAGAAGATACAGAAGAACAAAGTATAGATCAGCTATACATTTAGGGAGCCCTATTTGGCAAAACAAAATCATTATACTTTGGTGGACGTTGCGTAGGAAATTGTAAAGGAGACGATATGAGAACAAACCTAATGTCCTCAATGATGGCTTTTTGGAGGCCAAATGTGGTCGTTGACTGGCAGCTGGCAGCATCCATTTCATCAGAATCAGACATTTCTGACTGTTCCTCGTCTGGGCTCCCTTCAGCTTCACTGCTGACGTCTGATGTCTCTCCGTTAGGCATTGAGGCCAACTCATACAGCTCCTCTTCATCCTCTACATCCTCAACCACTACGTCTTTCTCGCCATTGACTAGAAGTAAAAAGAAATTGCAATCAAATGATAGAAAGGGAAACTGGTAAGAGTCCTTATACATTATGAAATGAAAATGTACATTGCTGTGGTGGAGTACTACTTTCAATCACCTTGTTGTAGGCTCTGGTTGAGATGGGAGGAGGCAAAGCTGTTGTCCATTGTGCTATCCTCAAGATAATCATCTTCATTGATATTTAGAGCTGACAGACTGATGGTCTCAGAATCTTTCAAATTAGGCTGAAGACAATAAAAAAAGAAAAGGAAATTAGAAGCCAAGCCAATGCCAATCATCATCTGTTTGCTTTGTTTTACATTAAATATACAGTGTGCATAAGATTCAGGGGTAAGCTGATTTAACTAGTCAATCACTGATGACTAAAGATGAATAACTAAGGACAGGTATGCATAGTACTTTTTTAATCATTAAGGGTTGACTTTGATAGCATTTTATCCAATCTGAATAGAGTATATAATCAGATTTCAGTGTTAAAACTTCAAATCTGAATCCAACTTGAAAATGAGATGAACTAGAACTCAAATCATCACAAAAGACATTTTCTCTGTCATTATGAACATTTATTTTACTAAAGTAGCATAAGATATGAAATGTTGATTAAGTATCTGGCACATGGAAATAACAGTAGCATACTGACTTTGGCAAACTTCATTTTTCACAAGTAACTTTCTCCAAATAATCCTATAGGTCCAGATTCAGAACTATCAAACTGATAAGCTTAGACTGGTATGGAATGAACAAAAGTTTGACTGGGAGAATACAACTACTAGATCGTTTTTACTAGAGAAGGCCTATCACTCGGTTTGTATTGCGGGAACCACAAAACGTTCCGCTCGCGGTTGTACAATGATGTAACAAAGTGAATGTTCTTCCCTCACAAATGATATTTGGCTGAGTACAGACACCGGCTGCAGAGATTCATTATGGCAAGTGGTCAAGTTCCACGTGGAATTAACGAAAATTGGTGACAGCTGATAGGATCGGGTCATGGCGACGCTTGACGTTTTAACCAGTGAAAGCAACGGTTAGTGCATTAGTAGTATTACACTAACCAGAGATCACTTGCCAGTTACACTGGGGCCAATTCTTTCTCTGTTTATTTCATTGACGCTGCTGCTGAGAATGTAAAAAAGATAACTTCCTGTAGATCACATTATTGTTTTCCCCCAAGAAAGATGTACTGTAATCAACGCTGTGTAAGTTTAGAACAATATATGTACAAGGTCCAAGCACAACGAATGCACCGGTGTTGATATTTGTCAGTTTCAAATCCAATCGAGTACTGTTTTTCTATTTTTTTCTGACTTGTATTCTGACCTTGGCCTGTTCCACAGGTACTGTTTGTGTGTTGCAGCTTTGGATCTGTTGTGGGTTCAGTTTTTTCTGGTAGTCTTTGATCCAGTCTGTGATGCCCAGGAGGATGCCAAGCCGATGCAGACAGTTCATGTGCCTCAGGTCAGACTGAGCTACGGTGATCAGGACCTGTTTAGACTTGGCCTGGCCCAAGACCAGAGAGAGAGGCTCCAAAAACACCTGGAGGTCACATTCACACACAAGAACATACACATAATTTCTTAATTAGAGTTACAACCGGAATGCACTTCCTTCAACATAGGTTCGGTAATTATGTAAAAAAAAACAAAAAAAAACATGATCGTGATGAAGGATGAAGGATTACAATGATAGCTTTAATTAGGGATGTCCAGATCACGTGGTTTCAGACTCGATCGGAATCGGACGTTACCTCCCGATCAGGACTCGGATATATATGTATATATATTCTCATTATTTTTTACACATCTATAGTTATGCGGTGGCACAGAGTTGGACCCTTTTGACTCCACACAGAAACAGCAACGTGTGCGGCATGACATCACTTTGTTGCAGAGACGCTATTGGTTAAATGCCGGCAAAGTAGAACACGGTAGCAGCTTGAAGCGGAAAGCGCGAGTATGTCTGCAGACAGTAAGAGTTAGGACTGCAGTTCCTAAAAGCACATTACTGGCTTTGCAAACACTGTGGCACTTTTATTTTTTTATTTGTTTACATGTCTGCCGGGTATTTTAAGTTGAGGTGCTATTTGTTTTTATATTAGACTTTTTTTTATATTTACTGTTGCACTCAAGTCCAAAAGTGAAGAATTTATGTTTACTTTACTATTAATACTTTATTGTATTACTTGATAGTTCAAGCTACCTCACAGAAGAGGAAGTGCTCTGTTTGTTAACAGAGTTGTTGAATGTTAAAATAAGGTGAATTAAATAAAAAATAAAGAACATCCTGGATCAGTTTTTTCGCTCTTTTTTATTCTTTTTTTTTTTTAATATATTATAGAAGTATCGGATCGGGACTAGGTATCGGTAGATACTCAAAATCAAATGACTTGGACTCGAGGGCAAAAAAACCTGATCGGGACATCCCTAGCTTTAATCCTGTGTCTGATGTAAAGGCAAGGCAAGGCAAGTTTATTTATAGCACATTTCAGCAATTCAAGGAGGGCATAAACTCAAAGTGCTTTACATAAACAATTAAAAACATTAATTAAAGAGAATAGAAAATTAAAATAGGCTAAAATAAAGAAGATAGTACACAGCAACTCAAAAAGCTGATGTATCTATCTGACCTGACTGGCTTGCTGGAAAATTATATGGCATGACAACTGTAAGACTGATTAACAACCACATCCTTAGCAATTTGGTTGAGCAGGTTAAATTCACAGGCTAAAGTTAGGCTAAAATGTTGTGCAACCTTTCACTAATATACAGAGGAAATCGTATCCGCTCACCAAAGTTACATGACGTGGAGAGGGAATAACAGAAGCACCATTCTCCCTATTACAAGTCAGTGTTGCATCAAAATGACATTCAAGCGGTTATTTAAAGGTCCAATATGTAATATATTTACTGTAATAAATCCAAAAATGGCCTGAATGCGTCATCAGATATTAAGGAAACATGCTAAGTTGAAGTACTATCTTTTCTGACAACAATGCTAATTCCAGTATTTTTTCCTTTTGAAATTTCCATTCCGTAACGGAATTTCGGTTTGCGTTTTGGCCTGTGTGTTGTTATCAACTGCCCAGTTTGACAGCCAGGCTGGGTTGCTAGATATACCTGTAAAAACGTAAACCCAGCGCACTACAGCTGTAACATTAGTACAGCCATAAAAGCAGCAAACAAACAAACGGGATAATAGATAACTTCTACCCGACCTAAAAAAAACCCGGCAGATTTCTAACAGTTGCATGACCAGAGACGTAACAAACCCTGGGTAAATATCGGAGATGTATTTGAAAGACGGAGACAGCTTAGAGCCCAAAAAGATGCTGAGTTGGCTAATTTCCTCTTGAACAGGTAAGCATTAGCTAATTTATTACAGCTACAAGGGACGGGCATTTTATGTAATTTCAACACACGTGTACTCACATTGAATTATATAGCTATAGAGTACTCGAGTTCGTTACTCGCAAAAACAATTGAGAAACAGCCAGTGAAGTGATCTCAACTGGTCCTGGCTAACTCCGCCACGCTAACCCTGCTAACTGATAACGTTACCGGAGGACCAGGAAAGCGGGCCACAGCAGTTTACAACCTGTAGCCTGTTCAGCGGCCGTAGCCGATAACGGTGAGTTATTTGAAGCCAAGAGAGGGAGGCTGTAAATCAGGAAGAGAGAACCATGAGTTTGCAGTGTGTTTAGCGATTGTTTCCGGTAATCCGAAGCCAATAAAGTGTGTTCAGTCGGGTGGAGAGGACGGCAAGGTAGTGGTATCTTTAGCGGTTCCTACCGTAGCTAATTCTAAGCCGAGGAAGTGTGGCTGTCCGTCGGGTGGAGAGGACGGCGAGATTGTTGTGTTTTTAGCGGTTTCTACCGTAATTCTAAGCCGAAAAAGTGTGTCTGTCAGTTGGTTACAGAGCTCTGCGTGAGCACGGGCTTCTATGACTGTCAATAGCTACTCTGCTGTGCTGTGGAGTAACGTCTGGCTATGTGAGACAAGCGTCTAGCAACATTGTTGTGGATTCTCCTTCAGCGTGCCTTGGAGAAGGGTCTGGCAAAGCGAGACTATGGAGGGGGGCGGGGGAGGGGGGTCTCTCCAGTATTTTGAATTTGTACTGCAGTAACTATTTTAAACACTGGCTGTCAGTATTACATATTGCACCTTTAAAGGTTAAAAAAAAAGTTATGCAACGTTGCTTAAAGAAGCCATGGGATAATTCTAACAACATCCATGTGGACTGTTTTCTCCCACTATCTTTACTCTAAAATCCAAAACACACCATAACCCCTTTCTTCAGAAATAACATAAGGTATATGATTTGATCCAAAAATTTACTGTGACTGACCTGCTGCAAAAGAGCCTGGCAGATTCGAGTGGGGATTCGTGTCAAACATGCCAAGAGGAATTTGGCCACTCTGCTGTAACATGACACATCCTCTTCAGACTGGGACAAATCTAAGGAACACAAACCTTATTTTAGTAATGATGACACAATCATGCTGCATTTTAAATATAATGGCTTATGCTAGCTGTAAATATTTCCTTTCTAAGAAGCAAATTAGAAAGGCATTAAAAGGAATTTAAAAGCAAGGAATTAAAAGTAAACTTAAATCAGCCCTGATGCATTACTACCTTCTTTGCCCACAGCTGCTGCCAGGGAGCTCTGCATGTGATTGGCCAGGAGGGCTATGGGAGCATTGACGATCCCATCAGCTACTACCATGGACACAAGGTGGCCAGCTGTGCTGACGGAGTCGAGGGCCATCGCTGCATTGGAGAAATGCTTGTCTCCTGTGTGTGTGGTGATCCTGAGGAGCAAACCTGGTGTCACCTCCAACGCTGCCAGGCCTGTATTAGCTGTGTTGCAAGTATAAAAAAAATAGAAAAAAATCCTCAAAAAGAATTTTAAAATGTTCATTAACTACAATTTTCTTTCTTTAATTTGGCATGTTTAAGGAACATTGAGCACAATTAAAATTCCACTGCACAGGAAGAGTATATTTTTTTCAATAAATGATCTAGTTACACACGAACACCTACCTGCATTTCTTTCAATGAAATCTTTGAGGGAGCCATGAAGGGGTTTGAAGATCAGCTCCCATTGGCTCCACTCACTTAAATCTTCTAGCAGAGGGCAGGATAGCAAGCTGGCCAGAGCGTGGGCCTTGGACATCTCACCTAGGCGTCCCACTGATCTACACCCACCTTCAACACTGTTCATGGCAGGGGTATGGGAGACAAAACAGGAAAAATATCTTGAAAACCAACTGACACGATGCTCAAAACCACATCACATTTCAAGTCAGGTTTTTTGGCAGATGCAAAAAATGTTGGTGGACCCGACCACGCAACACTCTTATTAATTTCTCCCCAATTTCAGATCACATTCTTGCTGGACCATACATGGTCTTGCCATGTACTGGGCTGGGTCTCCACCTAGCATTGTTGATTCAACAGTTGGAGCCATTAAAAGGAGCATTCTACCAATTTCTCACATACCAAGTTTATTCATAATAGAAGTATTGTACAGCCTGTGAAAGCAGTTGCAACATGTCTTCTGTGGCTCTAGAGGGACCTTACCAAAGTTTGAAAAAATAACCCTGATGATGTCCTAGTGATGTCATCAGGGTTGTCTTAGCTTGAAACAGAAAGCCTGTCTTTCTGATAATACACTGCTAACCTTAAATTGCTGTGTTTGGCAAACAGGGCTGACTCGTAGTAGACCTGGCTCTGTCCTCCTCCATTCAGCCCTCTCTGGCGTTGGACCAGGCCAGCCAGCATTTGCAGAGTGCCGTAGCCCAGGTCACGACTGTCCCGGATCCGGTAGTGGGATCTCAGTGCTGACTCAATGTGAGAGAGCTGAGAAAAGAAGGGTGAATGTTGTTACTCTCACCTTCTAGAACATTTATATTACAGGTAGATTATATACGGCCATCCCCCATCCGAAGAGGTCAAAACTTTGTTTGCCTGTAAACCGGGTTGATGATCTGGGTTTCGTAGGGAAGATTTTGGGCCTTTGCGGTATATACTCCCTTTGATCTCAGCTGCTGTGCTGTGTTGTCTGACTGAAATGCCTTTATTACTTTTGCAGTTAAAGGGGTGATAGAATTATTATATAGGGTAGGTAACATTGGTTGGGCTGAACATTGCCCGAATGCTATTTTATGGGCCCTTATCTACCCTGTATATGGCCCAATTTGTAGCAAGAGCTTTTCTTCCAAATATGGTATGCTCATGAATATTTAGATGAGCTGCGCGCTGATTGGTTTGAGCGAACCACATACAAACACATTGGAGACGTACTGGATCATACTAAAAATAAAGTTACGAGCGTGTAGAACGTTGTTGTAACCTTATAACGTTACGGTAAGATTTAATCACCAAGCATTAACATGAGCCACTTGTCAAGGTAGCACATTGTAGTAAGCTGGATCGTATTGAAATACCATTTTAATAAATTAGGCCTCCACAGTATTATCATGTTGCAAAGTGGCATGTAATTAATGAAAAAAGGATGCTGTGTGGCAGGAAAAAAATGGTGTAATGCTGTACTTAACGCTGTGTAAATTACTGTTACCAAGTATAATTCTTTGACATTGTATGATTTACACTTACTCTATCATTGTGTTTTGATGGAGTTTTTTTATTATATATATATATATATATATATATATATATATATATATATATATATATATATATATATATATATATATATATATATATATATATAAATAAGTGTATGTTTTCAATAACTTTGTGTGTGTCTTTAAATGACTCACTTCTTCTGGATCAGTGGATGTTATGTCACCACACTGTGTGATGAACTCAAACACGTCTTGTCTGGTGGGTCTGAAACCACTGCCCACAAGTTCCATGCTGCCACTGCTCAGAGGCAAAGTAGACCCCAGTGTGTCCTGCAGGAGCTGCACACAACCAGAGACAAAAAAACAGGATGAATTTGTATGTTATTACTGTGGCAAAAACAGGAGATGCTTTCAAGGGCTGTTAAATGCCTTAGATCTATATTTCACAGAATCTGAGAGTTAGAGAAACAGTTTTAGAGATGGAAAAACTTGTACCTGAATGTGTTTAACCAGGTACTCCAGAAAGTTGCCTTGCTCTAAAGAGAGGAAATTGTTGACCTGGAAGTGTTTGGTCAACTTCCTCTCCAAAGAGGCCATGTGGGCCAAAGTGATGGCTGTGTGCTGAGAGGACAGGCTGTCTTTAAGGTACTGTTTCAATTTGGCTGTGAAACACAGGGCAGAAATGTCAGTAAATCATAGACTAATGTGGACCAGATACATCAATAGTAGACATTATCAGAATAGATCATATGACATGGCAGAAACACTATATCCTGCATTAATACCTTCACTGGGGAGGGATGTGGTGGGTTTGTCCTCATTTTTAGTTTGTTCGGTGGTGTTGGATGCCTTATCCTTGGGCACCAGGTCCTGTGGGACAGCCAGGGAGCCTCCACAGATGGCCAGCTGAAACAGAGCTGTTGCCAGACGGTTACCTGACACCTGCAGCAGGAAGTTCTGGATGTGCTGGATTGGAAATTAAACAAAAGGTATGTGTCACAGACATGGTAATCATTGACATGACATCAAAAATGACTACTGTAAACTATTGAGTAAAATAAAAACAAGTTTCTTTAGAGTACATCATATTTCATTTTTGTTCATGTGTAAACATAAAAAAGCATTCCATTACATAGTTTTTGCTTCAAATATGCATCATGCCGTCTGTGTCTAAAGAAAAACTTAACGTTATCAAAAACTTTACTTCACAGTTCAATCTATTCAATTCAAATTGCAGTCACAAAACACAAGTTTGTGTTTAAGATCAAAATGAAGGCTAAGTTAAAAAATGAGTGGGGGCTGAATGAGGGCACCAGAAGTAAGGAGGTAGAAAGTCGGTAACAGGCCCCCGCACTTTACACCCCTGGCCCCGTTTGGCGTTGGGCTGATGTGATCCTATCGCAATTAGGTCTCTAGTTATTTCTGCAACCCAGGAGGACTTTGTGTTTAAAAAAATAAAATAAAAAATGTTAACTTTAACACTAGAGGTGTGACGAGATTAAAACATGACGAGATTTCTCATTGAGGTAAAAAGTGTCTCGCGATATCAGTACACAAGTGCAGAGCAGCAGCCAGCATGACGGAGGAGTCTGACTTTGAGCCCAAAATTAGCATAGAAGATCACAAAAATCATCTGTTGAGTGTAATTTAATTGTGCTTTAGAACATAATCACTGTGAAACAATAGTAAAATAAGCTTTTTCTCTCTGCCTACTGTACAAGACAAATTCAAATACAAAACAACTGGTCTCAACTACAGCCAGAAAAGGCTAGGTTACGTTGTAACCTTGGATCTCTGAGTAAAGAGACTATCTCTCCACCGTACATATAGATAGAAAGTAACGGTGTAACTGTTAGTTATACAGGAGAGAAGCCAGTCATTTGAGTTTGTGGCAAAACCTTTCAGTGCTTGTTTTTTCATTTTGTGACTTTTGAGTGAATAAAGGACTATTTTTCCAGTCTTATTCCTTCATTGAAGTTTTCTTTAAAATAGTTTTAAAATCTCGTCTCGAGAACCCAATCTCGCGTCTCGTTTCGTCTCGTCACATTTTTTGACCCATCACGTTTGCACGTACTTTTGGTCTGAAGCTGTTTTTTATAGATTGGACAAGACCCTTTAGTTCTTATTAATATAAGGGAAATATTAATGATACAGCATACAGTGATGCAGAGACAATAGCATGCTTCCATCTTTCCATTTTAGGATATGATCTAGTTGGAAACAGATGGGGTATAAACAAATGGAGATGGCCATGTTGACCTGGATGATTTATAATGATTGGTATTTTAATGATTAAAAAAAAAATGCCTGCTATGTCCCAGACTGCAGATAAGTTGAATAAATTCTCCAGGATAAAGATAATTCCAGAACATGTACAACTAGGCGGCTATCAAGATGAGTTAAGCCATAAATCTAAATCTACGCCGTATTCATCAGCTAAAACTAACTTTTTTTCTTACATCTTTATTAAGGATTAGGAGATTATAGGTTGACATTTTGTTAATTAGTTCAGAACTAGAGAGCAGCACTGTAACTCTTTGTTACCACCCCCCCCCCAACCCCCCCACCACCCACCACCCGCCATGGCTCATGCTGGGAGGTTTAGAGGAATTAACACCCAGTAGCTTAAGGGAGCAATTTAAGGACACAAAACCAGAGCGTCATAACCATTGAGATCCCAAGAAAGTGGACACAAAATGCCGACACTACCACTGAGCAAGCTCTTTTGATGCATCTGAGCAAGCATGGGATTCATTAATCTGTCAGCGTCTAGAACCCACCTTAGCCATCTTGGGACTGAACACCCCCTCTGCGTTTGAGAAGACTGCCAGCGCTACCTCGGCTGCCGTCATAGAAGCGTACTTCTTCCTGAGGTCTAAGCTTCCCATGGAGAAGGAAGATGCTCCTTGCACTGGCTCCAACACAGTCTTCTTTATCTTTCTCAGCCGCTCGTAGGTCTCATCCTCCAGCTCTTTCTGGATGACCTCCCTGGCTCGGTCCATTATCAAGTGCTCACATCGACTCACCTTCAGTAAGGTCTGAAAGGGACGAAGAAGGACTGTTAATCAAGCTGAGAATTATACACAACCAAATGTATTTTTCATCTCAACTGTATTTTTTTTCTATTTTCAGTCTAAATAATTTTAAAGCTCTATGAATAGCAAACTGATCAGTATTTATTTCTTTCAATTAAACTCTAATTGCCAGACAAGGTTAGCCTAAAAAAAGGGTGAAATTATAGATTTAAAATAATGAAACAAAGACAGTCCGTCACGTAAAATTGTGCAATAATATTTTTATGAATCCGTTTTGCCTAAAAAGCATTACACTTTGGATCATAAGAGGACACTGAGACATGACTAGGTAACACAGTAAATGTAGAGATTGATAGAGGATGTAAATATTCTCAGCAATTACTTGGCATTACTGGCCACTTATGCAGGCAAACAAATTGGGACCACTGTCAACCATTTCTTTACCTAGTTGCCCCCTGTTAGTGACTACAAAAAGGCTGCATATCTTATCGTGTGATTTTTTTTTTTACTAAAATGAATAAGATTAGTGCCGTTGCAGGGAAATAGTGAAAATAAAATAAGTGCAGAATAAAAAAAAAACAAAAAAAACAATAGATAACTCATGAGGAAACAACCTTGGAAGGTTGCAATGGGTCATGGCTCTTACCCCTATGGGCAGCCCAAGGCTGTGTATTCTGATACCCAGCTCGTAGGGAGATTCACAGTTGTAGTGGTCGGACAGATACTTCATAAACTCCGCCAGGTCCACTTTTGGCTTGTTCTGCTGCTTCCTAAAAACACGAATTTGCTAAACAATGGAAACAAGAGTAGACACATTCAGGCAAGAATTAAAAATTTAAAGTAAAAATGTTCAGACAAGACAGTACCCACAAACTGAAAAGCTACAGAAATCATGAATTAGTAGGTAAACAGGCAACAACTGTATGGATGGTTCTAAAAAGAAGTCATCTTGTATAGAAGTCTGAGAAATATTATAACCCTACTTGTCACTGGATTTATTACCTTAGTAAAGATAATGAGTTTATGTTCTCAATCGCTACTTTCAAGTCTTCTTCAATAAAGCGTTCAATTTGTAAATTATGGCCCCATTTATTTTAAAATTGATAATAAAGCAGGGGATGTGTGGTACTGTGTACAT
This sequence comes from Zingel zingel, assembly GCA_023566125.1. Classification (NCBI taxonomy): domain Eukaryota; kingdom Metazoa; phylum Chordata; class Actinopteri; order Perciformes; family Percidae; genus Zingel; species Zingel zingel. The sequence continues at coordinate 16,777,164 of CM042334.1, forward strand.
TAAAATAGCCGTGAACTTGTTTTGGGGTGCTGTCCATGTTTTTGCCTTTCACTTTGTGTTTTTACTACAAACAACACTGGCTTCTGTGACTTCCACTGACATCCCCTCCAGCTCCAAAGAGATCATTATAATGTATTTTAACATTTTTGGCTCCACCCTCTTGTCTAAAATTGGTCACATCCGGTTTCAAAAACCATGATGGCGATGTCCAAATTGCTGAACTCTGGGCTTCAAAATGGTAGTCCACAATCCAATAGGTGAAGCCACAGCTGCTATATTCATTATTATTCTTATTGTTTTTACAGTTTGTGTTTTTAACTGATTTGGTGCATGTGATACATACGACATTTTCTCAGGTGTATTGATAATGATCAGAATTCAGTACAAACTAGATTGCTCTGTAGCATCTTCAGTTCATGTGGCTAAACATACAGTTTTTGGGATTAATCTGTTATCTTTAAGCTGCACGCAATGGCTCCCATATTGCCAAAGCAACCGCAGCCACAGGAATATATGGTTGTGTGGCACCTTGAGGTCATTTGCATTATTTTGCACTGCCCTTCTGATTTGCATCTGCTAATAGAAACACGTCTACTATCCCGGCATCTGGGCTTTTTTTCAGAAACTGAGAAAAATGTTGTGGTTTTTTTTCAGTTAATGTTTTGTGTAACTTCAGATGCACATCTGCAAATATACCCGTGAACTGTGGCTCATTATCTTTTACCAGAACCACATTTTTCAACAGAGTTTTGTGTTGTTTTGTGTTGTCCAAACACAAAAGGTGACTCCAATTATTATATATAAAACTGTAAAGCTCAAATACAAAACAATCTACAGATATTAAAATTATTATTTAACTTTAGTTTAGTTTGTTGGTGAATGTTTAGTACCAGCGAAATGTCATTTGCCATGTTAGTCCAACCTTTAAGATGTCAATTGTCTCGATCTGGTGGATATCATCATCCTTCGTGTTACTGTCAATCTTGAACATGCTGTGGATGAGGGGGAGTTTGCAGAGGGGCCCCAAGTTCAGCTCTTCATAGCGCTTCTTGTCCTTCAGCCCAGCTAGTGACTGGCCCAGCTCATACAGGGTACAGATGGATGTCACTGCTTCAGTAGACTGACAGAAAGAGAAAAAAAGGACTTCAATAGCAACCAAATATACAGGTTGAATCAATTCTTCACAAATGCATGTGTGCTAACCTCTATGAACATGTTGATCTCTCTTATGAGGTATTGAAGGTCTTTTAAAGCCGGAATCTTCCAGGGTTTTAGCCTTCCTGCATCCAAAGAGGGAATCTGCATAAGCCTACACACCCTGGATATCACCTGGATACAGTTGTGGTAGGCATTGAGGGGGCAATGAGGAAATGAGATACAGTACATTAGTTAGTTACACACATTCACAAATGTAACACATTGAGGGCAAAACCTACCCTTGGACGCTCTTAAGGCTAATAGAAATCATATATATGGACTTCTTTTCACTACTACTTTGTACTTGGTTATTTTAACATTTCTTAGTATGCCAAGGTCACTTACTGAAAGTTCAACATGTCCTGTTCCTACACTGCATCATGGTCTACTGAGGCTACTGTTGACTGAAATAACTATATTAATGCCTCCCAGATAGACTTTATGGGGATTGCAGTGTTATTTTTGTTTATGCAACTACAGCACCAGAATTACCTAAGGGTCAATGTTACATCCCCAGACCCCCTAATCTTACAATCAACAACAATTAGTCATGTTGAACAGCATATATAATTGTTAAAGTTGATTAAAAAGGTTGAAAAAAAAGTTGTTTTTTTTTTAAATCACTTAACACTTTTGTGTGTGTGTGTGTGGGGGGGGGGGGGGGGGTCCCTGTAGTGTTTGTATTGCACATATGAGGAGCATATGGGTGACACAATGCTGGCAGTATCACACTATTCCACTGATTGACAGGTATAGGTAATATGCCAAGAAATGTAGCAATACAACAACAAAGACAAGAGAGAAGGCAACTCTTGACCGTGACTTCCTTTTCTTGTCATCACCGTGAAGTTGCCAGGCAACTAGCAGAGACATCAGAAGCAACTGCACCCTGCAAAAATTTGTTCCAACTCCTGTTCAACCACAACTTACTTTTAGGTTATTGTATAAATTAAACAAAAGAGATATAAAGTGTTAATTAGATGCAGTTTAGAGGTGGTTGTTTTTTTTTTTTAAATCTTTGGACAGAGCAAGGCTAGCTGTTTTAGCTTGCTTCTAGACCTTATGCTAAGCAAAGCTCACCACCTGCTGGCTCTAGTGAGAGCAATATCAATAATTAAAAATGTGTCCTTTTTTCCCCTCACCTTCTCTTTGGTGACCAGCTCTCCCTCAGCAGCTATGTCTCGTATCACATCTTCCATTAAACTGTTGACAGAATCCTGATCCAGGACTCGGTTCCGCCTTCTCCCTGCGAGCTCTTCCTCATCCTGCACTATAGCCTCTACTGCCCGCATATTAGCTCCATGGACCTCTCTCAGCTGGGCATGATAAGCTTCTCTAAAGACAGTGGCACTGTCCTTTTTCTGGATTGCGTCTCTAATTTTGCTCTTCTTCTCTTTGGTCGAGCTCACATCTGCCCCAAGCACTGGAAAGTCAGAGTCCGAGAGGAAGATGGACGCAATGGCCTGTTGCTGTTGTTTCTCTTCAGGCTCTTGCGTAAGACCCTGTGCTACTGGGGAAAGATATGGCAACACATATTTGTTATACAAGTATGGATAAGTGGCACTTCTCATTTTTAATGCATTAAAGTGAACAATGTCATGATTGGCTACCTGTAGTTGTCTGCAATACAACAGTATTTGGATCTGCTGTTGGTTCAGATTGAGTGGGTAGCTTCTTGGGGCAAGATGCTTCCCAGCTGTCATACAGAGACATGTACTGTGTGATAGGGAGCTGTTCATTAAACCTCTGCAAATAGCAGGTTTGGAGCTCGTCCATTGATGGAGCACTCAACTGGTACTCCTTTATCACCTGGAACATATCAATAAACTTTTACTGCCCAGTTGGTTCACATACAGTACAAATGTAGACAGTGGTAATTACTTTGCATGCTTTAAAATTCAAAGGTCAGTTTTGCGATTAGCTTAATGATTTTGAAGGTTTGTTTACATCATTAATGACTATATGCTTGTGAATTGTTATTAGTTGATATGTAACTCAAACTCTTCAAATATACTTGTGAATATACTTTAGAATGACATTGTCAAAAGTCAGCCAACGTGGATTACAAATGCAAAGTATCAACACCACGCCCCCAGTTTTACTGTGGTAATCGGTCTGTGTCGGACATGGATAGCAATTTTGAACCCAAATGTTTTGACTTAATATATTTAAAGCTTTTGTTTCAAAAGCAGTGGTCTGGGCACTAACACTCCTCTCTGCATCAGAAAACCGAGGAATGATTGATTTTCATGGGTCTTACTTAAAGCCTTAAAATAGGTGACTGAACTAATCAAAAGTTGCACCCATGCTTACATTACTCCATAGCCAAATAACCTGCAAGTAGGGGCAGAGAGGGAAAACTAACCGCCATTCCTCCCAGTCTCTCTCTCAGTGCAGTTGCCTGCATTGCTCGGTTGGTATCTGACATGCCCACTTGTGATGAAGCATTAGTTATAGGATGAGGCTGGTGTTATTTTGAATTTCCATGAGATTATTTTGATGTAATCCTTCATACTAGTGATACTTTTCCTGCTGCCATGAATACTTAGAGCACCAAATGTGTATTAATCCATGACAGAAAATAGTCGCCAACAAATACACAGCTTTCTATAGTTTGAGTTACATTTTATAAAATTAGTGCCTAGCATTTTTAACTCATTAAACTAAATATTTGTGACCCGTTTTTTAAAAATGTTTTTGGTTGTGGGGTTTCCATTTGGATTGTGATCGTGCCTTGCTAACTAACTATTGCCAGCCTCAATAACATTGTGGACTCGTAACACCATGTCTTGCCAATGTAAAATGTCTACACTGTCATTGTGCATTGGTTTATGTCGAGTTTTATGTCAGGGTAACTAGCACCATGTTTGGATGAAACATGCACTTTCCAGGTCACTACTAGCTATAAGTTAAATGAGTGTTATTGTAATAGTGTTGCTTTAATGTCAAATATCTTCAGATATACATATATACATTAGAAACAAAAGCTAACAGAATAAATACAACCTGACTGAAAAATACTCAGAGTTCTATTTATTTGTTTTCATAACTGACCTCTACGACCCTTTGGTACAGCTGCTGTTGGCTCAATTTCTCAGCTGGCTTGGGCGCAGTAAAGAGTGGGTTAACAGGAAGACAGTCGGTGGAAAATAAAGAGGCAGTGCTAATCAAAGGATGACCTAAAAGGTTAATTCCTGCCTGGTTGGAAGTCAGATAGTGAGAGCTGACATCCACCTGTGGCACTGTAACACTCTGAGTAGTGCTACTCTTCCCAATAAGTTTTTCAGTTCTCTGTGGTGTTGTAGGCCTGCTGTCATCTGTGGCTTCTGCTGGCTTCCCAGCAACAGGCTGATTTTGAGGCTGGTGGATCTTATGGAACACCAAATCCCCACTTACAACTAGATCTTCTTTTAAAGATGCTACCAGGCAGGAAATAGTTTTGAAGCCCAAAGAGGCTAAGGCCAGGTTGTGGCGATATTTTTGGCTGTAGACTATAGCCACCATCTTCAGAGGAATCCCATCTGGGTGTTCTGTCATCATGGCCACAATATTTTCTAGAACGTTCTCAATCTTCTTGTTGTCTTCTGTAGCTTTTGCTGATGCTCCAGCTCCAGTTACGATCCGACTATCATGGCGATTGGACTTGTAACACACCAGTTCCCCCTCCACAACCAGATCCCTGTCCAGAGAGGCTACCAGGCTTGCCATGGAGACGAAACCCAGGGATGATAAAGTCAGGTTCTTGTGGTAGGTCTGGCTGTAGAATACAGCCAGCTTTTTAAGGGGTATCCCATCTGGGTGCTGCTTCACCATGGCCACTATATTCTCCAGAACCTTCCCCATTTTGAGCGATGCTATCGGGGGAAAAAGAGACCATTAATAACAGATAAACACTGCAAAGTAGTTTACCAGTAGTCTGTGCTCTCACTAATAAGCTACATGCATGTGGTTTAAGTAATTTGCATTAAAACACACACAAAATACACATAAATATCCAACAGAGAATTATCCTTAATGTTAGAGAGAGAACAAAAAGATGCAGAAACCTATATACTGGAAATCCTACAACAGTAGCCATCAATTTGAGGGCTAAGTATTGTTTGAAATGTACTGGTGCCATTTATAGAAATTGTCTGGGCCGATATATTGGCCAATGTTATCTTATCAATGATAAATGATATGCTAAATGATAAATAAAAAGAAATTGCAGCACAGAAATGTTGTTGTTTTGTAGTAACAGTGGTCTCGCATTGCCAGACCTTTCTCCACAGCACTGTGTCAGCGCTGCAGTTTGGTCATCTGGCACATCAGGCTTTATCCCAGCAATGTACTTCCGTTGAGCTAGACTACAGTAACAGTAGTTTATTTTTCAACTGTAACATGTCCCACTCAGTAGATATTTTGGTCATCATTTTTGAATAACTAAATGGAAGGGATCCTTACCAAAAATGTTTGTTTCTGTTATGTCTTTATTTAAATAAAAAAATAGACCTTGGCAGATGTACAATTATTGAATTTTTAAACTCACCATCAGCCTGGCTATATTGCCTATATATAAGTTAGTAGTTTAAATCTGCTACAATCAATATTTTCGTATTAACAATGAATCTAATGTCTACGTTTAAGTGAAAGAGGCTGCATGTAATTATTAGTATTAGCTTTATAATCATTAACAAAAATAAATACACTGTTCAAACAGTTGCACAATAACTTTGTCTAAATATATTCTGTCTATAACTAGCAAAGTCTCCTGATTTCTTGATTTAGATGTTGAAATTTTGATGAAAGAATAAGACTAACAATCTATCCAAACATTTGATTTGATTTGCAATGACAGCTTTGTGATATAATGCTATGGACACACTTTGGTCAGTACTGAGAAAGTATGGCGATTTAATACTTAATAGCCCTAGCAAATATTCTTGTCAATATCGACAAAAACTAAAATTGCAATATTGAATTGGAGGGCTCTCATTACCAAATATTTTGCCTAGCAGATCAAACTGTCACTCGTCAAACCAGGTAGCCAATAAAGAATGGTGATAAATCGAGCACAACAAGGCAGATTATTCTCTTTTCTAACAGAGGCACACCAAATGAATCCTTAGTGTTTGTTTATGACATGTATACAAAGCTGGCAGACAGCACAACACAAAGTTGAAAAGGTTTACACTATCAACCCATCTATAATACTACCCCAGCTTGTAAACTGTATTTTCATATTTGGCAAACCATGGCATTTCAATTACAGAAATAATCATACAAAACATGAAACATTGCCAACATATGTAGATGTAGACAAACTTAAGTCAAGAGTACAAAGTTGCATAAAAAGTAGGAGAGAGATTGGGTCAATCTTACCTATTGTTTCAAATTACAAGATATGTTGTTGATCTCAATCAGAAGCTGAACTACTGTGTATAAACAGGCACCCGTCCTGTTTCAGCTTATAAACTCCCATCCCTCCCTCCCTCCTTAACTATTGTGTTCCATTCTGAGCAAAGTCACAGAGAAATGAAACTGAAAGTAACTGGTAAGCTCAGTCAGTCTATGGCTGATTGTGACCAACCGTCACACTCTCATATTCCTGGAAATAGTTATGCCACATCTCACAAGCAAAGCAATAAAAAGAGACAACAATAACGCTAACAAAAGCAGCTGGAGTTGCAGTAGAGAAGCATACTGCCTGTCTTTCATGACCTACAGTAAATCTATTTGTCTGAGGCACTAATTCATTTAAGTCTGTTCTGCAAAGACAACAACCTAATGATACAGTATTTACCAGATGACATGGTAATAGAAGTGAAACTGGTGACATCAATGACAAATATAAGAGGTCATGTGACTGAGGAAGGGAGGGGTAAAACTGGCCTTGAGTTTCACATTCCTGGCTTGCCCCAGCTGATTCACCTCAACTGCTGGAGAAACGAAACAGAGATTACATTCCTTTTCACACCAGTGAGTCTGGGACAAAACGGAGAAAAAAAAAAGAAGAAAAAGAAAATGGAAGGCTGAGCTTTATTGCATTGTTTTTTGTCATTTCTGACTGGACTGAACAGAGTCTAAATGTGTTTTGTGTTTATTATATGTGATACATGGCCTTTAATAAAAGACTAAATAGTCAGTTTATAATGGGTGCTAGCAGAGATGTTCACAAGTCATTTTTTGGAAGTCCAAGTCAAGTCTCAAGTCTTTGAGCTCGAGTCCAAGTCAAGTCTCAAGTCTTTGAGGGGAAGTTCAAGTCAAGTCTCAAGTCTTTTGCCATGAGTCCAAGTCAAGTCAAGTCTCAAGTCTGATCTGTCCCTAACACTGTATTGTTAAATCTTATGAATTCAAAGCATGTCCTGTAGCTACCATCCATACTGTACAGTATCAAAATCAGTTGTAGGATAACTTTATGGGGTCTACTGCAATGCAATCTGAAGAAACACAAATTAAGGACTCTGTTTCAATTTCATAACTGTATTTTTCAACATTTTAGTATCTGCACCAAAGAATCCATGTTTGTCTGTGTTACTAACCGGCTGTAAAGCCCAACCTCATCATGCATTACATTTTTCAGTGTTCAAAGTTTGAGGAAAACATCTGTATTGAAAGTTAATACACCAACAAACATGTGAGAACTGATACTTTCCGTATTGCTATTTAACAACAAAAAAAAAAAAATTGGAATGAAAATAAATTGGAAAAAAATGAAGACAGTCTAATCTTAGTCTTAGTCTAATCTTCTGCTACTGGTGAAATATTAACCTAAGTCTGTCACATCATATGGATACAACTATAACAATACAATTTGCCTGTCCCCAGCATTAGCACAACACTTTGCGATGGTTAGCTTGTTACCTGTGGCGATATATGCTAAATGTAACGTCTCTTTCACATTAGCGTGAGTGACTGACCTATCTGGGTGCTTTTTGAGATGTCTGATGAAGTTCGATGTTGTTGATCCAGCGTCATGTATCTTGGTGCCACACTCCTTGCATGTAGCTGTTCGCTTATTGCCACTGTTTATGAAGTTATTGTAAGCAAAACTAATGACAAAAGGCACAACTGCAGGAGGACTTGGTGTCGCCATCCTCACTGCATTTTTTGATGTGTGCGCGCGCCGCATAGTGCACGCGTACATTGTACATTACGGCAAAGACCAAGGGACACGCAGCTCGTCATGCGTTTCCCCAACGTATATGCGCCAATAAAAGAAAATAGAAATACATAAATCAATTTAGATTTAAAAAGCAATAATTGCATGAAAATAGGTTGTTGACGAGTCTCGAAGCTCGAGTCCGAGTCAAGTCTGAAGTCTTTTGGGTCGAGTCCGAGTCAAGTCTGAAGTCAGCTGTTTGTGTGACTTAAGTGCGACTCGAGTCCGAGTCTCAGACTCGAGTCGCAATCTCTGGGTGCTAGTAATACCTCCGGGGCTCGTAGATTTCTTAAGAAAATCTCACTTAGCTCATATGCCGTCATTGCTGGTAATAATTGATGTACCGCCATTTATTATCCTATATGTTCTGGTTTTATAGTATATCTAACAATGACTACATGTCATTTCTGACATGTACAGTATAATGTCCATAGCATAACGCCAGCTAATGTATTTGGAAATTAATAGTTCTCTATACGTTTCCTTGAACAAAGTATGTTTACCCTTTTTGTAGGGTACGGCCATCGGACCAACTGTAGTGCTACAGCTTCAGAAACGCACATACCTTAAAAATAAATAAATAAAATAACACAACAGAAACCTTATACATCGCCCTATAACTGTCAATGCCTGTCGTCTGCCACAGTTGCAATAGATTCATGATTTTTTGCATTTCGTTTCTAAGTGTTTGATATGTACTTCCCATGTGTATTTGCTATCTAGCCATAGACCCAGGTGGGACTACTGAAGTTCAGACGAACCTCTCCATTGGCTGACCATACCGGCCAGATGGTAAGGCCGTCCACACCACCACAACGATGTGAACATCCATACTGATGGACGTTTAGTGGCGCCAAGCACATCTATAATACACTAATACAGCAGACGGTGCAACATAAGATTCTTCACAGGCGTGCATACTTGTTAGGGTTGTGGGGCAGTGCTTCACACTACCACCTACCCGCCTGGTGTGTATACTACATCAAATTTCACACACTTTTGCGTCACCATATGCACGCTTGTCTAAACGCGGAATAAAAACTGAGAATACAACGCCACTTTTGCGTTTTCCCTTCAGATCGTTTCCGTCTAAACACAGCCTAAGGTAAACTATTCTGCTTCAAGAACAAAAGAGCAATGTTTGCAAGAAGTCAGTGGCCTCAAAGAAAACAGCTGTGTGCATTTATAGGGCCACTGGTAAAAGCAAGCCACCAATAACATACCTTGAATGAAATGGTCAGTTTGTGACTGTGGTCAGTGCGTCATGTCTTCTCTCTCCTCACAGCTAGGGCTGTAGCTTACAGCATAGGGAAAGCTCGGCAACTGATGATGAGGACAAGAATATAAGAGAGAACGGTGATGATAACAGAAAAGTGACTGGCCTCAATGCTAAGCTAATTTATTTGTGCAATGCAGAGTCAAAACTAATCAGTCAAAACATTAGGTCACATAGTTCAATAACTTGTTGAACCCAAGCCAGTTTTGTGAAGTTGAGACTTGACAAGTACTCACCCCTAACCCAGCATAGTTAACACAGAGATGTTTCCCACCTACATTAAGGGTGATGAGCCTACATGGCTCTAACTGGGTGAGCTAAAAGTCGTCCCGGGGCTTAAATTTTTAGCCAAATTCCTACCCTATACGTTATGTAACTTAAAAATAAAAACATCAAGTTTTGCCTCTCTTTAGGTGACAAAAGTGAAATCCTCAACATATGTTGTGTTTTGGGTTCACAATGATGAAGACAGTTGAGGAACAATTAGATACAAAACAGGATGATTCTTTTTCTTGGCAATTATCATGTTTTACCCTAATGCTGTACAGACTTTTTAGCATTCTAAATTTATTATCAAATGGCTTGAAAAATAGTGCATATAGCTGGCATAAATGGAGCACGCCACCAGACTCCCCCCAAAGGATTACAACGTCTGGCTACGCCCCTGGCATTATGTAGGCTATCTAGGGGGGGAAATATAATTCAACTTTACTACATTTCTCTTCCATTGATAACACAAATTACATCGTGTAATTCCACACTTACAATGTACTTCTCCTCCTCCTCCTATCAGACGGTAATCTAAGTTAACGTTAATTTATCTGGCAAAAAGCGCTTGCAACCAGAGTAACGCCAAACGTTAAGTTAACTTACGCGTTAGCAGTACTTTTAAACAACAAAACTAATTAAAATAGCATGACTGACTCTCCAGCTAAGTTACCGGTTATTGTCCCAGACAATTGCCTTTAGTTGCAGTTGTCGACTGTGTATCTTCACTGTCACTCTTTCATTCAACATCCTCCGTCTGTGTGCAGAAGAAAATAACAATGGCAATGTAGAACCAATTTAACGTAATGTTACTCTAGCTAGCGGAACTGCTATGCTGGCTAACATTTGCAAATAATACTAGAAGTATAATGATATAACTGTAAATTAATCATATAAGTCATTCAATAACGAGCTTTAAAATAGCCAGTGTCACAGTATTGGTATTTCGGATCCTAACACCACTGCAACTAAGTGCCATACGGTACAAAATTAAGAAGCGAAACTTATAAGATGGTCATATTGTTTGCCTGTTTGCCACTGTTAGCAGGCTACCTAGCTAACGTCATGCTGCATTCAAGTTGGATGAAAAAGATAGTAAATACAACTACTCTACTCTGAAAAAATAATTAATGTACACAAATAGCTCAAAATACCACTCCCTTCAGCCACAAATTATTGTTCTCCCAGCTTTCTGCTGGTATATGTGTCTTAATGATTGGGGTTTTGTCTTTTCCCTTATTTTGTTCGTTAATGTTTATCATTAATAGTATAAAGTGATATAGAAATAGAAACATGTCATCTCCTAATAAAGGATGCATTTCAGTCCGTATCATCCCGACTCTCTTTTTATTTTCAGTGTAAAAGAGCAGATTGGTTGCACACAAATAGACGAGTTTACTGGTGTTTCAGAGAACTAACTGAGATAATGGACAGACGGTCTTTCTTACTGGTGGCGTGAATAGTTAACTTCTTAGACTGAATCGAAACATAGGAAACACAGGTGCAAATATTCGTTGAAGTAGCATTAAATACAATTTGATAGCCTACTATCACATTAAATAACTTAAAGCTGCGATAGGCAGTTTATTTTTGGCGTCGTTGGGCAAAAATACCATAATAACATAGCATATTGTAATTCAAGTGGTGAGAGAAAACCTTTGTATGACAGTGTTGTCCAGCAGAGGGCAGCACAGACCTGCCAATCGTAAACGTAAAGCACTGTCATTCATGGAGCAGGGGAGCCTTCTCTTTTAATGAAGGGAGATGCATTGTTCATGCCAAAATGAAAAACAATCAACTATCAGATTACAATTCAGCAGGATGTTTATCAAGATTGTCTGTCAATATATTTGTCTATGTTTAAAAACAAAACAAAAAAGGTTTTAGGCTAATAGGCTATATTATCAGATATTTTTAAACTCCCAAACATGGATTACAGAAATGAGGTAGGCTATTGGTCGGTTTATGGCCAGTGGCAGCACAATATATATATATATATATATATATATATATATATATATATATATATATATATATATATATATATATATATATATATATATATATGATTTTGCCTCTTCCCTTGACTATATATGATAATTGCTTATTTCGTCCTAAATATTTAATGTTGTGAGCAATATTTAAATAAAATAAAGTTGTCGGGTGAAGAGGTACACAGATAATTTACTCAAGTAAATGTATTACCACAGCTGGATGTACTCTGGTACAAGTTAAAGTCCTATTCAAACCTGTACTCAAGTAAAAGTCCAAAAGTATCAGCATCAAAACTTATTAAAGTACCAAAAGTGAAAATACTCACAATGCAGAATGGCACATTTCAGAATAAAGTATGCGATAGTATTGTATTATAGTATATATTTCGATTTGTATGATTTCAATGTTGCAACTGGTAAAGGTGGGGCTTATTGCTTTATCTATGATAAGAATCTATCATCTCTATTTGTTGATAATATTTTGTATTCATAATTTGAATCTGTAACGAAAACCCATAGCTCAATTTATCAAATAAATCTAGTGGAGTAAAAAGTACAATATTTACCTCTGAAATAAAGTGGAATAGAAGTATAAGCAAACAGAAAATGGAAATAGGTAAAGTACAAGTACCTCAAAATTGTACTTAAGTACAGTACTTGAGGATATGTACTTAGTTACTTCACACCACTGTTTCCCAGTCTCAATGACGTGAAACATGGTCATTGGCCAAGCAGTTACGCAAGGTCACATGGGTGTTTGCGCTCACGTGGAAACCAGCATGCATCAATCTACCCCTTCATAGAAACTTTTTATGGAGAAATCTCACAGTTCTATTATGTTTTACAGTGGACATTTGTAGTTAATTGAGAAGGTAAAAGTTTTTGTTTATGCTGCATCTGGCTGAACTTTCATTGCACTTTGTACCGTGCACTAAGCGCTCCATTCTGCACGACTTTCTCACACTCAAACAGCCTAATTATGCCTATCCCAATATCTCATGAGAAGAAAGGCAGAATCAACATTTTAATATATCCTATGAAGGAAATAATAGCCCGTATGTAGAAGATAATGGGCCTTATGCAGAAATATTCTCTTAAATTTTCTCAACTTTCAGTCAACTCCAGATGCACCAAACATTCTTAACCATTCAAATCTGCTCTTACCCAGATGTGCTGAATGATGAATCCCACTTGATCTTAATTGTTTATTAGCATAGGTAATAAGGACAGGTGTTGTGACGTGTGCAAATACTCTGGTACCTGCCCAAGAATTGGTGCGATGCCATCAAAAAAAGATTTTCCAGAGCATCAGTACTGGTGGTACAGAAAAATCAAAAAACAGCTAAAATATATTATAATAATATACTTTATTGTTGTCCTCAAAACACTCATATCCTTATTTTAAGGCCAATGTTCTGAACTTGAATGTTGGAAGTGCGCTTATGGTGCATTAACAGTCCTGCAGCAGTGAAAAACGACATCAGCAATCAGTCTGTATAGCTTTAGCCATCCAGTCAGATCTGGACACCAGCAACCTCAGTCTGTCACCTGATGACTGGATCAGCTCCTTTCCCCTAACATGGACAAAATAGAGACACAGAGGTGGAAGAGCTGTAAATACAAAAAAGCAGTTATCCACATTTGCTATTTAAAGATCCCATATCATGCTCATTTTCAAATTAAAACTAGTGTTTTGTGTTTCTACTAGAATATGTTTCTATGCTTTAATTTAAAAAAAGTAATTTTTTTCTCATACTGTCTGTCTGAATATACCTGTCTTCACCCTCTGTTGAAACGCTCCGTTTTAGCACCTGTCTCTTTAAGCCCCCTCTCCCGAAGAAGCCCAGTCTGCTCTGATTGGCCAACATTTCTGGGTCTTTCGCATCTGTGCACTCTGCCTCTCTGAACCGTCATTGCAGCCTGGGAATGACTGTAACGGCACTGTAGCAGCACTCTCTACCTATATATAGTATCATTGTGACATCACAACCATACGGAAGTACGGACGGCTCGTTTAAAGACACTGAATACGGGCTGTGTGCATTTCTCTGTAGATTGAGCATTTTGATACTTTCACAGTATTTATGCATAACCTCGACCTGCTTTATAATCAAAAAAAGACATGGAAGTCTCATTTTTTACAATATGGGACCTTTCAATATGAGTTTGCTCAGATTTGAATCATTCCTACCGCTGATAGTCCAGTCCGAGCAGACTGACACCGTTAACAGCCAGGATCCTGTCGCCTGGTACCAGCTTCTCACACCGGGCTGCAGGAGAGTCTGGAACTACTGCTCGGATGAATATGCCTTTCACCCTCAAGGAAGTGTCCTGGAAGATGAGGTCAAAATGTCATAGACTCACTGACACCCAAGACTTTGTAGTCAGCTGCCACACAGCAACGTTTAAAATCCCACACTAAACATCCAAAACACCCTTTTACGCATATATCTAAATCTCTGCAAGTTGATCTTCATATAAACGTATTTTTATTTTTTTGAGGGTGTGAGGCCTTATAAGCGCAAGACTGTGCAGTCGCACACTTTGGAACTATGGTTCTGCCCTGGACCATCAGGAGATGAACATCACAGTTTGACAAAAGTCGATGAGTGAGTTGAGGGGTCGTAATTAGCACAGACATATCTTTAATAACAGCAGGACAGAGAGAACCCAGGGTTAATTATGTATTATCAGATCTGCATCTCTTTTCACTCACCCATGTGTCAACCAGAGCAAGACCAAGTCCTCTTTCACCTCGCTCCAACTCCATGCTAAAAACCTCATCATTATTGTCATCATAATGGTCATCCGCCTCTTCCTCTTTCAGTTCAACAAATGTTTTCATACTGGGGCAATCTGACTTCAAACGGTCTACTTTCAGTGCAGCCAGACATTCAAACACTAATCCACCTAAGGAGAAAATAAACATGCTCAGTTTTCTCTTACTGTAGACAAACAAAGACAACCGTCAATGGTGATGTTGTTCTATGCTCTACCTTCATCATGTGTATCTACACCAGAGGACCAGGGAAGTGTCTCACTGTCACCCTTCATCCAAGGATCCTGGTATTCCTTTACCATATCAACAGAATCTGTGATGTGGGGGGTGTTGGGTGGGGTGAGGAGACAGGAAGGGTCCAGAGCTGACCTCCTCATCTCACTGCTCTCGCTTGTCTGCAGCTCCAGATGTCTTAGCTTCTGAGACAAAAGGAGGGCTCCACAGGAGCTGAACTCATTTAGGTATTGGGTGGAGGACGGAGAGGGAGGTGATGAGGGTGATGGAGGTAAGGCACCAGAGGTAGTAGAAGGGGGGTGGCGGTCATGGACAGTAGCCAAAGATAAGACCATCTTAACTGGTGATCTATCCAAGGTTTCCAGACTGGCTTTTGGAAGTATATCCATCTTAGTCAGTTTAGCCTCCATGGGAATGGTATCACCCTGGATGACAAAAGAGAACAATTAGAATAAATGAGAAAACCGAATTTGAAAATTGTCATTCTTTAAAAAGGAAACGCTACCAATTTTTCATATCAAAGTGTGTTTATAGGTCTTGGGCAGTACTATTACATATGTGAAAAACATTGTATTAAGTGTATCCAGAGGAAGCTGTGATGGGATTTTCTTTTTTTTTTTAAGTTTTCATTGGCCTTAATATTGTGTTCCATTTACCTCGAAAGTTGGAAGCTGGAGCTGGGAATGACGTCACAACCGTGTTCCAGTACAACAAGTAGGAATTAACTGTTATTTCACAGTGGGGTTTGCTCTGGCCAGGTTAGCCATTATTAGCAATACCAGCTGATAACAAAGCATTAGGATGTATTTTGTGCATACAAACACCATAGCAACATGTCCACATGATTAATGAGACACAAATAGGACAGAAGTGCTAATAAACAGTGTATTACTACAGCTTTTACTACTGTTGATGCACGGAGCAGCCATGTCGAATTTTGAGGTCAGGGTTGATTCTCCCGACTTTCCGAGTCGGAAATCCGACTTCAGGGGGAGTTCCAATTCAAATTTCCGACTGGGAACTCCCTGTTCAAATGGAACGCACTATTATAGTGCCCATCAGTCTTGTATAAAGTACTTGAAAGCAGTACTTGAGTAAAAGTACAAGTATCTTACCAGAAAATGACTTTGGTTGTAGTTAAAATCACTTTTTAGAAAATTACTTGAGTAAAAGTCTTAAAGTATCTGATATTAACTGTACTTACGTATCAAAAGTAATTTTCTGATATTAGAAGTACAAGTAAAAGTAGAAAAACCCTTTGATTATGGCCAAAGGTGTGTAACGTTATCTTCATCATCACTGTCGTCGGGGTGTTCATTGTCTGTTACCATGCCTGCAGCAGTTACTTCCATGACACTATCAGTTATTATGCTTCCTCCTCTTCTTCTTTAGTTTTGGCCTATGGGTTTTTTTTTTGTTGCTTTGCAACAAACAGGCATTACGTCACCAACTGGAATGGACCGTGCATTAACTTGCAATCTAGAAGCAATGATTCAACAAACCTTCCTTTTTCCAGTGTAACAAATTTCTTCTGATTTTATTTTGTAGTAACGCGTCACTAAGATGCTTAGGGGAAATGTAGTGGAGTAAAAGTAAAAGTTTCCGGAGATATAAATAACGAAGTAAAGTACAGGTACGTGAAAATTCTACTTAAGTACAGTATCAAAGTATTTGTATTTCATTACATTACAACACTGGCGCCCACTCTTATGTATGCCAAATCTGCTACCTCAGCCAAGTGTAAATCTTACATCAACCATATTTCCAAACTTTTGTCAGAATTATTCATCTTGTTCAGTATACCTATGTAAAAATCAAAAGGCATGAATGTTGTACCTTTTGCTCCTCAGTAGCTGTCACCTCATCGGACTGTGAGTCAGAAAGGGTGGACATGAACTCTTTCAGTTTGTCCAGCTGTTCCCTCAGGGCTGAATCTATTATCTGCCTACTCAGTTGGATCTGGTAACCCCCATCTGGCAGCACCAGAGGATGGTGGGTGTCAAAACTCTCCAGGATATCAGCTGAGGGAAGAAGGGCCATATTGCATTACAATGACAAGAAATAAAAGAAAAAGTCATGTGAATCTTTTGGATTATGATATTTCTAATTGGTAATGTGGATTAAGACAGAATGGGATAATAGTTACGTAGTACGTTGACCTCTCACCAGTTTCGTGTGCCACACCCTGGTCCTGAACAGATGGAATCCATGTGTGTCTGCAGGGAGATGCTGGGCTGTAAAGACTCAGCAGGTGGTTCAGCTGGGCTGGACTCAGGGAAGGGTAGTCAGACCGCAAGGACACCCAAGATGTCTACATACACAAAAATGTTACAGTTATATGGTGTCTCATGGGAAAGATAAATCATCTTATTGCCTTATTTCTGTGCAAGTACCATACTTTACCACCATGGCTGATCCTAGAGTCTACATTCTATTTCATGTAACTTTTACAGGGATAAAAGGGAAATTAATGTCATGATAAACCAAATGTAACCAAACCAAACAGGGTGGAAGACAGAATGGCTGACTGCCACCAGCAAATATGTTTTCAGCCAGACTTAATATCTCCCTGACGACCCACTAGGCTCCCGGAGGGGGAGGTCTGCTCAGAGAGGGTCGTCACAGGGATACATTGAGATACACAACAAGGAAATAAGTAGATTTTGAATAATAAATTAATAATGGTATTGGCAATGTGACAATGCCTGTTAGAATTAATAACCTCTTCCCTCACACAGTCAACCTAAAGATATTTAAAGTGAGCACACTTGGCAGGTGCCACAAATTGGAGGCCTTCCTCAGTGAGGGCAGCTTTGGTTTTGTGCACACTGACACGTTTCTCAATTTGGATACTTCCGTAAGTACACTTACATGTAATACACTGTGTACACTATGGCTGCATCTCATGGCCCTTATTTGATAGCTCCTTGACTTCTCGGTCCTCGGCTGAACCGGAAGTTGTTCCGTCCCTTCTCGGTGAAGGCCGTCTCAAAGCTCTTATTTCTGCCCCAAGGACCAAGGACCGAGCATCGAGGAGCTATAGCCGAGGATATACCAGAGCAGCCTTCCCAGAAGCCGTGCTAAAGGAGTTGCTAACTCCGCCCATACAGCTGACAAATTCATGTGATGCTTCAGAGGAAAGGAGGTTTCATCCTGCTGAAACACATTTGCTCGTTGCTTTTCTCTTTCAATTATTTCCTCCTGTCTCTCCCATGCCTCCTTGGTGGGAGGGACTAAGATGCGAGGAAGTGAGGCAAATGGAGGACTCAAGGATTTAACCCTTGTGTTGTCTTCGTTTCAACCTTGAAAAAAACACTTTTTTTTCTGACATTTGTGACGCCTTTTTTCACAATTTGTTTTTGCTTTTTCCGTTTAAAATTTTAAAAATGTTCTTCTACACATTTTCAGTGCTTATTTCTACGGCCGATATTTTTTGATATAAAACAAAAACTTAAAACAGGCCAATGTGACCCGAAGTCAACACATGGGTTAAGGGTTATGAGATAAAACCTATATACTCACTTGTGTACTGTGTAATTTCAACAGGGTAGTGTTGTCTCAAATTGCACACGGCCGTTATGCACTTCCCGAGAATGACTCTTTTTCAGTTTAATTGTAAATTGCAGCAGGGCAGAGCACTACCGCCACCCATTGTCGCCTGACATAATATATACCGACTGATTTTCTCACTATCTGAGTATAGAGCTACTTATCGAAAAAAAAAAACACATGTATAAATTACATTTGTAGTCGGTGTTTGCCGTTTTAATCACTGCTGCTGCAGCTTCTTCGCCCGCCATATTCACAAGTTTAAAATGGGTTAGTGGTCCCTTAGCTCATTTCCAGTGTAATTACAGAACTGCATGATTTGAGACACAGCATGAGACTAACAGGACTGTGACCATTAAGGACCACAAAAAACACCCTGAAAGTGTTAACATTGTGAAGCTCTTGCTGTGTCTGGATCTGGACATCTGCAACATTGTGATGTGGAATGGCTTCTTCTTTGACAAGGACTTTTTTGATTTCTGTATAAACTTTGAGTTCCTGGTAGTATGTATGCAATTATTGAAGACAACATTTTCTTATAAATATCTATCAGCTGGCCACAGCCCTGTCCCACCTGAGGTCGATGGGAATTGTGCATGCTGACCTCTTACCTGACAATGTTAGGGTTGTGGACCTCCAACAGCAGCCACTGAAGGTAACACATATTACCACATTGTACAGATCGCCAAAAGCCATGCTGCATATTCCTTTCAATGAGGCCGTTGATATGTGGGCTCTGGGCCTGGTAGCTGCAGAGCTGGCTACTGAGTATCCGCTTTATCTTGGGGAGATGGACTACAACGTGCTGGGATTCATCATAGAGGCTCAGCGTCTGGCAGCTGAGTATGTTTTGGATTGTGGAAGAGGAATGAATTATTACTTCCATAGTGCAACAGTCAGCAGTCAGGAGAGAGACACCCACCGCTATGGCAAAGTTTAGCCTGCCGGCAAACTTCAAATTTGAGCGGCCCGGAGACTGGCCTGCCTGTAGACAAAGATTCACACAGTACAGTACGGCTGCTAAATTGGGTAACGAAGACAGCGAGGATTAGGTTAGCAGTAGTGTTTAAACCCGAGAATATACATCCAAACTATTTGCTGTTACCTGAGAAGTATAATAATGGGAAACCAGTATAAAATGTTACGTCCTACTTGTCATTCTAGGTGAATAGGCTAAAACCTAAGTCCATTAGAGTGGGCTAACACAGCTCATGTTTGACCTCACATCTGCAGAGCAGATGGTAAAGCAAGCTGAGAACATAGCACAACAGATAAGACAGCAGGAAGCAACAGGCAGCACTCAACGTGCACAAGGTGACAGATCGCAGACCATCAAAGAGAGGTGGGAGACGGCATGTTAAAGAGAGAAGTGACGGAGAGGAGCAAGCCCACTCGGGGGACTCCAGGTGCTGCCAATGTGGGAAAGAGAAGCACAAACCTCAGAGAATGTGTCGAAAATATGGTAAAAAGTCATATGGAGGGAAATGTTTCTCCAAGCCAGTAAGAAAAGTCACTTATAGCAAATACACTAATGAAAACCTTATCTTGGAGCAGTTAGTAAAGTAAACCAGGGCATTGAAAGCAAATAAATGTAGGACACACTCCAGTTAGGTTTAGAATCGATATATGAGCCGACACTACAATAATGAACCTGAAGACGTTCAGAACGCTTTGGCCAAAGCAAAAGCTAGTCACATCTAGCGGATTCTTAGACAGCACGAGAGGGACACTTAATACTGTGGGAGAGTTAACTGCTAGTACACTTCATAAACAAAGGAAAAACATCTTTAACATATACATAACAAAAGGGCCTATGGTCAGCGACCTGTTGGTAGAGAGACAGCAGTAGAGATGGGCCTGGTAAAAAGAGTAGAGCAGGTTAGTGCAGTAGCAGGACATCAGGGGACACTTAAAACAGACAGAGTCAAGATCCCGCTAAGACAGAGAGCTGTACCATGCACAGTATACAGTCAGAAGAGTCCCGCTACCACTTCTTCCTAAAGTGACATCCAAACTGAGTTGCAGCAAATGCAGGAGCAAGGGGCGTGACTCACGTGACCTACAGACTGGTGTGCACCTTGTGAAGTCACCAGATGCAGTGACGTAGGACATGAGAACATCAAAAGAGAAAGATATCAACTGCCAACTACAAAGGAGACACTGGCAAAGCTGTCAGGTTCCACAGTTTTTATGTATCTAGATGCTGCATCAACCCGTTCTCACTCCAAACTCGTAAAAGACGGATGCTTGGGCAGTGGCTCTCAGCGTCAGATATGATGCAAAAAGCACCCTTAAAACGCAACGGGCAGAGCAGCAGCTACGCAGCGCTTGAAGATGACGTAGTATTAAAAGCGACAACGGTAGCGAGTAGTATTAAAGCCCAAAATTTCACGTAGAGAGGTAGGTTGGGGTGGTTTTCTTTTCCTAAACCCAACTGTCCCATTGTTGTCCCGTGTGTCACGTAAACATATCTTTTATAAGCCCACCCACGATCTTTTCCTTAACCTAACTACATCAAAAGTGACGCCAATAGAGCGTAACGTTAAAGGAGACGCTAAAGGAGACTTTTAGCATCAATAAAAACGCCAAAGGCACCTGACCAAGCATCCGTATTTTACGAGATGGGAGTGAGAACGTGTTGGCAGCATCAGGCTTTGGCATCCTCAGGTTCCTAAATATCCTAGATAAGAATGTGCCCCAGTATTATTATTAACAGTATTATTTGTACTGCTTTAATGCATAGGCCCAAATTGTAGGAACTGACAGGATTGCATTTCACTAAATTTGTATTTTATGATTTCACGTGATAAATAAATAAAATGATTGATTAATTGATTGGGTTACTAAATGATTGATGAAGACATCAGCCCCCTAATCACCTTAATAAACCCCTAATCTGCCTTTTGGGATAAATGACACCAACATTGCTGCAGAGCCCTGACACATTGAGGATAGTTCCCTCGAGTTGACTGTCGCGCCGGGACTAGGGGGCCCTGTCTCTTCCCGCAGGAAATGTGCCCAGCGAGGGCCAACCAGCGCCGGGGATACACTGAGCAGCCGTCCCTAAGCCGGGTTAAATCACTCGGGCAGACCAGTGGACCACACCCTTTGAAAACATAGATTGTAAAAAGCTTGTCTCCACTTCCTCCCACTTTACAAAAGTAAAGCCAAAATAACCCGTATACAGGCGCTGCCATCTTGTAATTTTGGAGCAAGATACTGCTTATAGGTGTTCGGCGGTGGAGCCGCAGTATTGACGTCCTGCCCATACACCTGCCAGACTAATCGTGAGTCAATCACAGCTGTCAATCATTTTTATAGCATCAAATAACTAACAAAAACCAAACTTATCAGAAAACTTGTGAACACATAAACAAACAGCATGATAAGAACTACAAAAAATAACTGAAACCATCTCTGGGAAAAATTTATTTGGCGTGTACTCTGAATTTTTAGTTTGGCCCATGTCACATCTGCTAACATGGATGCCATATTGTTTATCCTGGAAAAACAGTGAGAGTTTAGCTGTTGATTACTGGACTTTCAATTTTAGGTTAGCACATGTTTATGATGTTGTTATGTTTATGTTGTGTATGATGCCTTAAGGTGTGATTGTGATATAGAAGTACGGTGTAACCAATCATAATACACAGCTACGCTGTGACGAACTGTAAGTGAGCAAGGTTGGTGTACTGCTCATGTAACGGCGTTGTTGTGGAGTTAATAAACTACTCATACGTGTGAGATACAAATTAGCTGTATCGGCCAACACAGTAGTTTATTTGACAACAGCTTCCCTTTAGAGCTCCCATCCTGACACCTGACTACTGATAATGGACATTACGGAGGATGAGCCAGACGTCAGCTGGCAGCCTTCCGCATGTCAGACACCAGGATCAAGAAACATTCTTGATTGTGCAGTGCAGGGTCACAACTAAAAGTTTCTCCTTGTTGAAGAAATTCTAGTAAGATAAAATGAAGCTGCCAGATCAGAGGACGTAAAGAGGCCGACGTTCAGCCTGACACCAATGAGTTCCTCAAAAGGATTACAGGAGCCTTCCACCATTTGTTCTCCCATGATGGAGAAGAACACATAATAAATGGTTTGTAAATTAATGTATTATTTTCAGAAAAAAAAACTATTGTTTTATTAATTACCTGTGTTATTTAATTCAATTTCTTTTAAATAACTGAAATATGCACAAAACATTCTTCATGAATAACTGTATTGTTCTTTGCTAATTTGTTGAAAATACATTTACTTCAGGATCCATAAGTGCTGGGTTGTGACCCTAGACCGTATATGAAGATATTAGAGATTTATACATACAGTCTAAAAAACACACAGTCCTAAAACCAATACACTTTTCTGTGCACTTCAGAAATCACATTTCTAAATCCTCCGCCTGTTATGTCTCCGTGGTTATTTATAGTTGAATAAACACAACTCAGCTGAATGTGAAGTGTGTGTTTGTGTGATTTTTACCTGCAGTAAATTCTTTCTAGGTGTAGCCAGCAGGTTGATAGCTGACGAGAGTGTATGTGTGTGCTCCAAGGCCAGTTCTCCCAGTCCAGCTGCTTGGGCCCAGTCCAGGAGCAAGTCAAGATTGGCCCGCATGCGTACACCTCTGGACCACTGGTAGAAACCTTGCTCAGCGCCTGTGTACACATCAGGAGAAAGCCATCTTTAAAATCGCTTCTTGGTTCATTTACTTGGTTTTCTCAACTTTTAGGACTACACAATCATACTTATTTTATTCTTTATGTCGTTTCTGAGAGGTGTTTGCATTCCCCATTATTCCCAACAATCTGGATACAGTGAAATCTGACATCTGCCTTGGTAATGTATAGGTATAGGTACAGTAAACAGTAAGTTAAGGTAACTTAAAAGATTTGACAGCTACACAGATACCCATAATTTCAATCCAAGCAAAAATTAAAGGATTAGTCTGCAATTATTCTATATTAATCCCATGAAAACATATTAGCAATAATATTAACACTACAAACATACAAAGTATTGTGTGTATCCAAAGCCAAAGTGTTTGTATGTACATTACCATGAACACAGGCAATATAGTTTATTATGAGTCAGTCCCACAAATGAAATGTGTATTATTACACGGATGAAAGTTGTCCCTAACATATGGATTATTTTCTCCTTTTTAAATATTGTATAATAAAAGCTACAGTTGTTTCAGGAAATGACTGAGCTTTTTTTCTTTTTTTTTAAAATGATACGGTTTTAAAGCTTTATGTCTTCGGTAAGAACAAATTGGCCTTAGGGTTGAGGGAGTGAGTGAGCTTAGAAGTTTCTACCCTCCAGCAATTGTTAGCCTACAAACTCTTCTGTGTACCAAGTTATTATACTCTATGTGGACACTCGTGCACTGGTACCTCTCTCCATGAGTGAGTTGAAGAGTGATGCGTTGATGAAGTAGAAGAGGTAGCCAATGAGCTGTGAGGAAATCTCTGGGTGTAGCTGACAGTCAGACAGTAGTCTCCAGGTCTCGGCCAGAACATCCACAAGATGCTGGATCTCACCAGGGACCTGCAGTCCACCTTTTCCCAGGACCCGAGCACTCTTGCCAGTCACCTGCAGGTCAGGACTCCCCCTGAACGGGTTGCAATCCAGAAGGCCTGGCAGGACGGGGTAGAGGACCTGATAAGGTGGAAGAAGTTGAATAAAGGGGACTGCGCAGCTCAGTATGAGAGTGACTCACTCATCTATGTGGAACCAGAGATTGTTGGCAATTCCTGTGGGTCAATTTGAGGTTGGAAAAGTTAACATTTTGTGGTGGATGTTCTGATCACTGGGATAAAATAAAACATGTAACCCTCCAACCCAAATTTCAGACCACCCACATTGCCTCTGCATGTCTGTCTCTCTGTGTTTCTCACACTACAACATAGATGATATAAGATTAGACAGAGAAATCAGCAGTAATAAGAGAGACAGAGTTTGTAACATTTCCTCTATTTCAGCCAAAGGTCCTCACTGTTCTTGAGAGCGAGCCCAGACAACGATAGCTTTGTTTGGGCTAATTGTACACAGACATCCCCCTTCCCCCAAATCTTAATCTTACACCCACCAAGCTTCCGAGGCTAGTGCCGGCTGTAGATCCACATTCCTAAAAAGCTGAATATGGCTCATGTGGGCTTGGCATGCCGCTGCAACAAGACTGCTGAGTGAAGAGTTCTGAAGGAATCCACCATAAGCAGATCATTTTACATTTACTGTAAGGCCCTGCAGCCAGAGCAGGCTGAACATGAACAGTAGAACATAACTGCCATGGCTCCCATCAAATATGAAAAACTGGAAAAGGGTGAACATTAAGCCAAATAATCTTGCAGTGTTTCTGGTTGGAAAATGTTGCTCAGCAGAGCCAAGCCAGAGGATATTCATTCATTATGGGATGACCACATGCACCCATGGCACGCATTATTTCAGAGTAGAATAAAAAGTGTGTATTCTGTGCTGTCTGCTTATTTGTGCATTCATTATAATGGACAAGTAAACACACAATCTGACCACACGCCTGTTAAAGTGTGTCTGTATTCATCACAACATGTCTTCAGTTAGAATAGCTGCTCACCAATGGCGCCTTTTGTTTTCCATCCCACAGCAATTACCCTCACATTGGATGGGCGAGCATGAAACACCCAAAAATAAAAAGAGGTTTAAGAAAATGTTACTGCACAGCATAGTAGGGCTAGTGTCACTTTCTGTCTGCTTATGGAAGGTTAAAGAAAAGGTGCGCTAGAAAACAAAAGATTAGTCTTTTCCTTGTTTACACCCTAGAACATTAAAATCTCCCATGCACAAACTAAACCCTAGGACAGCCACTGAAATGAGCACTGACATAAATCCCTATGTCATCTGACTGCACTAGTGAAGGGAAAGGCTACATGAGTAAATCATTAGGCCTTAGCCAGATTACTCCTCAATTCGACACTGGAGACTTCACTGCATTCCTCACACAATCTGGTGTGTCAGTCCAGGAAAGATGTGGATAGGAGCTTGCTGTGAAGTGACAGGCATGATGGATGACACAATATGTCTGGATTAACTAGCAAGACCTTACACCAGCTAAATCTGAAAATGTGGTTTACCTTTGAAAGCGTTTACCTTTGAAAGCGTTTTGTAGAGATCTTCATCCATACTTAAATGACACACTGGCTCCCTTCTCTTTTGGTCAGCACGAAACAAAATTAAAGGAATTAAAAACAGACTTGAAGCGTAAATAAATGCTTCGCAAAAACGTGTACGCTTGCGGTCTAGACAAGTGGTAAGGGCACTGTAGCAGCACTTTTTAGCGTAAAAAAATCCCAAATAAAAGCTTAAACCAAAAACTACACAATCAAACATGTTCCAGCAGGAATCTGATCCAAAATCAGGGAGCAATGAACAACATCTGCAACCAAGAAAGATTATAGGTTTTCCTGATGTTGTGCTCTGTAAATACTGCTACTGTAATTGTATGTCTCTGTCAGTGGTGGAAGAAGTATTCATATCCTTTACTTAAGTAAAAGTACATATACCACACTGTAAAAAATACTCCGTTACAAGTAAAAGTCCTGCATTGAAAATGTTACTTAAGTAAAAGTATGCAAGTATTATCAGGAAAATGTACTTTAAGTATTAAAAGTAAAAGTACTCAATGCAAAAAAATCCTCACATTTTAGAAACTGGAGACGATCAAAACAGTTCTGTCAATCACCTAAATGTGTAATCATCTAATCATTTTAACTGTACTATCAGGCCTTTAAATTGTTGTATAAACAAGATATAACATATGATTCAGGCCCAAACTCTTGTTTTATCACGGTCTGGTATAGAAACGGCACCGAACAGCACCGCATGGCCCTGCAAAGAGTGGTCAATTTGGCTGAACACACAATAGGTGGTGACCTAATCTGCCTAAAGGACACCAGGCGTTGTAAGAAAAAGCTAGGGAATCGTTAATTATGCAAACTAGCCTTTTCTCCCTGTTGAGGTTGGGAAGAATGAACCGGATACACCAGGCCACTAGGATCCTGAGTAAAATGAGGAAACTGCCTAGGAATGTAACAGGATTACATTTCACTGGAATTGTCTTATATAATAAATTAATTGATTGATTGATTGTCCTTAAATGAAAGCGTACCCCACCCGATCCCATGTCAAATTCCTACAAATATGGAAAATTTCTATAATAATAATATAAAAAATTAAAAAAAAAGACAAATCTTTCCTTTTCACCTAGTGGTTGAGTCAAACAAAAGTACGTGCAAAAAACTGCACTGTAAATGATATGAAATGCATTGAAAGTGTGCATCAACAGTGAATGCTTGCTAAAGTTATCACAGGTAATCTATTAACTAACTATCTATCTATTAACTTCTACACATTTTCAGCACTTATTTCTACGTCCAATATTTTCTGATATAAAACAAAAATTTAAAACGGGCCAATGTGACCCGAAGTCAACACAAGGGTTAAAGCATCAGCAAGGTGTTTGGAAATAGCTGTCCAGTACAACAAGTCCTCCAAACCATTCAACGATAAAGGTTGTTTATTCCTACCCTCTAGTCTTGCATTGCCAGACCTTCCTCCACAGCCCTGCAGAGGAGAGTCTGGCTAGTCCACACAGCATTCCGGGATGGGAGAAAAACATGCTCTGGATTATTGGCATTTCTTTAAACCAATCACAATCATCCTGGGCGGCACTAAGCACCGGACAGAGCCACGGTGCCGCTGCAAAATAGCCTCAGGAAGGAACTTGTTTTGGTGGAACATGTATTCGTTCAAAAGTTGTTTTAGTCGTGCAACAGAAAACTAAGATTGGACAGATAGTCTAGCTAGCTGTCTCGGTTTACCCTTCTGAGAATCAGTTAACCATAGTCCTCATAAATCTACCGGAGTTTAAAATTCCAACACAAAGAAAGCGGAAGGTAACGGACATTCGGCCAATAAGAGGGAAATCCGGCGGAATTTCTAGCGGCAATAGAGCAATTTCGAAAGTGGAACGCCGTGGATATAGACCACCTACCCATCTAACACGACCATTAGGAGCGTTTCATAAATTAGCGCCCCTAGCGGCGGCAGGAAATATGACCCACAGGAGCATTTCTGTCCTCATATTTAAACCAGAGACCCTAACGGTCACAGTTTTAAACACGTCATTAACGTTGTGAAAAGTTATAGTTTGGTTCTGTTTAGACATCAAAACTTCACACGTGATGTGGAATGTGAGGTAGCTCTGTTTGTCTCGTTTGTTCTGTAGAGTAAAAAAACAACTTACTCTTTACTTCTATTTTCAAAGGAGACACGAACCCCGGTCTCCTGCATGAAAAGTCTAATTTCAGCCCAATTTCAGACCAATTTGGCGTTCTTATAATTCTTCACCTTATTTTCTGCTTTGCTCCCGTCATAATTACTGCGGCCACTAGAAGGCATCGCCATCATATATTTTGAAAAGTTTGGAGTTGGTAAAATATATCCGATGGACAACCTTACATTGTATCAGATTGAGCCTGGAACAAGGGGTACTGCCATTCACTCAAAAAAGCGCACCATCCCAGTCATTGTCATCTATAACTTTGCCAAGTTCGTTTTACCATTCCTCTTTTGATTTTGTCAAGAGAGTCAAGAAAGGCCACTGTCAAATGGGAGATTAATGTGTAATGAAAGCCTAATAAAGTAAACATATGAACTCAAAAGTTGTCAGTACAGGGGAACTCAGACTATAAAGCCAAAAGTTATTTGAACATCAAATTTAAATTAGATCCTGCAAGTTAAAACTTTATGAACATACTGTATTATATGTCTGGATTATTTCTGAATTTACTGACAAACCACATCTGGAAGTCATTTGGTTCATCAGGCAGACTTGCTGAGAGAAATACTGTCTGGGGCAGGTAGTTAGACAACCACATCCTCCTGCACTGAGCAACAAATGTGCTGCTTTTTAGAGATACAATGTCATATCACTGACTTTCTTCCCGCATGGGAAACTGATGCATCAAAACTGCTGCAGCAGGCACAAAATATATCTGAATCCCAACTGGCTGGACTTGTGAGACCTTGGCATGGCTGCTGCTAACTGTCAGACCAGCGCTGTGTTATTGCTGTTCCCGAAGTGGCTGATACTTGACATGGCTTCCTTTCACTTTGGGCTTTGCTGGTTTGGAGCATTCTGGTTATTGGAGGGTCTGTACAGGAGAGAATCTGAGAGGACATACAGCTCAGCTATCAGCTATGATTCATAGTTCAGTTCTACTGACTGAGGATGAGTAAAAAGTCCAATCTCCTTATAAGTATTTTTTTGGATGGTGTTTTTACCTACAATGACACAGCTCAACTGGGAAATTTCCTAAAGCATTCCTGGTACACTTCTATGTAATGGGCTTGGTGCTTCAGTGAAAATATGCACAAATGAATTATCACTGACAGGGAAAAATTTGTAACAAAAATAACAGTTTAGAGGACTTCATTGCAATAGGGTACATCTACAATGTATCAATTATTAAAAATAATTAATTAAAAATAAAATAAAAGCAGTATTATAATTATTATTTTTGGCCACTTGGGGGCAGTGAAACAACTTGTACATGCAATATTCATGCTAGATATTAGCAATAATTTAGTAACATTAGCATTCTTTTGGAGTTGTCCAACAAATCAAATTTAACTAATAAGTTCTCCGGTCTCCACCAACTCCTGAGGGAAATATCTGTTTCTTTCGTTGCTAAATGCTCCACTATTTCCACCAGCTAGTCACTAACTTTGTGTATCAGCTGCCATGCTGGGCAGATAGCGTACAGTGGGTTTATAAGGGATATGAGGTATGCTTTGCTAAAAAGAGCTGCCTGCTGCTGCGTCTGGGAAAGAGGGTGGTGAGAGCAGTGATACTGAATCAAACCAGTGATGTTGCTTAAGCGCTCTGTAGAGCTGAGGGGAGTTAAGTGACCTCTCACATTATACGCAATCATTGTTACAAGTAATATGAAAAGATTTATTAGTGCAACTTTAGGATCTTGCCTTGTCTACATTTCTTCTTGCTGAGAAGCAACTGTTCCTGGTTAATTTGTGTTTCAGTATTTTACAAAGGCAACACATTTCTTGGTGTCTCTTCTTTGTCTCACTTTAGTTAAGTTAAACATGTCATGTGCTGAAAAATCATAAGCTGAATTGCAATGTAATGCTACCTTGGCAGCGCTTGGAGATCCCTGGCTCGATTCCTTTATTCTCTCCCAACACACACACACACACACACACACACACACACACACACACACACACACACACACACACACACACACACACACACACACACACACACACACACACACACACACACACACACACACACACACACACACACACACACACACACACACACACACACACACGCACACACACACGCACACACGTGGTGTCCTGTCTCTCTCCCATGTCATAATGCACCCAGTGTGGTCTGGCAGTGTGGCTGGTTGGTCTAAACCAGCAAGCTTGACAGTAAGCTCTCAGAGTGGCTAACTGAGCTCTTTATTCTCAGCCCGTCTCTGATTATTTTCCTTTTCTTAAACGACACATTATAATCATCTGTGAGAGGAACAGATGCAGCCGCTACACAAGCCTGCTTTCACTATTCCTCTATGGCCAAGAAAAGTTCCTTATTGACGAAGCTAAGGTAGATGTTTTAGTTTCCCATGCAAGACTCTAGAGCACTATTCAAGAACATACAGTACGGTACGTCAATATAAATTTTGTAAATGCTATAGCTGTGTGCTTGGTCATCCTCTCACCTTGGTGATGTAGTACACGCACTGCTGGAAGGCAAGCATAATGACTTCCTCCAGGACAGCCATTGTCTCCTCACTGGCTGAACGGACACAGGACGGACGTAGCTCCAACAGGGCTGAAATCACACACACACACACACACACACATCTATAAATGGTACAGGTATAGCTTCAGTGACATATTAAATGCATGTTTTTTTTAGTAAGGCAACTTTAAACCTTATGTCAGTGAGATAGAAAAATAAACTTTGGTTAAACTGTATTTTTTACCCAGAAATATTCTAATGTGTCATCAGTTAGCTGTCCTTTTTTAGTGGTTAGGTGGTGGGATATGCAGATTATATTTTTCATATGGTCACATTGTATCAAATTTGAAGCTCAATAGATGACTGACCCAAGTTCTCCACCTCCTTGTTCTCATCATCTTCCCTTCCTTCTTCTTCATCTTGCTGTCCCTGCTCTTTTCGGGTTCTCCACTCTAGAATCAGAGGCAGCTGGTATTGTATGAACTGCAGCAGCTCCAGACTGTTGGACATCCACACCACCAGGGAGCTCAGTCCTGAAATCACCCCATGCTGGCTGAGAGCCTGGCAGTCCTCTGGGCTTGAGCCCTCACCATTGAGACTGCATTACAGATGAAGAGGTCTGTAGTTTAGTCTGTGAACTGTAATGTAAGTTAAGTGATTACTAAAGAAAAACAGTAAGGTGCGCTTACACTTCAGGTTGAACTGCAGCTAGGTCTTTAGTGTGCTCCTGTATGACAACAAAAAAGACTTTGCAATGAGGGCATGAAAATATAATATTAGTAACAACCTTCATTTATACAAACATGCAGATGGCAAGAAGGTAAGATCAAAGGTATAAATGCTAATTAAAAATCTAGTAGACCACATGGAGATCACAGAGTTAAAAGAGGATCATTCATGTAAATAGGAACCAGTCTGTATAGTGAATTTTAAAAAGGAGAAATGGCAGCCTAACATCCTCATTGGCTTTAAAGACAATGGAGCACCTCTTGTTATACCTAGAACTTTGTAACAAAGAAAAATAAAGGTTTTAAAACTACATTTTGACACAGGGCCCCTTCACAAGACAGGGCCTAAAAAAGGTAAAAATATTGGCCTTGGTGGCATTGTGGTTGCGTCCGAAATCGCATACTCTGAATTGCATATTTAATATGTATACTATCGTTCAACATACTTTTGTGTAAATTAACAATAGTGTGTATCTTTTCGGGCGAACTAAGCTGTAATTGTCAACGTCACTTCCTGAGAGCCTTCTTGCCGTTGGAGACATGTATGTAACCATGGTAACACCTGCCGACCTTAACTTTAGCGGCGTCGCCAGATAATGCTTAAATTACTGAAAAAGGTAAATAACTGGACCAACAGTCGCAAAATCACAGGTTTAAATATGTAGAAATGTAAATTTGAGGATATTTGACGTTACAGAGCTACCTTGGTTGGTGTCTGTTTAGTCTCACATTGCCAGACTTTCCTCCACAGCCCTCGGAAGAGGGTCTGGTCAGTCCACACAGCATTCCGAGATGGGAGAAAAACATGCTCTGGTTTATTGGCATGTCTTTAAACCAATAACAATCGTCATGGGCGGCGCTACGGAGCCTCAGTGCCGCTGCAAAATAGCCAAGGGAAGGAACTTGTTTTTTTGTCTAACACGTGTATGTTCAAAGGTTAATTTAGTCGTGCGAGAGAAAACTCAGATTGGACAGATAGTCTATCTAGCTGTCTGGATTTACCCTGCAGAGATCTGAGGAGCAGTTAACCATAGTCCTCATAAATCGACGAACCAAATTAAAATTCCAACATGAAGAAAGTGGAAGGTAACGCTTAGGGCGACAGAAGGACATCCGGCAGAATTCTGGCGGCACCGGAGCAATCCCAGAAGTGGGACGTCGTGGATATAGACTACTGTCTCTATGTCTGTTAATGCGCGTTGTCATGGCTACCGCATTGCATTGTGGGATACTTTTGCCGGTGTGGTGTCCAGTGTTTGCATACTGTAATATTTCACAGTAATTGGTATTGTATTGGTTTCATGCTAAGATTTTAGACATACTAAAAAATCTCACATACTGTTTTAGCCTACTAAATAGCATGTTAGTGTGGTATTTTGGACGCAACCACAGACTACTCTCAGGGCTAGCTGGTGAACTACAGTAGTTGGCCGGCTAACCCTAACTATCAAGCACTAAAGCCATCACAATAAGCCATTTTAAATGTGACCAGGCCTTTATGATTTTAGTTTGTATTGTGCTTTAGTGCTGTATATTCTCAAACCAAACAAA
Organism: Zingel zingel; assembly: GCA_023566125.1. Classification (NCBI taxonomy): domain Eukaryota; kingdom Metazoa; phylum Chordata; class Actinopteri; order Perciformes; family Percidae; genus Zingel; species Zingel zingel. Next base: position 16,809,693 of record CM042334.1, read on the forward strand.
TTAGCAAATAATTAAAGCCAGCATTGGTAATGTCAAAAAGCTAGCAAGATTTGAAAGTAGCATCTCCGCAGGGCTCCGTCTAACCCCTCCCCTTGCCAGAGATGTATAGGAACGAAGTAGAACTACTTCCCTAATGTACTTAATTACTAAAAGGCTGTATCTGTAATCTACTGGAGCATTATTTTTTTTCTCCTAGGTTTGATGATGCTGGCTCAGGATTGAGCAAATCAAGCGATCAAGCTGTCTTATAAGAAGACCGCGCATGCTCCCGTTCTGCCTTTCGCTCTGCTGCCTGCCTGCATTGAGAACACTTGAGCTTTGTTAGTTTGTTTCGAGATGGAAGAACCAGAAACACCACCTTCAACACCTTCAACTACGAGTGATCGTAAGGAAGGAGACTACCCCTGGCCCTACCAAAGCCGGTCTACGGAAAGCCTTTCCACTCTCTATTCAGCCCCATTGTACCGAATTTGGTTGCAGTTCCACCAGAGTTCCACTGGGGGTGATCGCGGTCCAGTGCAAAACGAATGGGACTCTTTGGAGCTAGACACCTAAATTTGTCTCTTTCGCCGGATTTTCGTTGAGAAATCTCAGATTTGATTGTAGTTTTTGCAAGTTCAATATGGATTATAGGTCGAAAGTTGAATGAACGAGTACTTACAGTGAGGAAAATAAGTATTTGAACACCCTGCTATTTTGCAGGTTCTCCCACTTGGAAATCATGGAGGGGTCTGAAATTGTCATCGTAGGTGCATGTCCACTGTGAGAGACATAATCTAAAAACAAAAATCCAGAAATCACAATGTATGATTTTTTAACTATTTATTTGTATGATACAGCTGCAAATAAGTATTTGAACACCTGAGAAAATCAATGTTAATATTTGGTACAGTAGCCTTTGTTTGCAATTACAGAGGTCAAACGTTTCCTGTAGTTTTTCACCAGGTTTGCACACACTGCAGGAGGGAGTTTGGCCCACTCCTCCACACAGATCTTCTCTAGATCAGTCAGGTTTCTGGGCTGTCGCTGAGAAACACGGAGTTTAAGCTCCCTCCAAAGATTCTCTATTGGGTTTAGGTCTGGAGACTGGCTAGGCCACACCAGTACCTTGATATGCTTCTTACAGAGCCACTCCTTGGTTATCCTGGCTGTGTGCTTCGGGTCATTGTCATGTTGGAAGACCCAGCCTCGACCCATCTTCAATGCTCTAACTGAGGGAAGGAGGTTGTTCCCCAAAATCTCGCAATACATGGCCCCGGTCATCCTCTCCTTAATACAGTGCAGTCGCCCTGTCCCATGTGCAGAAAAACACCCCCAAAGCATGACGCTACCACCCCCATGCTTCACAGTTCAGAGTAGGGATGGTGTTCTTGGGATGGTACTCATCATTCTTCTTCCTCCAAACACAGTTAGTGGAATTATGACCAAAAAGTTCTATTTTGGTCTCATCTGACCACATGACTTTCTCCCATGACTCCTCTGGATCATCCAAATGGTCATTGGCAAACTTAAGACGGGCCTTGACATGTGCTGGTTTAAGCAGGGGAACCTTCCGTGCCATGCATGATTTCAAACCATGACGTCTTAGTGTATTACCAACAGTAACCTTGGAAACGGTGGTCCCAGCTCTTTTCAGGTCATTGACCAGCTCCTCCCGTGTAGTCCTGGGCTGATTTCTCACCTTTCTTAGGATCATTGAGACCCCACGAGGTGAGATCTTGCATGGAGCCCCAGTCCGAGGGAGATTGACAGTCATGTTTAGCTTCTTCCATTTTCTAATGATTGCTCCAACAGGGGACCTTTTTTCACCAAGCTGCTTGGCAATTTCCCCGTAGCCCTTTCCAGCCTTGTGGAGGTGTACAATTTTGACTCTAGTGTCTTTGGACAGCTCTTTAGGCTTGGCCATGTTAGTAGTTGGATTCTTACTGATTGTATGGGGTGGACAGGTGTCTTTATGCAGCTAACAACCTCAAACAAGTGCATCTAATTTAGGATAATAAATGGAATGGAGGTGGACATTTTAAAGGCAGACTAACAGGTCTTTGAGGGTCAGAATTCTAGCTGATAGACAGGTGTTCAAATACTTATTTGCAGCTGTATCATACAAATAAATAGTTAAAAAAATCATACATTGTGATTTCTGGATTTTTGTTTTTAGATTATGTCTCTCACAGTGGACATGCACCTACGATGACAATGTCAGACCCCTCCATGATTTCCAAGTGGGAGAACTTGCAAAATAGCAGGGTGTTCAAATACTTATTTTCCTCACTGTATGTCCTTTCAATTTCTTACAGGTTGAGTCGTTGTTGCCCATAACACGCTAGCATTCTGCTAATGAATGCTGATTGGTCAGTGAAGGACTGATAACGATCGGAGATCCTGCTTGACGGCATCTGAAGCGGAACCAGAATGTCAGAGTGAATATTTCGGCGTGGTCTTTAAAACACTAGCAAACCTCTTTCTAGCGTGTATTGACAGGGAGAGCCTTACCTGTTAGCTGTGTTGTCGATGCCTCAAGAGAAAAAAGGAAGCGACTCAGAGCTTGCCGTAAAGCAGTATCTCTGGCCGTACGATGTGCATGACGTCATTGACATTTTGACACTGACAAGGCTTTTTAGAACAAAAAATCCACTTTAAAAAAAATCTAACACCCTGCAGTGTGTATTTTCTTAGCCTACCCTTTCGAATGCAACATTCAAATTACTAGACAAAAAATTATATCCTGAGGATTATAGCTCCATAGAGTCCCATTCATTCTGCACTGGCCTGTGAGCGCCCCCTATATGGAACTCTGGTGGAACTGCAACCAGATCAGAAGCCAGAAGTAACGAGAGTGGAACTTCTTCCCTAATTAGAAATTATTTGGCCTTACTTAGAGTCAATGTTTTCATTTGTCGGAGTGAAAGACAATTCATATAGAATGAAGTGCCTACTCTGCCTCCCGAAATATTGCAAAATAATGGCCTTCAAAAATTCACCGTTGAATTTGAAGAAACATATCAAGGTAAGTTACAAATATAATACACAAATGGCACACCAGCTTGAGCTATCAGTAAGGGATAGCTAACTAGCTACCTGCGGTTCATGACATGCTGCAGTGTTCACTTACGTTAACTAGCTGGCTATCATAAAGGAATGGTGTTTTTGACCCATCGCTAATGTCAACTTTATTTTATGACATATACAGCCAAAGAGAATTGTGAGTGTCATTTAGGCTAAACATTTAAACATAAACTACATAACACAATACTTGTACTTTTACTTTCAGTACTTGAGTAGTACATTTTTAAATAAACTACTTGCAATACTTAAGTACAAAAAATGTTGAATACTTTAGTACTTCCACTTAAGTGTGGTGCTTAAAGAGCACTGCAACTTCTACTCAAGTCACTTTTTTGATAGAGCACTTGTATTTTTACTCAAGTCTGGGTCTCTAGTACTCAGGGACGTCACTAGGCTTAGCCCCCAGGGTATTTGTAACTTGCGTTTGCAAAATCTTTGCACTCACATCTTTTGTTACTGTATTAGAGCTACACTTATGTCAACAACCAGTCAAGAAACCAATATGTTAACAAGTAAATAGTGACAGACATATCCTCTTCTTCCATATCTACTCTGTTCCATCTGTCTTACCCTTTAAGATAAAAAAAAAAACCCTGATGCTAATTTCATGACTTCGAAATGCAAATCGGTCACATGAAACAACATCCAAAATGTCAAAAAACTGACAAACAGAGGCCAGACAGCTAATAAGTTGGTAAGTTAAACAAATATGACAAATAGCAGCACAAGAAAAATAAAAAAATAGGCATAATAGGCATCACTGCATACTTTATCATGTAAGATATTAATATGGATCCTATTTAAAGTGGCTACTGTCTAAATACAATAACCTGATAGCGGAAGGAATACAAGATTTGGAGTAATGATTACTGTATATACTGTATGTAGGATTGCTTTAATTTTATTTTCACATGTATCTGTGGGCATATGCTTATCTTTAACCTAGCCTATATTTAGGCAACATCTACATATTTATTTAATTTATCACAGCCAATGAATGAAGAAAGTTAAATTGGTTAGAATATAGCTAGCATATATAATAAATATAATGAAATAGTTTAGTTTAGGCTATGCATAGTACCTAGATCTGCCAACAAATGCTTATTGTTAGAAGACAACCAAACAATCCTTAAACCTACAGACCACTACTGACCTCAATCACGCCGGCTCCCTCAGAATCAACTGCCCTGCCAATCTCCTGCTTCTCTTTCTCTCTGCTGAAATAGTTTCCAATATCCATCTCATCTGCTCACTGAATTGAAGGATACACCGGTACATTAGCATTAACAGGGACCCTATGACATTTAGTTTTCAGTGACAACAACATTCTATGGGGGTTGATATTGTTTTAGAATATGCCTACTATAGAGATAGGCTATATTATTGGCAATGAATAAAGAGTTGTGATTAGCTAGACTTCAGTTTTCCATAGCAAACCAAAATATCCCCTTTCCTTTACCTGAAGAAAACGTAGCTAAAGGTAAGCAGGTAATTAAAAACAACTTACAATTTCACTCTGTATCACACTAGGTGTAATCAATCTTCCTTTCACCATTAGCGTGTGTATCGGCGTGTGTGTTTGTGGGGGGGAGGATGCATAGCGAGTTCAGACCAAAGAGTAACGACGAGGCGAGATGAATCCCCCAGTTACTTGCAACGCTCCGGTCTGCAACGCTCTGAAAGCTGCTAGTTCACACCAATGCAACGAGACAGTGCGGTGCATCATCTTGAAAGCACAACGACTCTTTGTACTTCTGTCTAACTTGCGACCTTTCGGCTATTTTTTTGTAGCTGGATATATATCATTTGTTGCGTCTAAATATGAATGAGGATACGGCTATTGATATTGTTGTTCTTATTATTATTTAGGGGGGCTTAAGAATATTTTGGGGTAGCTTCAGCCCCCCTAAAATAGGCCTAACGACGTCCCTGCTAGTACTTTATACATGTCTGCCCCTAGCCCACAGTGCTCCCCGCACACACAGACTAGCACTGAGCAGAGTTTCAGTCTTTCTTTTCTTTTCCTTTTTGGCAGGGTAAGTAAGTAACAGCAGCACTGGCAACTTTTGCTGGGTTTTCTCCTCCATTCTTTAGTAGACTTGAAGTAACTCTAGCGGTGACATCGCAAATTAAGCTCAGGCTCATACAAGGAGGACTTCATTGGTTCTTTCTAAGTGGACCGCGAGGCAGAGATTGGTTTTACAGGATTGACTACTTGGCTACAGATGATGGACCTTTTTCACTTCTTTTTCAGAGCCCCTAAGTTTTTTATTGCTGTCAGGGTTTAAAGACCATTTCAAACAATATATAAAAAAGTGTATATTGAAAATAGTTACCAACCCTGCCTTTAAATAAAGACTACTGTAACATATCTCCAAAACATTTTTTTTTTCACACAACTCACCCACATGGCGCTCTGAACTTCACTTGCAATAAGCAACAGCAGCCTGCGCAGGTCTGACGAATGAAGACATGTGGATGAATATTGAACACAAAGACACAGCAAAAATGCAGCAGTCAGTGGTGGTCTGTCTTTGCCGCTGGTCATTCCCATAGCAATTATTTCCTTGATAACGCGATCCTCATCCTCACTGTCATACTCCAGAGTCAGGCTGTTGCACTCCGGTGATTTTAAAAAGGGAAGGCCTCTGTTTAAGGACTGTTTGCTGCTTGAGATCTGGAGGTCAGTGGTGTTTGTGATGCAGCTGTTGCAGAGGATAATTTCTCCAGGATGGCTTGTTGTAGTGGCTGAACTGGTGTGGCCCAGCATCCAGGGGACAGCAGTAATGCTGGGCTCAGGAGCTTCATTGTTTACTTCCTTAATTTTCAAGAAAAAAAAGAATCATGAAGCATTAATTACATTTAAGTTAGTATTTCTTACTTATGGAATTGAGGAAATGTAGATCTTACCAAAAACATACAGTGGCTACTTTGCAAAATATGCACGCATACAATCTATATATGCCCTCACCTTCCTGTCTCTTCTGCATCTCACTCTTACCATGTGTGTCAAAGCAAAGGGATCCTTGAAAAGAAACAGGTAACGCTGTCCCAGCCCAATGACATCACCAGGGTTAAGCTGCACTTCTTTTGTCAGCACTTTGCCATTCCTCGTGACCATGGCGTTCTGATAAGGACAGAGCAGGGTGGGGCTGCCAACGCCATGGCGATGGAAATAGCAGTGTCTCAGAAGGATGTCAGTGGCAAAGAGAAGTATGTCAGGCTTTGACCCGTCTTCATGATTACTTTGACGACCAAATACAATGTTTGGGCCAGAAAGTAGGTAGATGACAAAGTCCTGAGTGCAGAGAAAAATGACAAGTTACCACACAATGTGCAACAATTGAGTGGATATTCTCCATTCTGCTAACATTCTGCTGCTATTACTGCTTTTATTACCATAGTTATTGGTTTGTTTTATTTTAACAATATACAGAGCCTTGTGAAATGTCATTGTATCTGAGCAGGACCTGAAATTAACACCTGACCATGCGCCAAATGCGGGTGAATTTTGCAATTGATGGGTGAAACTTCAATCTACCTGCAACGTTGGCGGGTAGCCAATTAGAATTGACTGATTCATAGTTGTTTTTTTGCCACGGTTTTTCTTTTTCATTTTAACCAAGTCCACCATTTCCTTGGATTCAAGCTAAAATATTTGGCGCACATTACTGGGGTGAAGAGGCCGGCTAAAACAAGCAACCGACAAAAATTTGAGGATGATTCAAAGAAAAGTAAAGAAAACGTACCAAGTGAACAGTTGACGAAAATGGCAAGCAGCACTTAAATGTGTATTCTTAACAAGTTCAAGAACGATGTTTGTGCATTACCTGTATTTCACCTTTATGAGGCAAATAAATTGGCTGGTAAAAAGCCTGTGTGGCTAGTGGATTTTAAAATCCACCTGCCCTAGTGGCTGGTAACCAAAAAAGTTAACTTCAGGCCCTGTACCTGAATATAAAGATAATAAAGATAATTAATTCATTTGATTTTGTCTCCAACTCATTGAGTCTATTTATTCATTCATCCATTCTTTTCTTCTTTATTTGTTCATACATTACATTACATGTCATTTAGCTGACACTTTTATCCAAAGCGACTTACAATTGCTATATATGTCAGAGGTCGCACACCTCTGGAGCAACTAGGGGTTAAGTGCCTTACTCAGGGACACATTGGTTGATGTATCACAGTGGGAATCAAATCTGGGTCTCCCACACCAAAGGCATGTGTCATATCCATTGCGCCATCACCACCCCATTATATTATTATTATACTAACTAGCCATCTCACTTCTCTTCTGTTTCTCTTCTATTCCAAATGAACAGTGGTAAAAAGTAACTAAGTACTAAAAAAACTACTGTTCTTAAACTTGGATTGAATACATTTTTGTCACTTGTGGGAAGCGCAATAAGCTTAAACACAGATTGTCTACTATGGTTGATACAGCTACTATTTAGCAAACACAGAGCAACATTAGCATTCATTTGGAGTCATGTTTCTGGCCACCTGACAAAGTCCAATATTCACTCTCTTTTCAGCTCTAGTTAGTATTACTTCCAGCACAGCAGTCTCTTTCAATGAAAGCAGTCTTATCATGTGGAGGTATTAGAATTATAGTCTTGATCTAAGCCTGATTAGACAAACAATCTTTTATTAATCACATTGAGTGGCAAGCACAAGGTGAAGGTATTATTATGTTTGACATTCCTCTTGTGATGCCTGTCTTTTCCAACCGTAAGGATTTTAACCATTTGAATTAATTCACAGATAAACTCCCTAACCTTGTTCACAATAGTACTTCTCGTGATAGATGATTATGTTGTTATGACGGGTCTTTTGGGAAAACAACTGTGACGCACAGTCAAAATCACAGCAGTGTGTTAGAATTAGCCTCTGTGTGTGTGCCTACATGTGTGTGTGGCAGTTGTTAAAACCACGTGTAATCAGCCAGGAAGCAGTGCCAGGGTTGTCTTTTTCTGTTTCCTGATCAGTATTTTGACACAGTTTTTCTACGTACTTTTTGCTGACCTTTCTCATAATGATTCTCCCTCTGTCTCTCTCTCTTTATCCTAAGAAAACATGCTCTCAAAACTGCAGCTCTGAAGTATTTAGACTGAGTAAAGGCCATAGCACAGTAGTTAATGGCCTGCATGTGAATAATTTGTGTAAGAGGTGGTAAAGAGGTGGAATTGAACATTTGCTAAGCCCCACTCCCTTTAGTTGCAGTAGCTACGCCTATTTATTTCATGTAGTTTACAATATCAAGGGCAGATTCTTAGAAATCTATGCAACAAGACAGCAGTAGACAAAAGCATCCTATCATTTCTAGCCAGTGACTATGTGAAATGATGACTAGTAGATTTATCAGCTAGTTAGCCATTTAATTAAACAATTGTTTGTGGGTTTTTTTAAACAATTGTTTGTGTTGTTTTTCCCCTATACCAGAGTTTTCTTGTGCAGCCAGACCATACTCCAATGCTGACACAGCACTTTGGTGGTGTGGCAACGTCGGACTACACCAAGTTGAACGGGTTTAGGCTACCTAGCCGAGCAATACCAATACTGATACTCATGGGTGGTGACAATGTACATGTAGTCTATATCCATGACGTTTCACTTCCAGGATTGCTCCGGTGCCGCCGGAAATTCCACTGCATGTCACTCTTTTCAGCCGGTTGTCCGCTACCTTCTGTTTTCTTTGTGTTGGAATTTTAAACTCCAGTGGATTTATGAAGACTATGGTTAACTGCTCCTCATATCTCTGCAGGGTAAATCCAGACAGCTAGCTAGACTATCCGACTAATCTGAATTTTCTCTTGTACGACTAAAACAACTTTTGAACGTACACGTGTTCCAACAAAACAAGTTCCTTCCCGAGGCTATTTTGCAGTGGCACCGTGGCTCTGTCTGACGCTTAGCGCTGCCCAAGACGATTGTGATTGGTTTAAAGAAATGCCAATAAACCAGAGTGTGTTTTTCTCCTATCCCGGAATGCTGTGTGGACTAGCCCGACAGCACAGGCTTTTATAACTGTCATAGCAAGAATCAAAATACTCCGCTGCGGTGTGGAATAATGTGTGGCAATGTGAGAATAACATCTTGCTAACATCGACGTTGTGGGAAATTGGGCTTAGCGTTCTCAACCTGGAACTTTAAGTCTGGGGAGGAGGGGCTGGGGGAGATGGCTCTAACCAGTATTTTGAATTTGGACTGCAGTAACCATTTTAAACGCTAGCTATCAGTATTACATATTGCACCTTTAAAACAGCTAAGCTACTCTTATAACATGTATCAAACTGTGTCAACACCCTACAAATAAATGAAAATAAATGAAACACCACATCTTATCAGTCATATACAAGAAAATATAAAGGTATACAGAAAAAAACAGTAGCACCAAAAATTAAGATATTTTACATCTCCCCTTAGCCGTGGCTTCCCCGTATTTCCAATCCTGAAGTTGCGAAGTGCACACGTAAGTGTTTTTCCCCATTCTGCATTCCCGTTTAAATTTTTTCCTTCAACAATTTCGTCAATTTTACTGTACATTGAAACACTGGACCCTCACAGAAGATGTAATGATATTGTAGGTTAATGTTATGGCCGCAAGTTTTGATTGTTTCAACCTTGTTTCTGAGGAATCATATTTTGTCCGTAATTTTGGCATGGCAGACAGGTCTAAACTACAATACCCATGAGCCTCGGCTGCTGTCACCATGGAGAAAAAGATAATGAATCAGATTGGTAGCAAATACTGTAGAAAGGCCATGCACATTGCGGGGCCCCAGGAAGTGCGCCGGGCTTTAAAGCCAATTTGACATAGCAGTGGAATTACAATTTTCGTATCCGTCATGTGAGGCCATGGAGCCCAGACTTACATGGCTAAAGAGACGTCTGTAAATCAGTGGATAGAATTTTTTTTTGCATTACAACCCCCGCAAAATGACTCATTTCACTATCAGAGTTGTATCCATTCGTTCTGATAATATTTGGAAAGTCTAGCAGAGCTGCACGATTAAATCATTTAAATCCCCATTCAAGTTAGCGGAGCGCAAAACCGGAAGTAACCGGATCGGCCAGCGGAGGTTTCTAGTGTGCTTGCTGTAGGGGCCCCATAATGCAGAAGCAGCGCCGATCATTCGGGTAATTTTATTCGCAGTTGAACTTTTATGGTTTCATTCACCACTGAGCAACTGTCATAGAAATAAGCAGCCTCAAATGCTTTAGCCAGGTCTCATTATACATCAATGGAACACCCCCTTTCAGTGGACCATAATGGGACCTTATTTCGGAAAAGATTATGTAAGGCAGTGAATGCCGAGAGAGAAATTCTTTTGATCCCGTCTGAATGTTTTCAATTTTAAAAATAATTTTGCAAGACAAGAAAGTCACAGTTTGTCGTCAAACTGTTTAAGTATAAGACTGTAAAAATATGTTCATTAGAAAGACTACACACCAAAAAGTCACATGAGTGACGTCTTGCTGAAGCTACAATGCCTGTATGTGTTTCATAACGGAAGTTACTCACACAAGCAAGGCGTGTTGCTCATTCTTTCACTTCTCGGTTGATAATTAAGATGCTGGATAAAACACATCAGGTAAGATAACATTACATTTGTGCGAGGAATATAGCTAAGCTAGCTAGCAAGCAAGTTGACGTAGGCTATATTGTGCGTGATGAGAACTAAATGGTACTTCGACAAAACTACAACCCAGAATTTAAGAGTGGATTGATTTAAGCTTAGTATTTTAGTTTCTCATAGCTGTTATCTAGCACTTAACGTGAAGTCTCTTGCTGAAATGCACCTTGGACATCAGTAGTCGTGTTTCCATCAATGTATTTGTATGCACATTTTGAAGTATCGCATTAGAAAATGTTGATGGAAACAGCAAAATTCGAAAAAAAAAAAAAAACGTTTTTACGCTCGCTTGAGGTGGTTTTTGCCTTTTTCGAAAAAAAAGTTAATGCGCAAAATGGGAGATGGAAACAGCTTTGCCTAATAAGTTGTGACGTAGCGAACCTGTAACTCACATGACTATAGTCCTGGTACCCATCAGATGGGGGAAGGATCGGGATATGGGTCCCATCCAGTGTGCCGTATACTTGTTGCACAAGGTAGTGGAGTTGCAGTATGCTATAGCCTGGGCCTCAGCCACGTCAGGTAAATTGACGAATTGGTTCAACAGCTTGAATCGTATGTCCCCGCACACCGCATATACACAGCGGTGAACGGTTGTCTCGCTGACATCAAATATCTCTGCCACAACCCTGTATTCTGCACAGGTGGACAACTTATACAATGCATGTATCATCTCCATTTAGCCAAAGAACTTAGCTTCTAAACTCTTTGATTTAGCAAGCGGATTTGCAGTCTACAACCATGCGTAACGTCAACTTGTAACGAAACTACGCTTTGCCTAGTCTAGTTTAATCTCTCCAAACCAGTTGATGGAAATGCTTCTTTTCTTTTTCTTATTTGAGACATTTTAAAAGTTCGCTTAAAATTAGCTTGACAATTAATGGAAACATGGCTATAGTTATCAGCCTCAGAGTTTTTAATGTAAAAACCAGAAAAATTGTAGTTTTACATCTGGACTGATGGTTTAACCAGGAGTTTCATGCCAATCAGAGTCTGAAGAGCTCAAACTGTAAGTCGTGTAACATGAGAAAAATCTATGAGACTTTTACTTTCAAAAGGAGAGTGACCAAAATAGCTCCTCCAACTTCCCAACTCTATTGCAGAGTGTGTGTCTGAATGAGATACCTGTGCGTGGCTGCAGCCCTGCAGCAACAGCAGGTATGGACAGTTGTGAGGAGGGTGAATGTAGTACTGTGTGGTGTTATTGTCCCTGTTCTCCGTCTCCTCCCTCTCTGACTCCTCTCTTTCCTGCTCGCCTCTTGGCCTCGACGGACAGAGGGTCTCTGTTTTGGCTTGTGGCCTGCCATCCCCCTCGGATGAAACTGCTTGGCTGTGAATGTGATTCTGTTCTGGGCTTGTTTTCAGGCTTTCATAACTCGGCACTGAAGTTTGATTCAGACTCTCGCTTCGAACCTTGTGACATTCATCGTGATTTTTGTCCTGTTTGGTCTCTGTATCAGAATCTAAGAGGTCCATCTCACTTTTGCTCCTCAACAGTTTGCCTCGCCCCATTGTCCTCTCTATGAGGGTGGAGGACACTCTGGAGCGGCTCTTCTGCAGCTTTCGAGCCTGGGCATTGATACCTAACAGGGAGATGAATAAACAAATAAAACAGTTGGAAATTAGATTGGACACTGCTGTTAAAATGTGAGCAAATTGAGCTGCTATATAAATAGCCTACATTAAGCACATGAGTAATGGAATGTAGTGATAGGGCAACACCCGTTTTTTCCTGAAGTAAGGTGAGGTGTGTGTGAGCCTGTGTATGTTCAGTGATTTGTACATCGTGCGTTTATGCCAGAGTCAACACAGAAGAGCCCCATACAGGAAACAGACCTCAATGGAAAGAAAGACAGAGCGCATGGAAATAAAAACGTTCACCACCTCAGCAGGCATCCACAAGCTGACACTGATAGAGCGCTATCATAAGCTGCGCCATTCATAAAAGCAAAACACAAAACAGGACGCACACTCTTACACTATGACCACAGCTGTGTCAACCACAGCTGGGGCCTCCAGAAATGATAGTATGGACATTTACAGTGCTATAAAGTATTTGTGTCCAGCATCAATGGAAAGTTCTGGGTGTGTAATGGGTATATCTTCTGCATAATGCTTTGTAAATATCAGTTGAAAATAGAATTTGATGTGTCACATTTTTATTGTATTATGTTAAAACTGTAAAGTGTTAAATGAAGGGTGTGTCACTGGGAGACGTTTAATAGAATCACACGGTGTCTGCAATGCTCATTAAAATAAAAGTTTCTCTGACCTCTATAATAAAAGAAATAAAATAGAAGTCCACATTTGTAACAGACGTTTTAAAAGAAAGAAAAATAGAAATCGTAGACTTATTAAAATATGGTTTGTTCTGTGTGGCTTGGTTTGGTATTCAATGGAAAAACCCCATGCCAACAAACCACATTTTACTGTGAGAACTATAAAACTAGATTTAATACTGACAATATTTAATTTAATAGTACAAACTTTTATTCCAGGACATGCAGACACCGTGAATAAGGTTGTGGTATGCTGTGAAATGATCAGTCTCTGAAGCACTCTGAGGCTGCAGCAGTCAGACACTGTACCAGCAGTGACGGTGTCTTTGTCTTTGGATGTCTTCTCCTCAACTGAGCTTCTCCTCTGGATTTCGAACCGTCTCGCCAGGCCTTCTCTGGGTTTCCATAGTGACTGCAGGAGAAGGGGCTTCTCATTGTCGCTCACGACTCGGAACCCTTCGGTCCTCCACCGATGATCTCCAGTGGAGCCAATGGTGTCACACAGAACGTAGGACTCTGCCTCCTCCTTGCCCAGGCCATACCTAGAAGACATATGAGGATACTTATTGTCATCATAATAATGAAACTAACTGGAAATGAATTTAGCATTCCAAAAGTTTGCTTTTGGAAACTTCTTGTTTCTTTCTTTATTAATCCCAATTGACAACATTGGGTTTAGATGCACACTGATATTCCACTATAATTCTGAATATGACTTTATTCCGAGTTTGATATGGGTCCTGTAAACAGCATATTCCCTTTGGATATTCTCAGAATAAAGCCTTTTTACCGAATATAGCATTTGGCGAACAAGGCATGGGATATGCCAGTATTATTCAGGTTTTTGTAGCATTCTTTGTACATGTTAACAGTGAGTTCATTTAGGATATGCCTCTGAACTAGGGTTTTTATTGCAGTTTGCGACAGCCTCTTGCCTGTTCATGGCTTAAGGTCAGCTCTGTGCGTTGCTATGGTTGTTGTGCACAAACCAACTAGCCAAAAGTGCATGGCTGCCGTAGAGATGCATGCCAAAAAGAAAAGCCCACGTCTCTGGTCGGAAGGAGAAACACACCGACTTCTAAACATTACAACAAACAAGACTTGTGTAACAGGTTTTTAGATATGACCAAACATCACAATGCCGACGTTTTCAAGAAGGGGGTTGAAGGAATGAAAGAGGGGCGCTGTGTTCGCACAGTCGAAGTCCACCACCAGTGGAAAACTTTGAAAAAATCCTATTTTGTAAATGGGAATATTAGTGGAATGTTCACTTTCATTAGCCATATAAACAGCTTAGACTGAATTATGTATTTTTCGGAATAAGGGTAAAAAAACGGAATATTGTGTGCATGTAAACGTAGTCAGTGTCTACTTTACTCAAAGAACCTGTATGTAGGATTTAAAGATTTCAGACATTTCAATGCACTTTAAGATCGATGTTGCTGGTTTACTGACATTCATGAGTCATGCTGAGTTGACTTTTATCTACTCGTGCCACTGTTACACTACTGTTACACTTAGCTATTACTATTATCCCGTAATTGTCACTAGTGGCCACAGTGACCGAAGTTTAGTAAAAGTTACACAAATTGGCTTTTTCACATTATATTATGCAGTGTTTAATGTAAAACACTTCAATATGAAAATATGCTGACTGATGGAGGGGTCTAGTAGTTTCTTTGAACTAATCATATCCTTATCATGAAAATTCCATTAGACCTGCATACAGTACATAAATGAGCTTATCAAGAGTCATAATCTTGCTGTGTGCTTAATGTATTTGCTAACCCATTACCAAATAAGAGATCTAGTAATGATTTAGCTAAATGTTACTGCTACAGTGTACACTTTTACTGAGGGAAAAGAAAAATGATTTACTCTTTCCTCTACAAGCTGAATACCACTGTATTATTCATTCCATTATGTTTTTGGCTGAAACATGAAGCAAAGGCTGACAGACATTCACTCACTCTCCGCCTTAGAGCCGTGGCCGACAGTCGCTGTCTTTCACACAAATATGTGGTTTTCTCTAGACCTTTTCAGAAGAACTAACTAAACTATTTGGCATACACACACACACACACACACACACAAACACACACACACACACACACACACACACACACACACACACACACACACACACACACACACACACACACACATACACACTCTCTGTGTGCACTGTACTGCAATTATAATAAACAGAACGTGTAAGGTCGACTTTGTTTATCTGAAATATATTAATCACAACATGAACATGCCCTCCTTTCATCAACCGCCAAAGTTTTGCGCATAAAGGACTGTTGTGCCTGCCTTTATATACAATGGATGTAGCACAAAGGTATATTACAACAGAGGAAGCATGTGGATGGACATAACTCACCTTACGTTGACACACATACATATAAGGCAGACACATATGGCAGGCAGACACACACACACACACACACACACACACACACACAGGCACAAATAACACATGGCCTTACCGTTCAAGGGCCTCTCTGACTAGCTCTTTTGCACTAGAGTGTGTGGTGGCCAGGACACTCTTATAGTGAGCTCCCTCACAGATTTCATTTCCAAAGATCTTCAGGATTCCTGGAGCAGTAATCTGATTGGACAGCTCAGATGGGTCGTCCACTCTTAAAGCATCTGCAGCGATCACTGCATGACAACAAATGGAAGAGGTTTTAATGTTAGTTCTCAGTTGCGGTTCGTTAGTATTAATGGCAGATTTGCCATTTACCATAAACCTAGTAGAAAAAACATTCATAACATACCATGTACACTATGTGTATATACAATAGACCAAGGCCGCCCAATTTGGGGCACGGGGCCAAGTTTGGCCTTTTCTCCCTTTGTTTGGCCCGCCATGGCATTTGAGATGTTCAAGCTCATTCTCCTCTTACTTTGAAAATGCTGTAAAATCCTAGATGTAATGACTACTAAATGTACATTTTGTGCAGCTAAAAAGTAATTCATCTGAGTTTTATTGCAATGTAAAGCACAGTGCTGGTAAACTTCCGTCTTAAATTAAAAACGTAAGTTTTATCTACAAAGAATTACAAAAATTACGGTCTTCTTCAACATCAACATTTATTTTTCGCCTGTGCCTTCCATCCAGATACATTTTGGCCCTTCATATATAAGAATTTGGACACCTCTGCAATCAACCAATGGGATTTACAAACAGCATAACAGATGGAATATGTGCGCTGATGGGTGACAGTTGAGCTGGTTCCTTAATTTTTCATATGAAGCAATGACATTCAAAATCCTATTAAAAAAAACATTTAAGCAGTCTAATTATATTGGCATCTGTGTGTATACTTTCTTTAGTCAATTTTCCCGTGTAAATACGATATACAGTAGTCAAACTATGGTTACAATTAAAGTGTCAAATTATATTTACTCTTGTTACTGACCTTTGCAATGATTTATTAATGATAAAATTCTACGCAGAGCTGTGGCAACCCTATTTCTAAAATGACAACAAAATCCTGGACAAAAATGCAGGGAGAAATGTCAAGTCATTGGGACGTACTGCTTTCCTTCCTGGCTGGGATGGACAGCGAGGACCTGATGCCTGCTGTCAGTGTCATGGAGTTGGAGTTGGAGGTGAAGCCGCGGAGGAAGACACCTGAGAGGCGGTTAGTTTGGTGACGGATTCGGCTCTTGCTGGGCTGTCTGACGGTCACACCCTCCGCTGACCTGCTGGTGCGTGAACTGCTAGTGGATGCAGCTGATCTGATGAATAGAGGAGAAGGATGGGTCCTTAAGGAGATTCCTTGATCGTGACACTGAATCCCTACCAGCTGAACTCTGACATTGACCCCTTGTGGAAGGGCAGAAAGACAGGTAGGATGGATCTCAACAGACACCAACAGTGTTTCTCACCATCATGTGAACAGAGGGAAAGGGGGAAGGGTAGATCAATTGTTAAAGAAGGAGACAAATGAAGGAGAAATGATGTAGAAGAGGGAAAAAAACAGAAGATAGAAGACAGAAAGTACAAACAACAATTGATGCAACAGCAACGGAGAAACTAAAGTGATAAATAGTAAAGTATTTAGAAGGAAAAAAGAGGCACAAGTTGCACAAAACATTCTACATTCTACACGCATTTTAATAACATATGAGGATTACTCCCAGAAACCTAGATCACAAGGTTCTATCACCTTGCACAATGTCATCAAGTCTCCTTCACTATGCCTCCCTCAGCTCTCTTTGGACATTAATGAAATAATGAAGTGTTGTTTTACTTCTAACCAAGCCTGTAAGCTTCTTATTACTCTGGTTCAAAGGTTCTCTGGAATAACGCCACCACTTGGATAGGAAAGATTTAAAGCTGTGGTAGGCACTTCATTTTGCCATTGTCAGGCAAAAATTCCATAATAATCTTTTATAGCATATTGTTATTCAAGAGGGCACGAGAAAAAGTCTGCACCTTCTATTAGCAGTTAGTTAGTTTTCGGGCTTTAGAAAATCTAACCGTGACGGTAGGTGTTGGCCAATCACAGGTAAATTCAGGGAGAGAGAGAGTGTTCCTATTGGCTGTTCTGTACATTGCCCGTGCGACAGCGAGGTAAGAAGGAGAACTGCAGGAAGAGGTCTCACTCTATTTCAATTTCTGGCATTTAATAGCATTCTAGCTACTGCAGCTTTAAGGTTTGATTAATATTACTAGAGCCATGTCCATTCAAAACGTGCAGTTCCTAATGGGCCGATTTCTTGGCCTCCAGTGTTGCTGCTTACAGCTTTCTCGAAAACCATTCACACTCAACACTGCTCCTCCTTGGGTCCTGAGCAACAACCTGCCATAACGTAGTTGCGTCCCCTATCAATGCTATGGTATACTTGTCATTTGCTAACAGCAGCTATTTGGGACCAGGCTATTTCTGGGAACAAAAGCATTAATTCCGAAAGTTCAACCCAGTCTCAGGGCAGTTCGTGAAATGGTCACGTTATTTAATCTACTGATTCGTGTTCACGGGGACGTTTTTCTCGTTTTTTTCGTGGTGGCCAGCACGAAAATGTCATGTATTTCGTGATCACAGCACGAATACGGTAGGGAGTAGTATGAAAAGCCAAAAATCCGGGTAGGGAGGTTGGTCCGGTTGGTGATTGGTCAAACAATACAGAACTTTCACCCAGGAGACCGGGGTTCGCGTCCCGCTTGTGGCGTTTTGTTTCCGCGTTGTCTTCCTAATCACAACTGTCCTGTTATTGTCATGCGTCCCCCGCGGCCGTCTCCCGGCTTGTGAGGCGTCCTTTCCCCGTTGTCTTCGTAATCACAACCGTCCCGTTATTATCGCGCGTCCCCGGCGTGTGAGGCGTCTTTTCCCCATTGTGTTTTTCCTAAACCCAACCTCCGCTTTCCCGTTATTGTCGCGCGTCCCCCACGTCCGTCTCCTGGCGTGTGAGGCGTCCTTTCCCCATTGTTTTTTTCCTAAACCCAACCTCTGAATAGATGGTTCCCATTTCAATTCAATTTTTTTATTTATAGTATCCAATCATAACAAGTGTTATCTTGAGACACTTTACAGATAGAGTAGGTCTAGACCACACTCTATAATTTACAAAGACCCAACAATTCCAGTAATTCCACCAAGAGCAAGCATTAGCAGTGGCTAATGCAACAGTGGCGAGGAAAACTCCCTTTTAGGAAGAAACCTCGGACAGACCCAGGCTCTTGGTAGGCGGTGTCTGACGGTGCTGGTTAGGGATGTGATGAACAGTAGCAATAATAGTCACAATAAAGATAATGGAACAGTGAGTACAAATGGTAGTTGTAGTAGTTCATGTCATAACAGGGCACTGAAGGGCGTTACAGGATGTAGCATGGCACAGCACAGCATGGCCACCACGGAAAAAACGAGATAAACATGTTGTACACGAATCAATAGATTAAAAATAACGTGACAATTACACAAACTGCCGTGAGACCGCGTTACATCGCTGATGCTTGAAATGTTTGAGTTTGCTACAATGTAGGTATCTCTTTCCTAATCTGTTAATGAACGTACTATAACGAGCGACGGAGAGCGAGCTGTACCCAGCATGCTATTCGGCGCTGTTAATGTTAATAGGGGTCCTCTTTTAATGCACTGCACAGTAGAGCCCTGCACAGGACTGTTTTCTTAATCCCCTCCCGCCGACTCCCAATGGATTTCTGACCATTACCGACCGCTGCCGCAGTGTGTGTGTCCTACTCCCGCCCGCACCCACAAACATTGTGACCATATACACACCGAGCCACACACAACAGAGTTCATCAGAACTCAGGCTTCTGTCTGGTGGTCTCATAAAAGCTTCATGTTACTTCACATGTAAGCTACTAAACTAGGAACAATACAGAAAAGATTAGTATATAATTGTGAAGCGTTCTCACTTAATAATAATTCATGAATTATTAAAATATGATTTTTTTTCTGGGTCTGTGACAAGTTGATGACAAGATGAGCGAAAAGCTGCTAAAATCAGCAATACGCCACAGTAACTGTAGAAAGCACTGTGTTGTGTTGAAATGGTGTTTTTTGTCTGGATCAATGGAAGTACATTTCCGGGCTTTGCCTCTCCGCTTCTGCTCTCTGTGTTGCTGTTCTCAAAATTCCTTCGCTACGGGAAACAACAACCTTCAAGCTAGCAAGCTACACGCTGACAATGGCAAGTGTGCCAATACAATGGTAACAGCAAATAATAAATAGCTCATGCTACTGTATTGTGTGAACAGTTAACTTTTTTTAAAGGTCCCATGGCATGAAAATGTCACTTTATGAGGTTCTTTAACATTAATATGAGTTCCCCCAGCCTGCCTATGGTCCCCCAGTTGCTAGAAATGGCGATAGATGTAAACCAAGCCCTGGGTATCCTGCTCTGCCTTTGAGCCAATGAGATGAGCCAATCTGGAATCTTCCCCTTATGACGTCATAAGGGGAAGAAAGGTTACCTCCCCTTTCTCTGCTTTGCCCGCCCAGAGAATTTGGCCCACCCATGAGAAAGAGAGAGACATCATGGCTTGCAAACAAGCGAAGCATGGCAGCTGGTCAAGGCCACGCCCCCACCCTCCACCTTGCCCCCCACTCTCCTCCTCAATAGCATTTAAAGTTACAGACACAGAAATGGCACATCCTAAGGAAAGTTTATTATGGGACTGGCTCTAGTGGCTGTAATTCTGCACCATGGCTGAATTTCGGGAAAGAGACTTCAGATACAGTATTAGGGGACCACTAAGGCCTATATAAAAGCATTCAAAAAGCAGCATGTCATTGGACCTTTCATTTTTTATGTGCCATTTTCTTGCCAATGTTCCACCAAAACAAGTTCTTATACAGACACCAGGTCAGAGCCGGACTGTGCAGCCGCCGAGTGGTTAATAAACTGCTTTAATCTTATTTTCATCTTGTTGACTCTATTCTTCTGGTTACATCACAGGACCCGCAATTTATTATTTGACCGCCCGCTTCCATGCAGCAAAGTTAAAGCCACAGAGCCCTGTCCAAATTGCACCAACTTCGACATGCACGTCCTTGGTTCCCCAGCAAAACACCTGCCAAGTGTGAAGTAGATCAGATAAACGCTTCTCGAGATATGCGAAGGACACACACACACACACACACACACACACACACACACACACACACACACACACACACTAAGAGACAAATGGGACAAATAAGGTTTTACATCTTGGGCTTTTTAAATATTAGCAGTTAATCACCAAACCAAATGTTATTGCATTGTTGCTACAAATGTCAAGATTAAAAATGTTACTTGTACCAGAACTTGCATGGTAAGCCATGTGGCATGTTGATTTTCTCTTTAGAAAAATAGTAATAGTAATAGTATAAGCCTACTGTAGCTAAAACAGTAAGGGCAGCCTATAACACCAAAAATGGTTGGAGGATGTTGCATTTTATTAACAGTTTGACCTATTATCAAAATATTTTCACAATGCACTTTAGTTTTCATTAGACATTTTTAGTATTTTTGTCACTTAAAAATATTAAAGATGAGGAAGGGAGTCCATGTCAGCCAAATAGACCAGAATTAGCCATCATTGTTACACACATGCAAGCATTCATGCACATCACACATTTAGGTTACATTCATGATTTAATGAATTCATGACTGAACTGATAAATGGATTTAACCATTTTTAAAAAACTATTAAAAAATAACAATTGTTCTTCAATGAAGCTAAATAGTTTGGTGTCCTTTTTAACCACCAGTGACTGTCCCATTTTACATGAACATGTCATCGGAGTGAGGTAGAAGATTTTGATGTGTTTAAAGGTCCAAAGTCCCTAAAGTATTTTACGTGGGAACATATTGTCTATATATAAATTACATGACTTCGCCCTATTTTGTTGTTCTGTAGCTTGTTAAAAAAAGTGCATTTAAATGTGCTTTTTTGAGTTAAGTGTTTGATTTTTTCCTTTTCCTCTTTGTTCCGTCAAATCATTTTCCAGTCTCCCCCTTAACCCACGAAAAAAAAATTCTGATGTAGGCCCCTACCTTCAAAATAGAAGAGAACTTGTAGACTGACAGTTATTTCTAAATGATTTTTTTAAGAGCATAAGAAGAAAATAACACATTAATGTACACATGTAAATGAAAATTGTATGTGTAGAGACAAATAAGACTTTTCTTGTCAACATAGTCAGCTTAACTCTCTAAGAATTAATTTGTACAAAGTGTAAAAGCTGAATACTTACTGCTGAGAGCCATCACTTGTCTTCCTTCCCAACTTGACATACCGTTTTTTAGGTGAAGCTGCGGGTAAAATCGGTGGTCGTGGTGGGAGAGAACGCCACTCCTCAGAAGAAAATGTCATTTGATTCATTCCTGTGTGCTGGACTTAGGTATTCCTGTTGCAGATAACTAGATTAAATGAAGACAAATGGTTCCTATCATGTCAAATCAGCCTGTGATGCACACAGATTGCTTTGCTTCATTCCTGGAATGTCTCACCCAGGACAAGCGTCACAAAGCCATTCAGCTGCTGCATTTCACGCACTTTAACAGGAACAGGCGCTGCAGATGTTTCCAGCCCTCATCCAGCTGTTGAAACTACCGTCGCTGGGCCGTTCAGTTTTACGACGGCGACCCAGGTTCTAACTTTACTTCAATGTTTCTGTGACACTAACACATCAGATGAGTCATTTGACTGAGACCTGTTCAACAAGTGGACACATCTGGACACTTCAAATTGATTCCGTGTGCTGCTGGAGGAGGCAGTTTGTTTCAAATTCAGATCGAACCCGCTCTCCAGATGTGCGTCGACAGCGCAACTGTTTGGAGATGTGCACACACCCGCCCACCCATACTAAAACTTTTCAAAATAAAATCCTCACAGGAGAACGCGTTTCAGGTTATTCAGGTTTTTTTTCTTAATTCTAAAGATAATTAGCCTATATAATATTTCGGTAGTGAACTTGTTGAGGAAAGCTCTTGGATTCGTAGAGTTTGTATCTCAACTCAAATGCAAAATGAGCAGAGAAACGGTCCCCATGAGCACCAATGAACCAAACATTGCTGCGTTCACAGGACTCCATCTTCTGGCTGTGAACAGATCTAAACTGAGATTAAAGGATTCCTGTAGCCTAAAGTAAGGAGCTTACTGTATTACCTGCAAGTGATAGAAGTATGTGATTACATATGTCTGACCTCACAGTGTGTATATATCAATAGGCTTTGCTCCAGTAACAGCGCTGCAACATTACAACTCTTCTTACTAATACCAATACTATCAATAGAAAAGCTAATGCACCTGCTCCTTCCAAGCCATCCCAGCTACCTATACTAGCCTACTACTAATGTGAATACCAAGTGAGTAACAAAGTACATTTAAGTAAATGTGACTTTTTGTTCCATTTTTCTGGTGGCTGCATTATGTTAACCTACGTTTTCCATGCAAAATATATAGCCTAAATACTAAATAGAAATAACCATGCATTATGTTAAAACAAACAAAAAACGAACAAAAACACTGTAAAACTGTAATATTCCGGCAGCTGGGGCACCAAAAAAAGTAGAATAACAGAAAATAACTTTACATATTTAAAATATGGGTTTTAACTTACATTTTAAATGAAAGTTTGTGTTTGTTTTGGCTTTTTAATGTTTAATGAAGGATACCATTTTTTTTTCTCTATTCACTAATTTGATTTAGTTGAAGAAAGAAATGTATTTACAGTATTAAACTGGAATTTAACAGTTTGATTTATTAAATAAAAGATAAATATCTGTGAAATCAGGATACATTTGCGAATGTATTTTGACAGTCTTTTAATGTGAAAACAAATTCATTTTTTCTTTAAAAAAAATTGGAAATTTCATGGTATTCACATTTACAGGTTTTTCATGTTCTTACATTCACAGTCTATTTTTGTATTTATTTGTTATTTTTGTGTTTTTACAAAAATACAGGAAAATTCTGCAAAATGAAACTTAAGGTTATATTCATAACCCTGGTTCTTTGAGTAATATGAGTGAGCTGTGTCACTATAGGAGCAAGCCTCACTGCAACCCTCAGAAGCACTTGCTTGTGAACGTGTGTCTGTCCGCACCAGGTGGCACAGCGTCATTTAATATTCTCACCCGCCCCAGCCGGTGAGACATCTCACTCATATTACTCAAAGAACCGGAGTTATGAATATAACCTTAAGTTCTTTTTCATAATATTCATTTTGATGTCTCACTATGGGATGTGGTAGCTTCCGAATTGCCAGACAAGCATATCTAGTGTCCACCAACCTGCAGGAGAGTCACTCTGTTCCAACTAGGACTCCAACACTGCGCATGCCACGCACAGGGCTGAGAGGGCTATCATGTAAAAGCGGACAAAAGTGTGAGGCGAGGACCAGCTCGCTGCAGCACAAATGTCCCAAATAGAAACACCCCTGAATAGGGCTCAGGATGCGGCCAAGCCACAGGTTGTGTGCGCACCCAGACCTGCGGGAGGCTGAAACCCCGACCTGTAAGCCAAGGCAGAGTCTCCACTGACCGGCCTTCCAGAGTGTCCGCTGACTGGCCTTCCAGAGTCTCCGCTGACCGGCCTTCCAGAGTGTCCGCTGACCGGCCTTCCAGAGCCTGTGCTGTGCTGTGCGGTGAGCCTGTGCTGTGCGGCGAGCCGGAACCTTCGCCGGTGTTAGGCGAATTAATCAATTAAATCAAATCAAATCAAAGAGAAATGTTCTCTCCTCGTCTTAAAATAGTCAAAAATCGATACTACAGTAGTAGTGTGCGATACTGCAAAATTTGATATTGATCCGATACCAAGTAAATACAGGGCCAGTATCGCCGATACCGATACTATACCGATACTTTTTAATAATTAAGGTGGATTCATCATCAAATTGCTAAATCTAAATGAATTTTCATGACCTTTAAGTGTTTTTGTGATTTTCCCTTTGGATTATTAATAAGCTAAAACCCAGGACAGAATTTTCATATGCTTGTATAAATTTGTTGTGTTAACAGTGTATCTTACAGCCTTTTTACAAATTATACAGCTTGCCGTTGTTTCCTTTTTGGCCTGAAAATCTAGCCACACTCCTCTTCCTCTCTGCCATTCTTCTGCTCCGTCTCTGTCCTGCTGTCGTCTGTCCTGTATGTGTGCTGTTGGCCACTGCCAGGCCTGGCCACTTGCTTGCTTGTTTGCCTGGCGCCGCTGAGTCATGTGACGAAGTGTTTGATGGTTATTTATTACCCTAGCCCAACCCTGGTGGTGGTGTGAAAGAGGTGTAAGTCATGCAATACTCATGCCATTATAAGCACAGAAAAAGCCTGAATGAAACATTAAACTTAAACAGTGATACCACAAAAACTCTAAAAGATATCATGAAGCTGAATACAACTTAGCTTAGGTTTTGTGAACAGTTTAAAGTTTGAATGACGTCTGTAAGTGAAAGTATCTAGGAGGAGCAGTATTTCAAAAAGAAAGAAGCCTGAAGAGGATTTGAAGATTGCTCCATTGACTTTAGTGTAAAATAAAAATTGAAAAAAGCTTGTGAAGTTGAAGTCCCATAATGGGCTTAAAGAGCTGAACATTTTGATATTTGAATGTTTTTTGTAGCTGAAGGAATGCAGAAGTTAGAGGTGGCTAATGAAAGTTGTAGAATAAAGATTCGGATAACAATACTGTGAATGCTGCTGTATTTTCATGTATCTATTTATTTAACAGGGACAATGCTCATTAATCAACAGCAAAGCAACTGTAAATAAGCCAGATTTAGCTCAGCAGGCTACTTTTCATCTGTTGTCCCTTGCCAGTTTGAAAATAACAACCTAAAAAAATAAATACAATAAAATTACAACAATGCACAGCAACAAGTAACAAACACAACACATCATCATACAACAATCAACATGACAAAACAAATCTGCAGGCATTCAGCAATCTAATGTGCACACACCTGGTTATCAATAAGCCAGTTCTTCAGCTGACCAGTAAAAGACAAGTATTTACTTCTCTTATCTGTATTGGCAACATATCTCGGTCTTTAGATGCTGTTCCAGAGAATGCTGACTGACCAAAAGCAGGTATTCGAGTGGGAATGATACAGTCCCCTCTTCTAGTGCCTCTGGTAACCTGAGAGCCTGCTCTCTGAACAACTAATGTTTTCAGTAGTGGCAGAGCAGTGTTATGTAAGATCTTATAAACTAGACAAAAGTTACTATATTTACTTAGGTTTTCCCAACTTAAAAGTTTATGTCTATTTCAAATTTGACAGCTGTTGGGTTTCTGATCAAGAACTACGTTTAGATAGGGTGACCAGATTTCCCGGAACTAAAACCAGGACACTTTGCGCATGACCGTAGCGCTCGTGCACGCACACACTTTTTAACGTCAGACATAGACACAGACAGATTAGACACCATTTTGCCAACAGCACACGTAGGCCTACTGCTCACAACATAATGGGATATCTCAGTTAATATTCATAAATTGTCTTGGTATGTAGCCTACATATCTAAGAAATAATATTAAAAGACATTGAGTGAGTTTCGTGTGGAACCAACTTTATTTTTCAAGATTAAAGTATTCTTTTGGAAAATGCACCCACTGAACTTGTGAAAAACTTTGTGAAAAGGTATTTTTGGCACTAAACAAATTATTTGGAACTGTTGCCACAGGCTTGAACTAAAGTTCTGGTAACACTTTACGGTAAGGGTATATGAATTATGAATTCATGCATGAATTAATTCATGATTTGTGCATCACTTCATTCCTTTTTATCTTATGAATCATCAGGAATTAACATGAGTTCATAGCCTCTCATTCATGACCTCATGCATGAACAACACATCAACTAAAGCATTAGGTAAGGTGGGTACATCATTATGCACAAGTTGTGTTGTGGACCACATTTTTCTGCAGAAAAATAAATAATCATGATCATGCTTAATAAATCATAATTCATAATGATGTGCCCACATACCTAATGCTTTAGTTGTGTTGTTCATGTATGAGGTCACGAATGACAGACTATGAACACGTCAATCTCTCATGGGATATTAAGGAATGCAATAACACATAAATCATTGATAATGCATAATAATACATAGCCTACATCAATTAATTAATGCATGAATTCATGATAATTCATGTACCCTTACCATAAAGTGTTACCAGTGTTATTCTAACCAACAACACACACACACACACACACACACACACACACACACACACACACACACACACACACACACACACACACACACACACACACAAATGTAATTGTTGATAGAGCAGATAGCTTTCCTATTGGAAACATTCATTCCGTATACAGTATTTGTTAGAGGATTGAATTTGCTCAAGAATCAATTTGCCTACTGTGAAATTGAGCACAGGTGTCAGCAAAATTGGCCCCTGTGATGAGTAGCGTATTTAAGGTGGGAATGGTCATGTGATTCCTCTCATCAGTCCATGTGTTGTTCATGTGCGAACATTTCCCCCCAGCGTCGTAGATTATACAGACCCAGACCGCTACGATTGACTGACACACACACATATTGTTAAAATCATACGCTGGACGCTTCTTTCTACATGGGTTTAGTAAATGATCGGGCTATAGGTAACAAGACCGCGTCGGCTATGTAATCGCTGACAACCGGGACAATTGCATAGTGGTTGGTGTAAACCGGGACATTTTAGCATCCCGACAGGCTGTCAAACCGGAACGTCTGGTCACCCTACGTTTAGAGTTTCAAGTGGATTTCCTTGTGGATTTGTTAGCCTGAGCAAAGCTAGTCAAACAATATAAAGTATCAGCATTCACACAACAATAACATTTCTTTTAACTAAACTAACGTTAATAAACTAAAATCCTATACTGTGAAATTTATTATAGAGACCGTAATAGAGCTCCCTCTCTCTGCACCGTCTGCACGGCTGAACAATTAGCCCTCTAGCAAGCAAGCTAGCTTACTAGCCAGCCGGCCGGCCTCTAACTTAGTAAAATAATGTTTCATTCACACACTCTTGTCACATCGTAGTAAAGAACGTTGCTATCGCCACTTGAGTGACAACTTTGTTTGGCTAATTTTCTGTAACCGGTGTAGGATGAAGGCATGTTAGTTGGGTGGAATTAGCAAGCTAACGTTAGCTAACAAGCCAGCAGCGGGCCATTCAGACTGCTAATTTACGAATCCTACTATGGCCACGCCAAGACCTGCCCTTCAATAGCAGCTCGATTGGTTGGGGTTAGGCATTGACCTTGAGTGGTTAAGGTTAGGGTTAGCCTATTGGTCAGGGGATAGGACCTGTCAGCATGGACACCTGGCCTATGGTAGTGTGTGAATGCTATTGAAGGATTCATAAATTTGCGTTTGGGCTCGGGCCCTCTGCTCCGCTCCCACCGTAGGGAGAATTATTTGCCGAACAAACTGATGACAGCCTGGGAGATGGACAGTCTGGTTAGCTATCTCCCGGTGTGCGCTGTCATCCTGCTGTGAGTGAAGCAGAGGGACCGTAGGCTCCATTTGGTTCTGCCGCTGCTGATTCGAGCAAACGCTGTTTGTTGTGGGTATCATAGAAATGTTAGTAGGTTATCCAGTTTCCCTTTTTGAATGATGAATAGATTACCTCCACCTGCTGGCATGGAGAGTTATTTCCTCTCATGCAGGCGCAGAACGTATGTGGTACTTGGCAATTGGCTGTAGTCTCTGCGGTGTGTTCCGGTGCTAATTTTTGGCCAAGACAAAGTCAACGAGGGCGGACACGAGGCGACGCCACCGTTGGCCTTCGTCGCCACTAGTTCCTGACCGTCGGTTTGGTGTGTCAGGGCCTTAAGAGAATAGCAGGGCCGGCATGTGTGTGTGCGTGGGGAGTGTGTGGTAGAGTGAGTGGGAGAGTGTCAGTGATTCGCTTCGGTGCGAGGAGGCATTGTGGGAGAAACTTCCCTGTGCTTTCTGACCATGGTCGGAAATCTGTAGCAGGATAAGTTAACCCTCTCCTTGATTTCATGTTGTTTATGGAGAAGGAGAACCCGGAAATGAGTAGGGGGAAACGCAAAGCTACCAAGCCATGGCCGAACGACCCGCATCGCCACTATGTAGTTTGGCGCGGGGCCCGTTATGAGGGGCAATCTTTTCCCCTCATAACGGGACTTGGGGGTCTCCGTTACGAGAGCGCGCCAGGAGATATCCAACTTTTCCGCTGCGCGTTTGCACACGTCCAGCAGGTCAGTGGGGAAAGGACAAGCTGCCGTGCTCCTCTCCATCCCCAAGAGTGGCCAAGGAGCCGGGCTTCGCAGCCCCAGGAGTGATGAAAGCATTGTCATCCTCTTCATCCTCCTCATCCTCTTCATCCTCTTCATCTTCCTCATCCTCTTCATCCTCTGATGTGAGGATACCTGAGAACTCGTCTTCATCTTCAACTCCCCGTAGTCCAGTTCAATGACGTCTTCCTTGTGGGGCAAACACAGTGCTAGGTCGGCCTTGGAACCCCAGCCACCGGTAGTCTCTGGTGTCTCGTCCAACACATCTCCCTTCTCCTCCAAAGGCTTGACAGCTCTGGGTGAGATGAGATTTTTGAATGATGCTGTGCCATCCGCACACACTATTTATGGCAGGTGGCCCTACCTGGTGCAGACGGACACACGTTCACCAGGCAATCAGGATTGGCGTAATGAGATTAGTGCTTCTGAGGGTCGCAGTGAGGCTTGCTGCCATAGTGAGACATTGAAATTAATATTATGAAAAAAACAAACAGAATAATTCCATATAATTACAAGTTTTTTTTACAGTGTACAGTAAAACTAGGACCACCTTAATATTGATTACATTTTACAGGATTTGACAGGTATTATAATCTAATGAAAACTCTACGCCTCCAGTTTGTAACTCAGGCTTTTCGTTATAAAATTGTAGTCTCCAAGCCTAAACAGGAATACTGATGGTGATAATGGCCCTGATGACATCATCAGGGGTTATCTTGCCTTGACAAAGCTTGACATTATACAACGGCTTCCACAGGCTGAGTAGTAATGGTTTTAGTGAAGTACTTTTTTTCATTATGGTATTGCTACTTTACTTTACTTAAGTAAATGATTAAAGTACTTATAACATAGTAATGCCAATCTTATTGATCCAAATCCTGACTGTATTACGATGCATCTGCAGCTATCAGGATGCTAACATTGATACAGAATGTACTAGTAATGCTAATGCATATATGAGGCTACTAGTACTAGAATGGATCTGATGCAAATACTGAAACAAATATTAATGTAACTCCCACGGCTTCTAATGCTACTCCTACTACTAAAGCTTATTTGAGTATTAATGCCAATAATATACATAATCCTGATCCTAAAGCCATATTTAGGCCTATGTGTGCCCATAGACCACAAATAAAATAAATGAATATTAATAATGAAACATTTACAGTCTGTGCCACCTTTATTCCCAGTTGACCACTAGATGGTGTACTTAACCCATGGATACACCTGAACCACAAACAGTTTACTGGAAGTGATCTACGTACATGTTGTCATTATTTACAGGAACAGGAAATGTAATAAAGGAAGCAACAATGAAAAATTACGGTAAAGAAGGCACTGGTTATCCAGGGCTTTATTTATTCATGATGTCAAACCTTCATACATTAATTTATTTATTTTATCAACAAAACTTATTCGATCACAGATTTGGGTGACTTGTATAAATGAAACATCAGCCAGTGAGCCAGAGGGAAATCCCTCCTGGAGTGCATAGAGAGATAAATGGGTTATACTTGCATAACATGACACTGCTAATACCTGAGGACTTGTGACAGCTCGTGCAGTGTAAATACTACACAGGGCTTCCCTTACATGTCATGGTAAGTTCACACTCTGCACGTCTTCTGCTAGGTGGCTTTATTTACCAGCACTGCATCAGAAAGGATATCCAACTAATCACAGAAGCCTCTGCCTGTGGGCCGAGGTCAGCTTTTCTTGGAACATAGGAAGAGAACAGAAGGGCTTAAACGTCTGGTAATCAAATCCAATGTTGGAAGAGGAGGAGTGACACCTGCAGCACGAGGCCTGGAGACTTAAAGCCTTACTGCTCCGTTACTTTACAGCCCATAAAGCAAGAATTCCAGTACCATATAATTTGAAGTCAGTACTGCATAGGTTGACTCTAAGATTGTCTTTCCTAAACACAAAGTTCTCTCTTCCCACCAACAGAAAAACACATCAGCTATTTTGAATAATAAATTAAAAAAACAAAGCAATGCACTATGCATTTCTTAACTCGCTGTCTTTCTTCTGTAATTTGACCTGAATTGACTTCAGCCTACAGCACACGGCCTTTGTATTTTACGCTTTATCAGATGTTTTTGTCAAAACACGTTATTGACATGAATCACCACCACAACTCAAAGATTACTGAGAACTTCAAAGGTCAGTATCTCAAAACTTTATCTCAAATAGATATGACCTTACAGTTCTAAGGGACCACTAGCATTAACTAAATCAGAAGGACTCAGTAGCAATCAGTATGCACTAAGGCATTCTCTATGTTTTAGGTAATATCAAAGTGCAGATATTTAATTCAAAAACATGTACATATTTTGGAGTTTTACTTGCAAGGGAAGAGTGCATCATATTATGATTTGAACAGGCAGTTTACCTGTAAAACAATAGGTTTCATCGGGGCTTTTCACACAACCCCTGTTAAATGTGCCAGTGTGCTCAAAACAAACTAGTTTGTACCTTGTGTCATTCAACCACATCTAAACACAAAAGGATAATGGTTATAAATACAAACAAGCCAGAGTGTTTATTTTCTCAATCCCAGTATATAAGCAGTGTAGCCAGACCATACTCCAGCGCTGACACAGCGCTGTGAAGGTCTGATAATGAAAGGCTAATGCTCGGCTATCAGCTGTTTCACACTTGCGTCCTCAAATGTGACATAACCCACCCTGATCGCAATGTTTATTCAATCTCACTCCAGAGCAGGGTTATTTAATTAACCCTGACCTTTCTCTGTGATCCCTGAACAAGACTACTAACAAGGTTCTAATAAGTTATTGATCCCTGTGGAGACATCTGCCCTCTGCATTTGACCCATCCTAACTATTCAGAAGGAGCCAGTAGCCACAGGGCAACAAATTGAGGCCACTGCCTCCAAACAGAGACCTCCATATGTGTTTTTTGCCCCCAACAGCTCCTTCCAGGCAGCGCTGCCTGGAAGGCACTAGGATTAGGCACTGGTTATGGTTATGGTTAGGGTTAGGGTTAGGTGCCTTGGAGGCAGCGGTCGCAGCGCTGCCTGGAAGGAGCAGTTGGGGGCATAAAACACCATTGGGCGTTTTATTATGAGAGGCAAGTCACATGCTGTGAGTATTTTGAAGATGATAAGTGGCCTATGATTTTTTTTTAAAAAAGGTAATGAGAAATTGTAGGTAAAGGTATCCCTAGTCTTCCTGTAGCCATAGCTTTGTTGAAATTACATATGATTTTCAGGGGGAAATTCCTTGAAAGAAATGACAACATTTTTTTGGGAAGTCAAGGGCAGTTATGTGAGTTATGTCTTGTGTGTATCATTGACTTTTCAAAAGATTTTGTGGTTTTTATCAGAGAAGATTTGGTATTACCATGTGTGTGATCATGGACACACATCTGTGGATCATCATGTAATCATGATTTGTATTTAAGCACTATGCACTATGTCACTTTACTACTACGTGTCTTGAGAAAGGTCTCTGGGACTGAAACATCGATCCACCAAACAAACCCAATGCAGAGGTGACAAGTGTATGTGGGAATTTTCTTTCTTTTTGAAAGGGAAAATTCCTGGAATCAAATGTGGTTAGAGTAGCATTATAACGGCTGGTGTGTCTTCCTTCCTTCTGTATTATTCTTGACTAAGTATAAACCTGACACCTTCTTTTAGGGTTAGAATTTAGTGACTCTAAACTGCTTTTAGTCACTCATGCAAATATAATGTGGCCTAATAGACAAGTCTTAGATACTATACAGTGCCTTGCAGGGTGAGTATTAACTGCTATACTGGTAGCTGTCAGGGTTAATGTGTATGTTGACTTGTTCTGTTGTTGCATAGCCTGATGCTGTTATCTGCAACCTGCCTGATGCTTATGTGCTAGCCTGCATGTCATTTATGTAATGTCTGTTGTCACATGCAATACTTGTTGTGATTGTATGTAAGTAGTGTGTGTGTGTGTGTGTGTGTGTGTGTGTGTGTGTGTGTGTGTGTTGTGTCTTTGTAACTTTTGATATTTCTCTTTTAGCTCCTACAACCTTCCCTCAAGAGGCTTTGCCTTTTGCCAGGCCGACATTGTAAATAAGATTTTTTTTTCAATGACTTGCGTGGTTAAATAAAGGTTAAATCATTTTTTGTAAAGTATGTCACGGGATATCTCTATTGGTTGAGTGTATACTTACATGGCAGGGCTGCTTAGTGCTATGTCATCTGCATTTTTCACGGAAGCCATTTGGACATGTCACAGTAGGATAATGTAATGTAATAATGTAATGAATGATGGCTTAATTCCATTTAGCCTCTACACATTCAGGGTCCTGGTATTGTTCATGCTGTCATACTGTCATGGATCACTGGGACACTAAAATAGGACACAGTCATTGTAAATGTTATTAATGTTAGTAACACCTGTGCTTTTCCTACTATAAAATGTCTGCTGTGAAAAATGCCTGTTGCTTGCTTTTATTTACTGAGTACAATAACAGTTGGACAAATAGGATTAGTTTTGTCTGATGAATACTTGGGTAAGTCCAAAACAAAGAGGATGAGGACCTCTTTTTGCCAAGTAGGTTTTCACATACAATGAATTTGCCTTGGTGTTTGGTGCATAACAATAAACATAGTAGAGAAAATAAAGATAAAATGACCTGCAAGAGTCAAGAAGCATAAAAATCATTACAAATATTTACAACATATCTGTGCGGGAATGTGCATAATATCCAAGGATTGTGAAAAAGTTGACAGTGTAATGAATGGAGATATGTGCAATTATGTATAAACAGTCCAAAAGATGTGCAAAGATGTTTGTTATGTAACTCATTGGGACAGATGTTGAGACTTTACATTAATGTGACGGGTCTATGGGGCGGGATGGAGGTCAGTGTCAGTAGGGGACTGCAGCCTCCTGCCGGAGGGGAGTGGTTCAAAGAGTTTGTGTCCAGGGTGGCCGCCTCAGGGTCCTGGAGACATACAGGTACTGGAGGGATGATTGCAGCCTTTCACCTTCTCGGCAGAGTGAATGATACGTTGGAGGAAGTGAGGATGGACTCGATGATAGCAGAGTAGAAGTGCATCATCATTGTCTATGGCACTCAGCTGCCGCTTAAAGTAAATCCTTTGTTGTGCTTTTTTGATCATAAAGCTGACGTTCAGCTCCCACTTGAGGTCCTGGGTGATGATGGAGCCCAGGAATCGGAAGGACTCCACAGTGTCGACTGGGGAGTCACACAGGGTGATAAGGGGCAGGTGGGTGAAATGTGTTGTTCCTAAAATCCACAACCATTTTGACTGTCTTAGGAGTGTTGAACTTGAGCGCTAAATTGTTCACACCAGGTCACCAGATGGCCAATCTCCCACCTGTAGGCGGACTCATCACCACTAGAGATGAGCCCAATGAGGGTGGTGTTGTGCATGTACTTCAGGAGCTTGACGGACGGAGGAAGAAAGAAAACCCCTTTTACACATGTGGTCATGTGTAAAGGGGAGCAGGTATCGATGATCAGATAAATCTGTACCACCAATTTCACTTGGTGAATGGAAGCATGAACATTGTAGCGACAAGCACATAGGGCTGCACGATATGACCTAAAATCAAAATCACGATTAATTGCACATTTTACCTCAATAACGATAAATTAACTTTAATTAATCACATTGTTCTAAATCATCTTTTCTGAAGCCAAAATGTTTCCAGACGACGGACACTGCATTGTTTTTGGGCACAAGTTGCTCAAGTGACTTGGACTCTGTGTTTGAGTTATCTTCCATTATGCTTTCCATGCGGCTGACTGGTCTGGGCGAAGTCACGTATATACACATGTGGTAGAATGTTTTTAAGGAGAAAGTAGACCTATCAACAGGAATAAATTATGGAAATTATCGTCATGGGAAAAATACATCGATAACAGCTTCAGAATTTCGATGTCCATAAATTTCTGATTTATCGTCCAGCCCTACAAGCATGTATAGGGTTACGTACGCTTGACGAAAGACGCTTGAGCGAAGCAATCACAAAACTCTGCTGATGACGTAGCCTTTTTGAATCCACGACTTGTTTATTATTTAGCATTTACGCCAATGCTTTTGCAGGCAAGTTCTTTCTTATAAGAATGGTAAAACTGGACAGATTCCTAAATAAGGGAGCTCCTCTCTCATTGCCCCACCTTCTTCTCTTGAGTTTTTTGGCAGTTAGTATCCATACATGTTGCCTAGCACTATAAGCTGGACTGTTCTTTGCCCCATTCAATTTTGATCATTATTTTTATTTCTCCCTCTCTCTCTCTCCCTCTCTCTCCCTCTCTCTCTTGCTACTTACCCAACTTTATGGAAGAGCATTACAAAATTGAGTGAAGTGTAAAATATTGCTTGAATAAACTTTTAAGACCGCAGAATTTTTCATTCCAGTTTTATTTCAACTCTTCTCTCTGCAGAGCAACAGATGACAATGATTGTATGTAGATCTCAAACACTTTTGTATTTGGGCAGCAGGATATCTGATGCTTTAACTTTTACACACTATTAAACCTGGCCAGAACACTGGAAATCTGGGTTTGGCAGGTGGGTGGGGGGTAGCAATTCAATGGGTGGGGCTGAGGAGTGGCTGTAGGCTATGTATCTGTTTAAGGTGTGTCATCAAATCTAGACTTTACCTTTTTCTTATTTAGCCTAGGGAAAATGCACAATGAACTCCCACACATTCACACTGTAACTCAACCACCCAGCTGTTGCCTCTCAAACACACTAAATTTGTAATCATTGTCAGGACCATAGACTGTAAAAAAATATAAGGCAAGGACTTGAAATAACCCCAAGCCTTGTATATTTATATTTAACCCACTTAAGCCTAACCTCCTTTTGCCCGGAATTTACCCTTAATCTCACATCGTTTTTTTTTTTTTTTTACCTTTCCTCATCTCATCTCTGAACTGTGACAACATGACTCAGCATGAGTGATTTAATGTTGTGGAGTCATGGTGAGTGTAAGAGAGAGAGAGAGAGAGAGAGAGAGAGAGAGAGAGAGAGAGAGAGAGAGTGAGAGTGAGGCGGGGCCTAGTAAGCTGACACCCATCATTGAAAAAAAATTCTTTGCTGTTGGCTCCTGATGACTTTTCTTTTTCCCGTCTCTCTCAACCCAAGAGCGGAAGGAGTGGAGCGTTTCCTGACTCAGGTCGGTGCACGCTGTCGGGAGGATACAGGCGCCGTAACAATACCTGTCCGTGTGAGAGTTAGCGAGCGTATTTTTACGCTAAGGAATAAGAGCGCTGGTCGGCAAGAGAGGGCTCGACCGGTAGAAGGGTTAAAGAGCTCTCAATTGGTTCCCGGTCTCCCGCTGCGACAGAGATGGAGCGGCTGTGCGGACCAGACCTCCCTTTCTGGGTGAGTAGCCTACGTTTTCGTCACTCGTTGCCGGTGTATGTGACAGGATACTGTAACTTCATTGGCCTTGTTGTGTATAACGTTAACGTTACTACGCGTACTAGCCTACCTGACACGGTTATTTAATGCTATGTCATGCTTGGGCAGCCATTCAGAAGTAGGCTAACGTTAAGGTAACGGTCATGGCTAACTATAAGTAACCCTCTTAATAGCATTTACTGTGTTAATAAGCTCCCAATTAATGTCACGCTAAATGACGTTACGTGCTTTCGTTTGCTGTAAGAAGTCGGACACTGTGTTTTTCTCAACTGTAATAACATGTAATAAACTTGTCAAATATAGCTAGATGATAATGGTATAACGTTAACGTTACTAGGTACGTTAGCTAGGTTATGATACACCTCCGACACGATAAGGTAACTAACTTACGTAACGTTAAACGTATTTCAGAGTCAGAAGAAACAGAAACGTTAGCTACGTCTCTTTAGCACAGCAGATATAACAATACCTTAGAGTAGGAAGTATCTCATGGATAGCCTATTAAAGACACACTAAAGTCTCATTGGGAATATTTCTGTAAAGTGATGAAATATTGTCACATTCAGTACTAAAGTCACTTTATATCATAGGAGACACAATTACCATGTTGCATTAATATCAGTATTTGTCACCACAGACACCATATTAATAGCCTAAGTACAAGTATCATGAATATCATAGGAGATAAGAAATATAATAGGCTAGTAGGACAAGGTCACTTACTACTTGGTAGTAGTAGTAACGTTATTACGACACATTGGAACCCTATGGGAGTATTATGAAAGCTCTTTCCTACAGAAGCATCCACTACACTTTGTAGAGTTACTTTAAGGATATGCTCAGTGTCTTTTTTGCCTTGGGAAATATTAATGTTGGTTTATTCTTTCAATTGTAAACATTGCAATTGTGAATCCCTACAGCCATAAAACATAGGGGTGGAATATGTTTAAAATCGCAATAATATTGTATCGTGACATAAGTATCGTGAGGATATCGTATCGTGAGGCCTCTGGTGATTCCCACCCCTAATAAAACATACCACAAACTCCTGCAAGTGCATAAGTCTATTATTGCTTGATACAGATCTGACTTAATTTTATCCTGAACATACCAAATTTGAAAAGAGGAATTCTGCCTCGAGAGATCACTGATAATTCTATGAATTTGATGTTTGTTTCAGTGTGATAATGGGGAAGTCTGTTTTATAGATCTGTTGCTGTGGTAAATCAATATTCTTTACAGAGCTCAACAGTGACTGCCCACTTTTTGAACGGCTCTGTTTCCGGAAGTGATTTCTCCATCGATATTTCATTAAATGCTTATATAAAGAGTTTTTAAGCCTGGAACAAAGCCAACCAGCTACTAGATGAATCGTGACAACATTTGAAACGGCGCAAAATAACATTTTAAAAACAGAAAAAAGGCAAAGGTACAAGACCGTGTACCCAAACGATCATAGATTTCAATTGTAGCAGCTCGCAGTAGCCATTCGTGGGTGCGGTACACAACAGTTTCATGGTAACAGCGAGCTTCACCAATCAGAGATGTCACTGTTACGCTTAGGATTGTGGGTAGTGTACTTCTCCATAAGATTGTGAATAAAACAAGTTTTTCTTAAAACATGATTGATATCATAAGGACTTCTGGCTTTTACAGGAGCATACATATTCGTTTCACAATCTTCTTTGGATGGTTTAAACATTATGGCTAATAATCAAAATCCTTATGGAGAAAATTAATAGGATTTTAACTTCCGGAACCACACTGTTGAGCTCTACTAGGGCTTCTAATATAGGGCGTTATATAGAAAGTATAGTTTAGTGTGAATATGTTGTGTGTAAATGTTGTGATTGGGATGTGAAATGTGACCAAACAAAGGTTTTTATTGTGTTGTTTCAGTGTGTCTTTAATTGTTTCTTTGTACAGCGAATATACAGATAGTTTTTCTGTGTAAGGAACAATGTTCAGCATTTTCAATATACGTTAATAGTCTGATGCATCAACAAAAAAGCCCCCTCAGTCACATATCTGCAGCTGTTTTACACTGAACCTATGGTGCTTCCTTACTTAAAGCCATATTGCTTTTTTATTATGTTTTTTAAGCCTTTATTGACAGGACAGCTGAAGAAATTAATGGGGAGAGAAAGGGGGAATGACATGCAGCAAAGGGCCGCCAGTTGGAGTTGAACCGGGGGCCCGCTGCGTCAAGGAGTAAACCTCTATATATGGGCGCCCGCTCTACCAACTGAGCTATCCGGGCGCCAAAGCCATATTGCTTTTTGACAGTTTTTCGGAGGTTGGCTCTGCGGGTTCATCACTATGAGTGACATGTTTCACATTAAACATAGTCATTTGAATATGTTGTTAATATGAAAATATGATTACACTGACAGCTTGTTGGAGCACCAGGCTGAGGTACCACTACTACAGTGATTTGCATCTTTATGCCATTCAGATGTCCCCATGTTGGGGGTGATTCTCAAACTGTCTGTGTCATGCTGTATGAAGAAGAAATCCCTCTATCTAGGCTACTAAACTTAAGAGTTTTGATGCGCTTGGTTGTTTTAAAAAGGGTTAAGACTGTGCCCCTTGATATTCCTCTCGCTGAATATTACACCAACTAGGGCTGGCATGTTTTTGAGGCCATCTAAGGTGACCTGAACTAGTTTCTGCTGTTCCTCTAGTTTCTCCACTTCAAAGGTAGTTGTAAACCCAGAGCACTTAACAATGCATGTTCAGTAAGAGTCAGGTTAAACCCTAAATCTTGCCCAAGGTTTCCATTTACAATCTCATTGTTTGAAAAGGTGTTGTATTATATAAACTGTGCAAAACAACAGATGTGTCTTATCAAAAGTGCAACTGAAATTGTATTTTATCTTAAATAACAAAAATTAAAGAAAAAAATATGAATTCAATATTTAAAACATATCCAACATCGAAATAATTAAATAAAGAAAAAGTAATCTTATTAAATAAATAAGAACACGTGATGTCTGAAGCAGGGCTTGACAGTAACGGTTGCCCGGTTGTCCTTGGCAACAAGCTTGAGTCAATTGGCAACCATTTCGTGGCCTCTGGTTGCCAAATATTGAACAGGTTGGCAACCACCTGTTCAATATTTGTGTTTTTTTTTTTTAAATATAAAGACAGATAAATACTGGAAAATCTACAGACAAACAGACTAGCAACGTGGATTTCGGTGCCTCGTTGTGGTGCCACTTAAATGTCTGCGCTGCTCTCTGATGATCCGAAACAGACAAGGCAAGAGAAACATCGCTGCATGTCATGCTAGTAAACACTAATAACACATTACACTTGGCAGCAGGTAACGTTAAGGTGCTTACACACCAACCAGATGGCCGACCGTCGGCAGAAAAGGCAGTCGGACTGATCAGTCGTGTCCCCGAGGTCCAAAAAAATGCCTCAAAACACACTGAGGCGACGCCGACTTGAGCGTGCGCGAAACGTAATACGTCTCCATAGCAGCAGGCGGCGCTTCTCTGTATTGTTTCCTAGAAAAAGAAAACCGGCAGCTGATAGGATGAACGCGTCACGTGGTTCTTTTTTCTCCGGAAATTCACAGCCAGACTGTCATGGCGGCTTGTTCAGAATACGAGCTCATATTGTACTAAAATAGTTCACTGAAACGTGTTTCTGAAAACATTTTAAGCGAGAAATAGGTCATGCAGTTGCTGAATCTGTCTACATTTCAGATCAACAAAGGTCAGTTTAAAAGATTTTCGCTCATCCGCTCACCATTTCCGGGTGAGTCCCGACTGCCCTGTCTCCGACTGAACATGTTGGGTCGGCCAAAATGAAGGTCGACGGCTCCTTGGACGGCCGACGGCATGGAACACACCGAACAGATTTGAGTCACCGACCTCGCCAGACGGTCCGACGGCTGATAATCGGCTCTGTGTGTCAGTGCCCTTAGCCTACCATTAGCCACAGTAATAACTGGATTAAACACGGTAAAAATGCTGACAGCTAAACAACACAGACGGGACTAAATGTTGCATTTACTTAAAACTGGTAAACCTCTTGGTTAGGGCTGCACAAGTAATCGAAATTATCGAAATTGCAATATGGACTAGTGCAACATCCAAATCGTAGGGGTGGGGGGCTTTTGTTAAAGGCAAAATATGTGTCAAACCATTCTGAATTAAGTATTGTAGTGCTGCAGACACGTCTCGGCCTACAAATTGTATCCAACAGACTAAATAATTTTTTTTATATTTTTCAATGAAAATGAGAAGAATTATACAAAAATGATCATTCCCTCCTATATCGTGAATCATATCGCGATCGCAATATCAGTCAAAATAATCGCAATTAGATATTTTCCTCATATCGTGCAGCCCTACTCGTGGTGCATTCAAAGTTATTGTAAAATACCTTTTTTCATCTGTTTTTGTCTTTCAACAACAATTTACTGATGAAATTTTATGTTTCAAATGTTGCTAGAAGAACTTGAAAATCATTGAAACTATTTGGGTCTCCAAAATTCCCAAACTACTTTCACAGAAGACTAAGAAAACCAGCAAATACATTTTCGAAGCTGGAAGCAGTGATTTTGTTTGCATTGTTGCTTAGAAATGACTTGACAATTAAATGACTATTACAGTTGTTGCTGAATATTGTGCTGTTGATCGATTAGCCTAAACACACCAATAATTCAATCAATGGGGAGAAACTCTCTACTTTTCTTTTATGCCTTCTGATATTTGATATACAATGACTACTGGTGTGATTGAAGCGTTTGCCAAACTGAAACAATGGTATTTCAAACATACTAGTATGCAATAATTATTTCACTATTGACATGAACACTGCCTGAAACACACTCACACAAAGAAACAAACGTGTTGACTGTGTGCACCAATAAAAAAAGCTATATAGAGTACATATTAAAGACGGCGTGTGTGGCATGTATCACACAGGACGATTTTAAAATTGTCGGCCAATTTTCCAATCCTGAGAGACCCCACACACGGCAATACAAAATCAAGGGTCTAACAGTTTTGGTCGTACAGTGTGTGGTGCGCAGCACACGGCAAAATCAACACATCACACACAAACCGATTTGACTCCCGCAGTTTTGATTTTGTTTCCCGGTGCTTTCCTCGCCGCCTCGTCACCTCGCTTTCTGATTGGCTACACGCCACAGTCCACATGCTCGTTTGTCCCCGGGGGACAGCACACACGGAGATCGGAGCGGTCCCAACGTCCTTCCGAGCAGACGAGAGCAGTCTTAACACACCACACACGGCAGGAATATCTGATCAGATTATTTTACGATAATCGGAGCATCCTTAAGATTGTCGGAAGGGGTGAATCGGGGCTAAAATCGGCCTAATTATCCTGCCGTGTGAACCAGGCTTAAGTCTCGAATAATGGCTATGCTTATAATGGGTGCTGTATGGTGTATGGCTGCACCTGAATGGAAACTGAAAAAGAGGAAGTTGTTGTAGTTGAAGAAGTCAGATTAAAGATGACAAGGGGACATTTGGTGGGAAAGTTCAGTGCCAGTTACCAGAAGTTATTGTGCATTTGTTAAGGTGTACAGAGATATACTGTAGTTAAAAGGTCAGCCTTTTTTACATTGTGAATGAACAATCTGATTGTAGGGATGTTTCCCTACAATAGTATTGATAATGCCTGCAAAATGTCAAAGTAGGACTTTAATCATAAGGCATTCTACTTTTGGCTTGATGACTCATTTGTCATTTCTTTGCTCCCAAATTCTGTCTGTGTTTTACAATCACTGCATCTGAAAAATTTCCTTCCACTTGTTTATCCCTTTATTTATTATGCTGCTGTTGCAGCTCATGCCAAGGTCTTCCTTGAAAAAGAAATTAATCGTAATCGTAATGAGACTCTCCTGGTTAAATAAAGGTTAAATAAATAAAATAATAAATAAAATAATGTATATATTTATAATTATTATAATTATAAAATTCACATAAGCAACTCCCAGAACTTCACTCAGATTTTTTTTTTAGATAATTGTATACAACACCTGCCAGGTTTGAACCAGAGTGACACAATGACTCCCTGCACCCAATTGTCCTGTCAACAAAAGCTGTTGAAGGGCTCGCCATTGTTAGATAAGCTGTATTAAAATTAATTTAGTAAGTTACTATAAATAAAACTGCGGGCTGTTATCTGTTAAACGTTCTAGAGCTGCAAAGATTAATCGATTAATCCATTAGTTGTCAACAAATTAATCGCCAACTATTTTGATAATCAATTCATTGGTTTGAGTCATTTTTTATGAAATTATTTTATAATTCCAGCTTCTTAAATGTGAATATTATCTAGTTTCTTCACTCCTCTATGACAGTAAACTGAATAACTTTAAGTTTGGAAAACCATTTTCGGACTTTTTATAGACCAAACAGCTAATCGATTAATTGAGAAAATAATTAACAGATTAATCGACAATGGAAATAATTGTTAGTTGCAGCCCTAAAACGTTATTGCAAGCCAGTGTCAATCTTATCTCACTTTGTATCGTAATATGTATCATATTTAAAAAGCTAGCGAGGAGTCTTAGCTGCCTCTGTATGTCATTTGCCAGCCCTTTACAGCTAGAGAGCAGTATTAATTAACTCGCTTCAAGAGAAAGGAGTCAAATCAAAAAGTTGCTAGACTTGGATAAAAACTAGCCCAAAGAAACACCCAATCTGGCAACACTGGTATTAATAGGCCCCTCCCAGCTGCACAGGCATGCTTGTAACATTTTATCATTTTACAGAAAATCCCTAAGTGTAGTGTCCATTTCCTGAACTAAAATACTGCTAACCGAGCAAAACGTCAGGAAATATGAGTTGTGAAATGGTCTCATTTGCAGCTCAGAACAAGAAGGGATCTCCCAGACTGTTAAAAGTGCTAGTGTAGGCGAATTACTTGATATCAAAGTGGCAATATGCCAACTTGTTTTTAGGTAATAAGTCCTTTCAAACTTCCAAACTAGTTATTTTAGTACCATATCTTTTAGTACCATATCCATATATTACTGCAGGCTGGTCTGAGACAGCAAATTCCCTCTAAATCATAACTGTTTGTCCACCACGAAAAGGAATTTCTATCCTATAATCCACATTCAAGTTAACTATGAAGAACACCGATCCATGTATAAAATTGGTAATGTTTTCCATGTCATAAGTGAACATGGCCAGCAGCAAATCCTGTCCTCCTGCAGTCTTAACTGCCATCGCCCTTCCAGTCATACCATCAACAGCTTTTCAGTGTAACAAAGAACAGATGGACAGCCTGCTGCAATT
This sequence comes from Zingel zingel, assembly GCA_023566125.1. Lineage (NCBI taxonomy): Eukaryota > Metazoa > Chordata > Actinopteri > Perciformes > Percidae > Zingel > Zingel zingel. Next base: position 16,853,103 of record CM042334.1, read on the forward strand.
TATTTTCTCAAACCCTCTAAATACACTAGAAAGCATAAGACAAGTCTGTCACCCCCACCTCTACTACTTTAGAAGTGTATTGAGCAGTCGCTCCAGGATTTCGCTGCCTTTTTTTAGATTGTTGCAGCCCAAAATGCCTGATTTTGCGGGAGCTTTTGTAAAAAATTGCGATAAAAGTTGCGATGTCTTTTGTATGTTTGTTGCAATGAAGTTGCGGGAGACAGTGAATGTTGCAAAAAAGTTTAGATTTTTTTTGTATAGTTCTTTAAAAATAAAAAGGAAACTTGTTTTGGGGAGAATAAAACTACTGTGGGCTGAGATTTCCTAGTAACCTTACCAACAAGGCTCAGGATGCTGCTAACGTTGGTATAATATGAAAATGGCTGGTGGATTTAAAACAAAAAATAATAATTCATTGAATAAATCAAATTTGAACATATGTGTCAGAGGCTTGTTGATCTTTACATTGTTAGTTAATTTCCTATCCTGGCCTGGGACACACATTCATACGGTTTGTTAAAGCACTTATTGGACTTAAACTTATCATTGTACTTAGAATAACGAGCGTAGCTGTCCTCAATTTAGGTCATCCTGTATGTCTCATCTCCAGTTTTTCCTGCATCCACAGTGTGTTTGTTTGTGTGCGCGCGCGTCAGTCGCAGGGGGAACTGAGCACAGCTCTGCCTGCTGCAGAGAGCCGACAGGATTGAAACAGCAGCAGCTTCAGCAACTTAGCATGAAAAATCGTTACTGCACTTTTCAATGTTAAAATGTATACAGGTTGGCAGCTACGTTCATTTGTGGAACATGCAGTGAACAGGAGCTCCTCTCCTCACGACCATAACCCTCCCAGTCCACGAGGTATTGGAAACCCAGCCCACGTCGTCTGGAGTCCATGATGCGGCGAACGGTGTAGACAGGACCCCCGTCGATCATCCGAGGGGGAGGCGGACGAGGAGGAGGCAACGGGACTGAGGAGAACAGGCTTAAGGCAGCAGACATGGAAGGCGGGATGAACTCTGAGGGTCTTGGGCAATTTCAGACGGACAACAGCAGGATTTATGATACGTTCCACCACAAATGGACCAATAAACTTAGGGTTCTTAGATTCCGTCCGAGGGGGAAGTTCCGGGTGGTCAACGAGACCTTATCCCCAACCGCGTAGGTAGGAGCCGGGAGACGGCGACGGTTGACTTGACATTGGTAACAGTCAGAGGCTTTAAGGCGAGTTTGACAGCGAGCAGTTCCCGGTTCCCCACATCATAGTTTCTTTCAGCTGGAGAGAGACGACGAGAGAAAAAGGCACAAGGATGAAGCTTATTGTCACTGGAACAAATTAAACATTGATTTGAATATAAAAGGCACCACTACAAAAAAAAGAATGACAGTTACATTATGAAGTGCGATATGTATATTGCGCCAGTTGATATTGCGATGACGATAAAAAAAATAAAAATAAAAAAAGATACATTGTGCAGCCCTAATTTTAAACAAAGTCTTTAATATGTTACATAATTATTGGTGTAAATCTAAAATAGCTTATTGCATGCCACCATTCTTCATTCCAACTTCTACTACCAATGATTGTGTTCATGCTCGTCAAGCAATGACTGTTGACTATTTTTACAAACTGATGTAACTTTGTGTTTATGAAGTCAGGTGTTAGCAATAGATCCCTGTGGCTCTGAAAGCATCCTTTTAATAATAACTAGGTGCTATGCAACAATCCCGCTGAGCGATGAGACTCACAAGGGTGAGAATGCCAGACCCGTAACTTAGCATTCTCTGCTTTGTTTCAGACTCCCTGTTCTTTTATTGTTAAGTGTAAGTGTGGGGCAGTGGTGGCCAACTGCTCCAGTGGAGCTGCTCAGTGGCCAGCAGATCAGGCTGTGGTTGAACCGGGCAGCTTCCAGGTACGAATGTGTAACTGTGTGAATGTGGTCAGGGTGTTCCTGCAAAAGAGAGGTTTCCTTCCCTGAATAAATAAAGGTTGACGGAAGTAATCTTCCTGTCCAAGTCTCCTCTGGCTGGCTTTTATCGTTGAAGTTTCAGGTTTCGAGTGTAGTGATTACTGCCTGAAAGTCTGTGAAGTGGAATAAAGGCCAGCCATTCTACGTTTAGTAGGAGCCGCTGTGTTAAGAGCTTATCATTACATCAGTAAAAGTCTATTTTGTTGTGAAATAAAGGTAATTTCTGAAGCCTTTATAAAACTTCTACTTGCCACTTGATTTAATAGCTTTTATCATGGGGGAGGATCATGTATTAGGTCGGGCTCGTGTGTGTGTGTGTGTGTGGATGTTAGGGTTGGGCGATATTGAAATTCACTTACTGACCATATTGCTTTAAGAAAAACAGTGTAACTGCATTGAATATTTCAGAAGCTAAACGTTTTTTGATGGTTGATTGCTCACCGCGTTAAGAGTTTTGGTCCGACTGCTCTTTGTGGAATGTGGATGTGGCGTCGGTGGCAGACTTGCGTATTATGTTGGATGGTGAGTTTCAAGATGGGAGCGGAGATTTGTGGTGTTTCCATCTTTAGTCCTGACTTGTTTGTCGCACAGCTCACAAACCACTTTGTTCATGTTCTGTGGCTCTCCTTTTTCGTTTGCCAAATAGGCACATTTGCATTATTTTTGCTATCTATTATTTTTTTATCTATCAGCCAGTATTGGCTAATCAATAACTGCTTCAGAATCAAAAGGCATTTCTGGCAATCGGCTTGAGTTAAAACAAGCCTTACCTATTATTATATCCCTTTTTTTGTTTTCATCTGCCATCTTAACTGTAAGGGAGCCAGGAGGGACAATTGAGTAGGATTCAACTCTTGTTTGTTTGGGAGGGGATAGGAAACACACCTAGCAAAGATCTGCACTCAACTGAGTTCACTTTTCTAGTTTGATCGGCTTCTCAGTTCTCACAGTCAGTTCTTGACTGTTAAGGCCTATAAAATATGTTTGAGTTACATATATTTCATTATTAATTGGTGTGTTAATTAGCATTGATCGTTAACTTTTTGAAGGCTCCGCAAGCTCTTATGTGTAGTTGCAGTTTCATGTTGTATCGGTAAGCTTAAACATTTTAAGGCCACAGCTTTGATGAGCGCTTATGTAAATCCAGCCTCTGTATCAGTTGAAATGTTATGAAAAGGGAGTGAATTTATGCCACGAACCACATTTTTCACCAAATACAGTGGCGGGTGGTGGAATCTATTTCAGGGGAGGGCTACGGTAAATATTAAGCAGACATTCTGCTGATACAAAAATATGAAATGTAAAACTGAGAAAATTGTCCGTCAATATAATGTACACAGACACAGAGCAGCTCATTTTGTCCCTATTCATGTTCCTATTAACCCTCTGAGGTCTAAGGACATTTTTACATTTCTTTTTAAATTCATATTGTAAGGATATTTGCATATAAACGGATACCCATGTGTTTCATATCAAAATGTTCAGAACAAACATAGCTTAGTCAGGCCCAAATTAGTTCCGGAGCAACGTGTAAAAAGATAATTTGGCCCTAAAGCTGAAAAGTTGAAATTAGTTTACAAAAGTCTTGGGTTCACTAATGGCGCTTTTCCATTACATGGTACCTGCTCGACTCGCCACGACTCTACTCACCTTTTTTGGTTTTCCATTACGAAAAAAAGTCCCTGGTACCTGCTAACAGGTACTTTTTTTAGTAACACCTCAGTCGAGGTTCCAAGCGAGCTGAGCCGATACCAAAAGGTGACGTGAAAGCGACCGACGGGGCGGTGTCCTGAACAAACCCGCCATTTTTAAGTAGTTTAGCCAGCTGTGTTTTTTTTTTTGCTGCCTCTAGCTTCATTTGAAACAAAATGTGTCTTCTGGCTATGGCAACAACAACACACCTACAACGTTCTGTGTGTGTGTGTGTGTGTGTGTGTGTGTGTCGCGTTAGGTCACGGCAGTTTACTGCGGCGCTGCTATATAAGACGACCAGCCACGCTGAGGCAGTACTAAAATCTGCAATGGAAAACGGACGCACAGTACGTCGAGGCGAGGCGAGTAGAGTCGAGGCGAGTCAAGCAGGTACCATGTAATGGAAAAACGCCATAAAGTAGCGTAAAATATGAATGAAATAGTAAATAAATGTCTAAATGAAATTTTGTAATATCGCTTTTTGAGTAGGACTGTTGTCAAACAACACTTGGACCTTTTCTCCTCAGAGGGTTATTACCCACTAAACATTTTTTAAGATAAGGATTGACACATTTTTGTTACTGAACTGAACATAATTAAACATACTAGTTTTTCTTGCAATATTACTACTATAACTAGCCTATATTTAAATTTAATTTGGGGCGGAGAGATTTGCGCCTTGAGTCAAATCTATTCGGGGTGGCAGTAGCTCAGTCTGGAGGGACTTGGCTTGGAAACTGTTCAAGTCCCTGTGCAGACCAAGTACGGAGTGTTGACTGGTAGCTGGAGGGGTTTATGTTTGTGTATTTCGGGCCTGTATGTAATGTGTAACACTGACAGTGTGAAAATGTAATTTCCCCTTGCTGCGGGTTAATAAAGTACATCTTCTTCTATTCATCCCATAGACTGAGCAAGATCCCTGTACATTTGTGAGACCAGCTTTGCTCTCCCTCGCTAGCAACCTCCACAAAGTTGTATTTACAGTTGTAGCTATTTGTTCTTTTTATTGCAGGAAATGAATTGCAGTCTACTCATTGTCCACACAATTTTAATCATGTAAAGAAAATAATGAAGTAATACAAATGTATTTGTTCTGGTTTCCTAACTGCGTCGCAAGTTTTGGAGCCTAGCACCGTTTGGCTTAGTTATCAATCCCGTTAGCATCGTGGCTAACACTGTTGTTGCTTTACTTTATGACAAATCGTTTTGGCTGTGCTTTCTAACGTGATGTCATTGTGCTAACTGAGCAACGTTAGCCTTTACAACAGAGCCGCTTCACTAGCTACACTTGTTAATGCAATGCGCCGTGACGTAGATCCCCTTCAAGGCTAGGCTGATGTTGGAAGTCCCTCTAGTGGACAGAACGTTTAACAACAACCACATGCTTATAGTGGCATTGACAATACATAAGCCTGAGTATATTCAAATATTATTCGAATATTAAAAAAAATAACAAATTAAATTCGAATGGTATTATAGAAGAAGACTGACAGCTCTAAGAGCAGGAGGGGCAGCGGATGGGATGGCTGCAGCTGACCAAATAGCTCACAAATCATAGCAATCAATCAGTCAATTAATTAATTTTATCCTTTTATCCATGGAAAGGAAGAAAGAAGAAAACGTAGAGGTCAATATCTGCTGAGAAATGTTTCTATTATCTTGTATGCTTACATGAACATTCCATTTAAAAGGTGAGCCACCATAGCAGAAACTAATTAAACAATGTTTTATGTACATTCAGTGCCTTTGTCACCAAGATAAGAATTAACGTGTGTGAGTAAAGAAAAACTCCTTGTCTGGAATGGGCAGTTATTAAACATGGTATTTGCTCACAGCCTTTCCCCCACTGTGCAGTGGCGATATCTGAATGCTTTTAAATTTGACATTTACTTTTCAGTACTTTGTTCCATGCCGAGTAAGACAGGTACGTGTGTTACATAGAGTTTAAACAAAAATACAGTGCTGTTGGCATAAGGACTGGGAAATGTTGGAATGCAGGGCATATCAGTTGTGTTGTGGACATATTTGCAATGCAAACACTGTAGAAGCCATGACTTCTCACAAATATATAGCACAAGCAAAAGGAGCATGAATATGTCCTGTTTGGCTTCAGTGTTGTGTTGATAGATCTGCCAAATATTTTCTTGATTAAAAAACATTTACTAAAACATCAGAAATGCCATTCCGAGTATCCTATAGCACAGTGAAACTAGTCTATATCCATGACGTTCCACTTCCGGGATTGCTCCGGTGCCGCAGGAAATGTATTTTCGCCGATGTCCGCTTCCTTCCGCTTCCTTCCACTTCCTTCCGCTTCCTTCCACTTCCTTCCGCTTCCTCCCGCTTCCTTCCCTGTAATTTTAAACTCTGGTGGATATATGAGGACTGTGGTTAACTGCTCCTCAGATCTCTACAGGGTAAATCCAGACAGCTAGCTAGACTATCTGTCCATTATTTAAATGGAGTCAGGTATGTTTGGCGATGGTGATTTCAGAATCAAAATCTTTCCTGTCAAGAAGAGTTATGAAACCACCAGTTCAGTTTGTTTAAGGCCCATTAGCCAGAACGGACAGAACTTCTTAAGTAAAGATGGATAATTTACAGCTGCCCTCCACACCGCGCTACACACACTAACACAAGTTTTTACCCATCACCTCCTTACAACCGCGACACCTTTACACACACACACGCGCGCACACACACACACACACACACACACACACACACACACACACACACACACACACACACACACACTAAGCCGTACACACTTGCTTCAGCAGATGGGTGTGGTGATATATGGAAGAGTTGGAGGCTAGCAGCAGCTGTGTTTATCTTGTTTCCATCTGTGGGTGGGCTGTCAACTGTTTGTCCAGGGGAGCAAGATAACCACTCTGTCAGGGCTGCATCTCACTATGATTCATGTTTACTTTACCTTTCTCCTCCAGATGGCCCTTGGATCACTCAGTTATTGTTCCTCAGCAGCAAAACAAATGAATCGTACGGTTTCATACAATGTTGTGGAAAAGTTTAACATTAACACATCATCTCACGTTGAGCTCAACTTACAGAAGTTTCTTAACCTAATGAACCTATATGACCATGTTTTCAGGTCTCTAAATTGATGAAAGTACTTAAGTTAGGGCACACATGTGTTTGCACTTTCCCTGGGCAAATCACAATTATTGAATAAATATTTGTGAGATTCAATCCCCGTTTTTTTGTTTTGTCTTCATGGGCATATAACTCTTGTGACATTACTGCAGCATTCATATTGTGTGTGCTATGTTACATATTTTTCTTGAAAAAAAAAGATGTATATAACATGATTGTGCATTACAGTGTGGATGTTATACATGCATTATTACAAAAGGAGACCAGGTGGGCCAAAGATAGGAAAAATGGCTTAGACCTGTGGGGGTTAACTGAGCTACAGTAATCTTACCCAAAGAGAGATAGGGCCTACCTTCAGCTTTTGTCTGGTCCAGTGGCAGCGGCAATTAAGTTGCGAAGTTCGCCCCTATTCGCCCACTAATCCCACACTGGCAGCATATTTTTAATGCATGTTATCTCTCCATAAAAGCACATAATTTATCACATTAGCTCCCCGAATTGACACGTTTGGCTTCTTTGCCTTGACTGCTTGTCTTTTTGTATGGTGCGTAAACTCTGTACTGCAGGTGTCAGTTAATTCACTGTCAGACATTCTCAAATGCAGCAGAGAGAAGGAGAGAAGTGGTCAAGGAAGAAAAGAGTCAAGAAAGAGGCACATAGCGTCATAATGACAGTTTCAGAACCTTTATCATCCTTGAGATTGCAGGTCTGGGAGTAGATCATTTCGGTTTTATTTGTCTATGTTTCTGGATATCTGTCACTGAGATTTCTGCTGTCACTAATTACAATGGAGTTGAATCTAATTTTATTTGTGATGCTCACAGCATTGAAAAATTACATTTAAAAAAAAAACACAGACCACATTAGATGTTCAAACATTGCATGTAGTAGGTGGCTTGATGCCATTTTTCTTCAGTTAATATATCTTGATAATAGCTGCAAAATAATCTGATGATTTTGGGGACAAAAAACACAAAATCATGTGTCACATGTAGTCATTCCTGCGCCTACATTCACTAAAAGTTAAATTTTGATTTTTACGTGCTGTGGCTCTGACCTTTGCTAGTAATCTTGGAATATACAAACGTGAAGAACTAGATTTCACATCATGACCATAGAGATGGGTAAATATTCTCAAAGTGTTTACAGTTTTCACTTCAAGGAAAACATCTGGTCTGATGAAGCTGTGGTGGTGTGTTTGTGTGGGCTGGTGTTGGAGGTGTGCCCTGTTTAAAGTGTGTGCCTGAGTCTTGATTTCTGCTGGTCAGTGGGAAAGTTTAGATAGCACAGTTTTTTAATCTTGGTTGATAAGAAATGCAGGACTGTAACTAAAGAGCTCTTGTTATGTGTCTCTGCAGGTAGCCAATCAGACGTTCCACACAGATCGGCCCGACCTCCCAGAGTGTTTTCAGCTCTCTGTCCTATCATGGCTGCCGTGCATCTACCTTTGGGTTGTCTGCCCCATCTACATCTTCTATCTCAAGAGGAGCAACAGAGACTACATCATGATGTCCATTATGAACAGAATCAAAACGGTGAGATTGGACTTCAAGGTTGTATATTTTATCACAGTGTACTCCAAAAGCAAGGTTAGACTGATACATTTGTTTGATATTGTTCACTCAGCGCTGTCCACTTGTGTTGTTCAGTACTTCATTGGCTGCCACCAAACCAATTATATTTGGTTCAGTTAAACTGAACTTGGAATTCTCCTCACTTAAAATGATAATGATGCTGCCTGCAGCTATGCATGATTTATAAAAAGAGGATAAAACAATTTTTGTTGTCAGTTTATGGGAACAGCGGTTTGCTTCTGACCTCTGGGTGGGCAGCTGACTTGCTAGCAGACACACCGTAAACCTTAATTTCCATGGTGCACTACTGACTGGAGCATGTCATAGCCCTGTAGTCTACGAATGTTGCTGCTCCTTTTTCAACAAGCCTACATAGTGTTGGTTATATATCGTTAGCGATTTAAGACATCTGTCCCTTGATAATATTTAAAATTTAGGAGGACCCATCATGCTGGTTTTTTTTTACTCGCAAAGTGGAAGCACATAAGCTGGGCTAACTAGCTAGCTGGCCCAGTTGGCTTGCTTACTGTTGGCCCACTGCATGTACAGTATAAATGGGATGAAATAATGCAATCATACTGCTCTTCTAGACTTTCCAAATTTTGTTAGACCAAATGGATAAAATTCTGGTAATACAAAGAGTTTTTTAGAGAGATTTTGGAGACTTAGTTAGCTATTTTTTCAACCACTTTCTTGTTATTTGTTTAATTATTGCTACCCTTATTGTTAAAAACAAGTGGGAGTCTTTCTTCTCAATTTCCTCTGGTGCCTAACCCTAACCCTTTGGTTACTAGTAGGCTGGGTATTGTCACTGATTTCCTGAATCGACTTGATTTCAATTCACAAGGTCTTGATTCGATTAAAACACAATTCAATTGGGGATATTTCAATTGCAAAACCAGTTTATCTTGGATGTTAAGTGAGAGATGAGATTTTACAATTGTAAAGGAACCCTCTAACCTGGTGCATTATTAAAGGGCAACTATTATATAGCATTTTCAGGATAAAACCTGAATTTTGTGTTTGTACTAGAACATGTTTATATGCTTTAATGTTTAAAAAAAGACTTTATTTTTCTCGTACTGCCCATGGCTGCTGCACCTGTATTCACCCTCTGTATGAGATGCTCTGTAGCAGCGGCTGTCTCTTTAATCCCTCCTCCCGAAAAAGCCCAGTCTGCTCTGATTGGCCACCGTGTTTCCTGGAATCTCCGGTGAGCTCCAGTTTTGTTTCACTAGCTAGTTGAAGCTGGAGCTACTGCAACGGAGTATATAGCAGGACTTTGTACTGTGAAAAATCACAAATAAAGGCTTCTAAACCAAACACTACACAACCGGACATGTCCCAGCTGTAAAGTGACCGGAATTTGGGTAGAAATGACCAGCATTGGCCACCAAGATTACAGCTGTGTTGCATTAGCATGCAGCTACTTAATAGTTAGCAGTATGCTAAGGTTAGATTGTAGTGGAATGAAGCACTTTCTACCGTCAAAAATCGCAGATAAAGACTTATGCCAAACACTAAACAATCAGACATGTTAGAAGTAATGCAACCCTGAATTGGGGAGAATTTTCCAACATTGGCAGCCCAGATGACATTGTTTACTGCCGTTAGCCATGTAGCTACTATAGTTAGCAGTGGACACTAAACAAATATAGCAGCACTTTCTACAGTCAAAAATCGCAGATAAAGACTTTTAAACCAAATACTACATAAATAGAACATGTTTCAGGAGTAATGTGATTCAGAATTGGGGAGAATTCCTCATACTCTGCTTTTGACTAGCTTGTAGTGCTGATCTAGGCCTGCGCATGTGTGACTCCCAACAAAGATGGAATAGAAGTAAGACGCCTCACTCGGTAGCTAAAACAGAGAGCTCAACACACAGGGTGAAAAGAGGAGCTGCAGCAATGTGCAGTACAACAAAAATAAGGTGTTTTTTGAAAATTAAACCATGTAAACCTATTCTGATATAACCTCTAAATACAATTATGAACCTGAAAATAAGCATAATATGAGCACTTAAAAAAAAAGCGCTCCAGTCCTGCCTACCTGGGGCAGATGATAGAAGGCCGGCTTAGAGTTGCGTAAGACTTAGCCGAGAGTAGAACAAACTGTTGAAACCGGAGTGTTCAGAACAGTTGGAAATCTAAACGTTTTAGCTCATGGGGATTTCTCTAAAATACGTTTACCTCATCCAACATTATAACATTGTAGATATGACAGAAAATATGGAAAAGCATAATTTGTCCACTTTAAAAGTATGAATTTTGTCGTTAAGAATGAACCCCCAAAGCAGTTGCAATAATGTACTTTTTATTTAACATGAACACACCACAGCAGTCAACACAGTGCAGCTCTACAGACTCTACTGTCCCTCAGTTAGTGAGAATAGAGTGACATTTCATTCAGATATCTTGAGGTGACAGAGGGACCCCTTTTACAATGGCCATGCCAGTTTTTCCCTCGCCAAAATGTAGCCTAACTTTGGAGCGTTATTTAACCCCCTTTCCGACAAGCTAGCATGGGATAGTTGGTACTGATGGATTCTTTAGATCTTAGTTTCATATGATACAGACAGAGATCGAATTTGGATTTTTTTTTTTATCGAATCTGATCATTCAAATGAAAATCGATTTGAATTGGAAAATAGATTTTTTTTAAACCCAGCTCTAGTTACTAGCCAGTTAAACATCTTCCTTACATCCCTCTGTTATTATAGCATTTCATTTCTCTTTCCAAGTCTGCTGAATGTGTAAATAGGCCACTGTTTGCTAACACATTTCTTAACACATTTTTAGACAACTATCTAAAAGAGAAGACACACCAGCCCGATAATCGGCCGTCGGACCGTTTGGCGAGGTCGGTGACTCGAGTCTGTTCAGTGTGTTCCGTGCCGACTTCATTTGGGCCGACCCAACATGTTCAGTTGGAGAGAGGGCAATCGGGACTCGCCCGGAAATGGGGAGTGGATGAGCCTCTCAAAATCTGACGGAAATCTTTTAAACTGACCTTTGTCAATCTGAAATGAAGACAGATTCAGAAACTGCACGGCCTATTTCTCCCTTAAAATGTTGTCAGAAACACGTTTCGGTGAACTATTTTAGTACAATATGAGATCGTATTCTGAACAAGCCGTCATGACAGTCTAAAAAGAACCACGTGACGCGTTCATCCAATCAGCTGCCGGTTTTTATTTTCTGGGAAATAATCAGACTGTTAATGGAAACAATACAGAGCAGCGCCGCCTGCTGCTATGGAGACGTATTACGCGCAGAGCATACGCTCAAGTCGGCGTCGCCTCAGTGTGTTCTGAGGCATTTTTTGGACCTCGGGGACCCGACTGATCAGTCCGACTGCCTTTTCTGCCGACGGTCGGCCTGTCTGGCTGGTGTGTCAGGGCCCTAAGGTGATAACATGTCAGGGTTGTGTTTATTGTTGCAACAAAGCAAGTTTACATTTTGCACCATTATTTGTTACATCTTGACTTGACGTTTGTGTTGGATCTCTGCTGCTGATAATTAGTATACTTGATTGTCTGTATTGTAAAAAATGTTAGTGGCTTACTCTGATTTACCAAAGATCTGTTTTCTTTGGCTCATATTCAAGTTTCTGTGTGGAGGATAATCTCATTTATTGCTAAGCCACCATGAATTTTTAATGTGGCCTCAACATAGCAAAGCATGTATAAAAGTCTATTAGACAGGCAAATGAAAAATGCAAGTCATGATGATCATCATGATACCACCACACAGTAAGGGTAAAGCTACAGCTTACTGTCAAATCTGTTATTATAGTATTTAATGTCTCTCTCTCTTTTTTTTTTTACTTTTCTCCTTTCTCTCTCTGTCTGCTCTCAGGCGCTTGGCTTGTTGTTATCGATTGTGTGTTGGACAGATCTCTTCTACACATTCCACGAGCTGCGGCAGGGACACAGCCAGCCACCCATCTACTTAATCACCCCGCTGGTTCTCGGCATGACAATGGTGAGGATATGTCTATCCAGAAACGGTTGCACAAGATTGTGATCTCGTGAAAGAAGCCTCTTTGAGGTTTTGTAAGAGGATGTGTGGTTCTGTTTTTATAATCTAAAGCACTCAATAGCGCTTTCTGACTTCAATCAACTGTCTTTGTTCAAACACCTTGTTTAGTGTTAACATGTTGAACATTTCATGCTTTAAAAATCTTTTATGAATAAGTTGTGGCTTGGAAGCTACATTGGTACAACCAAACAAGTATACAAAAATGTTTTTACATATACAAATGTAGTCAAATGCGGAGCACACAGTAAAAAAGACGGTATCTGAGGACACAGTATGATAACTGATAGCCTCACCAAACCTGCACTGTAAACGTTATTCAGACACTTTTATTCAGGTGTGCGTTGATTAAGTTCCATTGCTGTCTAGAAACTCTGAATATAGTTAAAGAAATGTAAAAACCAAAATGATATAATATGAAGACTACTTGCATATACATTTAAATGGAAAATGTATTTAAGCCACTACAACTGCAGAGTCGCTGTCGAGCTAAGCCAGGGCTGCATCTAATGATTATTTTGTCATAAATTATTATTATCTATTGGTTATTTTTTTCAATAATTTTTTCTGGTCTCTATAGCTAGTCATGAATGGTTCACTGTAGCTATCCAACTAAAGCTCACAGTGTATTTTAACTGGATAGCAGGCAGACTTCTATTTTAAAATGTACAATCTCACCCATACTGCACTGTTACAGTATTTAAAAAAGGTGTTTGCCTCTGCAGTGTTTAGTAACAGCTGCTTACTTGATTATTATTTTATTCAAAACCAAAAAGGATTCTTGGCTTTTCCTGGAGTTCAAAGCAAATACAAGTTGTTCAGCTGGTAAGAAGCCCAGTCACATGCATTCATTCTCTGAGCATCTCCTCCATTTCCTTTGTAAATTGCAAATGCAAAATCCACAAATCGGCCACATTTATTATGCAGTCTGAGTATACTCATCTCTGTCACTTTTCCGATGTGAACACACTGCATATAGTACAAAATACCGGCTTAGAATCAGTATGTAGTATGGATTTGTGACACACTGTTTATCTTATCAATAGACTGTCATCATTTCCTGTCAGAGACATGCCAATGTTTTTTGGTCAACCTTTTTACTAGAAGCATTGCAGTAGCAAGGCTGAAAGCATTCAGTCGGGTTAAAGAAAAGCCAGAACACTCCTGTTTTAGCCTGTTTTAGCCCGTCTAACCCTGCTGATGATGGCGGAGTCAGCATGAAAGACTGACCCAGTCAGACTGTAGTTTACCTTACATGCCCTCAGTGATTCTGTCCTGGCTAATCTAACTTAGTTTCTCCCTATTTGCCCACTCGTTCCCTTTTCCTCTCTCTGTGTAATATCCCTTTCCCTCCTCTCTCAGCTGTTGGCCACGTTTCTGATCCAGTATGAGAGGTTACGCGGGGTTCAGTCCTCAGGCGTCCTCTTCATCTTCTGGTTCCTGTCTGTGCTGTGTGCCATCGTGCCTTTCCGCTCCAAGATCCTACAGGCCTCCAGCCAGGTGAGAATAGGCGTAGCCCTCAAATGCCTTTTACATGTCTGTCATCATCTTCTCTGCCTGGGGCCCTTTTATCTTTCCCCCTCACCGTATCCCTCAGATTTTTATCCCCAATTATCTTGTCTCCTAACCTACATGTACTAGTACATGTCATATTTGCTCTTGTTCTTCTTTCCCATTTTCTTTCCTCCTCTGCCTCTTATCATCCTCAGTGTCCTCTTGCATTTAAGACTACTTCATCAGTCAGCTCTGTCTCCCCCCTCTTGTTGCCTCAGGAGTTGATTTGGAACTTACAGTGAGTGATGTTTTGAAGGGGTCGGCCCAGGGCACCACTAAGCGGAGAGGGAATAGTAGGCCTGTTGTTCTAGCATACTTATCTCACCTCTAGTGCACCACAGCTCACCAACCGAGTTGCAGCATACGGCAAGCAAACCCTAAGGCGACAAGACAAGGCGTGTACACGAGGAAGAAAATGTAAAATATGTATCAGAAGCAGTGATAAAGTGATACAGTGCTAAAGTTGATGAATACCACTGACTCAAGTGATTACTTGGCTAGGTGTTGAACATTCTGGCTATAAGAACTGTAGAGCTCTAATCTACTGGAATTACAAGACTTTTAATTAGTGACCTATTAAACATTTCTACTACAAAGGTTGAAGAGTGTTGTTTTCAAGCAAGCAAGGAAAGGTTAACTTTCAGCTGCTGTGATCAGTATTTTCATGTTAACAATGGATCACCTGACTATTTGTATCTGAAAGGAATCACTTATAGTGATGAACCCACACATTTTTTAACTTGACTCTGCTGTTCCCCTTAGCTTTACAAAGCATTTTAGCATCTTTCAGCTCCTTGTTTTGGTTTTACAGCCACACAACCAGAGGGTTGAGGTAGTTTATGCTACAGGGCACAGACATTTACTTAGGAGTTGGTCAAAGCAGGAATAAAAGAAGAGTGTATATTATACTTAACATTTACAGGGTTTCCGTGGGGTCTAAAATTTCAAAATCAAAATTTTAAATCTGCTGAAGTGCACTGAACAGGTCTTAATTTTCCTGTCCATGTAACGCTACCTCTAATTCTCATTGAAATGCTCCTGCAGAGCTTTAAAACATGTTATTTACTTATTCTGTGGTGTTGTAGTTCTTTCTTTTGCTAGCCCAAATATAATTTGCTGTCACAAATGAGACCAACATGCAACTTATATTCCAGCTAGTCAGCTCTCGTGTTTTTTGGTGCGAGTCTCTTATTGGGTTGTACCACAGACGTTAAACAGATTTTGTTCTTAAGCTATGGGGAAGTGCAAGTTTAGCGATACTTAGTTTGAAAAAAAAACTGAATTTAGGGCTTTTTAAGCCAGTTGCTAACAATGTATTTGAAGCCTACTGCTTCTTATGCAAGAAAGCAGTTAAACTGGGTTGGGTGTGCTGGAGTCTCATGCAAAAAGTGAGAAACATCTAACTGCTGTGAAGTGTCTTCAGCAAACAACATCAGCCAGTTCAGAGCCAACACTAGAGTGGAGGTGCTCTGGGTCCTCCACACGGTGACTATTAGACACCAGTCCTATAATGTGAATGAGGAAATCGGGGAATTGTTTCAGATGATGTTTCCGGACTCCGACATTTGACATTTTTTTTTTTTTTTTGATGTTGTTATATAGGTCTTAAATTTCATTCATAATGGTCTTAAAATAGTATTAAAAAGTCTTAAATTTGACTTGAAATCTGCAGAAGCACTGTTTTATCATGCTGCCAGAAACACAACTCCAAATGAATGCTAATGTTACTCCAAGTCTGCTGAATGTATAATAGGCCGCTGTTTGCTAACACATTTGTTAACACATTTTTAGACAACTGTCTAAGGTGATAACATGTCAGGGTTGTGTTTATTGTTGCAACAAAGCAGGTTTACATTTTGCACCATTATTTGTTACATCTTGACTTGACGTTTCTGTTGGATCTCTGCTGCTGCTAATTAGCATACTTGATTGTCTGTATTTTAAAAATGCTAGTGGCTTACTCTGGTTGTTTTCTTTGACTCATATTCAAGTTTATGTGTGGAGGATAATCTCATTTATTGCTAATCCACCATTAATGTTTATTGTGGCCTCAACATAGCAAAGCATGTATAAAAGTCTATAAGACAGGCAAATAAAAAATGCAAGTCATGATGATCGTCATGATACCCCCACACAGTAAGGCTAAAGCTATAGCTTACTGTCAAATCATATTCTGTGTGGGCGGAACTTCTTTTGTATAAGTACAAAAGGTGTGTACAACTGCTGTCACAGATTAGTTGCTGTTTGGTCCTTTTGTGCAACATGATGAATCATATTATTGCAAATGACCTGTCTGATGATAAGGATATCTATAGGCAGCGTCGGAAGCTGTATGCTCAAGCGAACATGCTGTGTCGTAAGTTTAGCATGTGCTCTGTATCTGTGAAGATCTCACTCTTCAGAGCGTATTGTACACCGTTGTATACTGCCTACCTGTGGTGTCGTTATAAGCAAGGCAGCATTAGAAAACTCATAGTGGCTTATAATGATAGCATGAGGATGCTGCTGAGAGCTCCAATAAGCTCCAGTGCAAGCCATATGTTTGTCAGTGTCGGGGTACCTACCTGCTCTGCTGTTTTACGTAACCTGATGTATAGATTTATGTGTAGGGTATCTGAGTCAGAAAATAACCTGATAAGTGTTTTAGCTAACCCTGTACGCAGTTCTGTCAGATTTACTTCCAGACTGTGGAACCATTGGCGAACATGTCTGTATGTCAGACACTGAACATTGTGGAAGGTTTTGTATTTGTGTTTGTATTTGTATTTTGTATTTTCTGTTATACTCTGTGTGTTTTTTATTATTGTGATATGGATCCCCTTGGGTCTGAAATAAAGTTTATATATATAATATATAATATTTGGTAGTTTCCTAAACACTTTTAGCTTTCTTTGTTTATGCCAAAATACTTCCAGCTTAAAAAATACCATCAAAATAACAGAAAATTCATATTTAAAAATCTTACTGAATACTTTTTGTAGCTGCTTTAGTGTTAAAAGTAAGACCAACCCCAGACAGTCATGCAGCAGGCAGACAGACGTGAAGGCAGTGCCTCAGGCAGTCAGTCGGTTAGTGTGAGCACGGCAGGCGGATAACCAAGCAGCCATGTGTTGAGGTCAGCCCAGACTACTGCTGACCTGTGCTGCTATAATCATTTTGATCCAGAAAATAAGCCCATGGACTAATATGATTCAGAACAAGTAAATTGATTTTGTGCTGTTGAAGGTGACGCCTCTTTTGATAATCATGTTAAGCTGATTTAGATGTTTGTGAAGAAAGGTTGTGTGTGTTGGGAGTATTGTTGTGTGTGAGAAATCTAATGAATGGAGGAAGTTAAACTTTTAGTACATTTGCATGCATGCAACATCTCGACAACGGCTCGGTTATTGTGAATGCACAGAATAAGGTAATCTTTACACAGTGTTTGCACAGTAACCTCATTAAATACTTGAAAAATGGGGGAACCCTTATGTAGGACGCAGACTCCAGATGATGAATTATAAGGAAGGTTTATTGTCCATTAGCAGAGAATGAGGATGGAAGTAAGGAGGGGAATCTGGCTGGTGACTGGCAAATGAGGCAGAGTAATGGATATTGCTGGTTGTGAGCGCGGCAGAGCAGCAGATGAGCAGGCAGGCGGGCAGGCAGAGATCCTGTGGCACAGAGAAACAGGTTAAATCAAAGCAAATTTAAGAATAATCTTGAATGCATAAGAACACGTGACCACGACTGTAGCAGAATCAACGACGTAGCACTAAATGTGTGAAGAGCGAGGGTTAAAATAAGGCAAGGATGATGAAGTGATGGGAGGCAAGTCAGCAGACTGGGAGAGGTGATGAGCCGATTGATGGCAGGTGCGAAGGTGAACAGGGATCTAGGAGCCAGGAAAATGAGTGTCAGGACAGGAACCACACACACAAATACACACACACACACAGGGATTAATACTGAGGCACGGCAGTGGCCGTGACATTTAGTGCAAAATGAATGAACATAACGTGCAAGGATCAGAAAGGAGAGGGTCCTCCAATGACGTAAATATCGCTGTAACACAGTTCGGCTGCTGTTTTTTTGACATTGCGATAGAAACGACGGAACAATATGTACTGTACAATAGACATTATATCGTTTTTATGATAAATATCGTCAGCAGTAACCTGCATGTAAGTACAGGCTCACAGCTGCTTGCATGGCTGTCAACTCTGAAAAACAGATAAATGATACCCATGCCTAATTTGCCTGCATGTACTGTAAACACACTGCTTGACAAGCAGTGCTTACAACTGTATGTCTGAACTCATCTCTTTACACATTTCAGAGCGAAGTGACCGACAAGCTGCGATTTACCACGTTCTACTTCTACTTCGGCCTGGTGGCCTGTGAGCTGATCCTCTGCTGCTTCAATGAAAAGCCTCCTCTCTTCTCCACTGTTGTCACAGACCCTGTGAGTTATGCATCCTGCTACAGTATCCACTCAGAACCCATGAAGCATGTCTGTGTCCGTTTGTTGTATCTTTTGTTCCTGCTGACATTGTATATTCAGTTTCCTGAGTCGTAGAATTTCTGAGTGTGTGCTTTGGAGCTGCTCTGTGCTTGTAAATGCAGGACACACGCACGCAGACACGCCCACAAAACACACACACACACACACACACACACACACACACACACACACACACACACACACACACACACACACACACACACACACACACACACACACTCCAGAAGTATCCTTATCATCTGTCATCCTTATCCTTGTTTAACCTCTCTGGTCGATTTGTCTGCATATTTTCCATTTTGTTCTCAGAATCCCTGCCCTGAAACCACAGCAGGTTTTCTCTCTACCATTACGTTCTGGTGGTTCACAAGGTGGGTTCACACTGCTCTCTGCCACCCACTACATCATCCATAGACCTACACTTTGTTGTGTACTGTATATGTAGTGATTTGCTTTAGTAATTAGTAACTACAAAGTAAATTCCTCAAAGTGAAGAGCCAGTGTTAGCAGTGTGAGCTAGCTCAGTCTGTATGTCTTTCTCTAACAAAAATGCTGCTGAGCTAGCTTTGAATTATCCAGCTAGCTGTTGCTAAAAATGCTGTCACTTTGATGCTGAGTCATAGTACAAGCTCACAACCTAGCCTAACTAATTAGCTGGCTAGGATGCAGCCTTGTTAAGCTAAATAAGTATGATGTTTCAGTCGGTGTCTTTATTTACAGCCGAACCTAGTTGATTGATTTATAATAATGTTGGTGTTACCGTAGCTAAATTACTGTCAATAAGGGAGACCATTTTTAAGATGAGTGGTAGCTCCTGCCTCACACATAGACTAAAAAATAATGGCTGGTGGAGGCTAACAACACTGTAATGTCTCCTTTGTTTTACAGCTTTACTTATTTATTTATTTTTCTGTGGCTGTAGTTTTGTTTTATGTATGAAATGTTTAGTTGGACAATGTATGGGTTACACTATTGTGTTGTGGCTGCTGTAATAGGTTTTCTTTATTCTTCATTCTGTGCAAAGTAGAGAATGTTGTGTGTTGACATTGGACAGGAAGCTGTGGACAAAAAGACTTTTGTATTGGTGTCATGTAATTCCGTGTGGGATGGGCCACTTAGTGGCATGACATGTAAATAAAATATCATTCATTAATATATAATTCATATATAAATTAAACTGCTGTTTCTCTCTCTGTCTCTCGGTTTCTCTCTCAGTATGGCTATTAAAGGCTACAAAATGCCTCTGGAGACCAAAGACCTTTGGTCTCTGAAAGAGCGTGACAGCTCTAAGACTACGGTGCCCAAACTCCTCAAAGAGTGGGAGAAAGAGCTGACCAAAGCCAAGAGGTATGTTTGCAAAAGTGGAGGGAGAGGAATGGATGAATGGGGGATGTATTTTTAATTTCTGAAATATACAGTACAAGCTAAACGTTTTCCAGTATGTCTGTGTTACTTATATACAAGCTTTACTTGGTGTCACAGTGTATGAAAACAGTCACTATGTTTACTCACAAAGACATCAGAGGCCTGTACTACGAATCAAGATCAACATGCCCTGGATTTCTTTCAGTTACCCGGCTTCACTAACCCTAACAACCGCGGTCCCGCGTAACCTGTGTCACGACGGTGGTTAACAACTAGTTCAATCAACCCAGGTTTTCCCAATCCAGCGGTGCACGTTCACATAAAAGAGGCAGTGTTTGCACAGCACGACCAATCGCAAACATCTACCAGATTACCTTTATGTAATTCTACATAAATATGAAGAACACAGACACGGTTTTGCAGACAAAACGCAATACAGTCGCTGCTTCCTTAAACAGGAGGAAAGCTGGCAAAAAATAGCAGACGCTATAAATGCGTAAATCACAAAGCTTATCAATATCACTTCCCCATCAGTCAGGCACTAGATGCCATAATTATACTTGTGCTTTCCATAATTATACTTGTGCTTTCCATAAACTGTCGTTGCTTTAGCCTATTATTTCAGTTGCAACCATGGCAGGGGAAGCGATGTGAGAGCAAATAAAATATATAAAAACATAATTCAAACCGATGTACGCATTTGGCAACACACGACTCAAGATGCAGATAGCCTATATGTAATTCCCTCCCATTAAAATCTATATATTTCAAAATACCCATCAGGGAATGTTAACGGGGGTTGTCGGTCTCTAAATGTTTGAACTTTTATGAGTGCATCCCTCTCTCCCCCTCTCTCTCCCTCTCCGCGCACCGAGCTCCCCCTGATCTTATCGTCCTAATTTCCACCGTTTGCGGTGACGCCGATATCAATCGAGTGTTGATTGGTCAGTAGGCGGTGCTTTTACACCGGTTGATCTCTAATCTCCAACATAACCTGCTCCTGACCAGGTTAGGCGTTCAGCATAAGTTACCACGGCGATTGAACCCGGTAACAAGTGATCCACCGTCGTGGTACAGAAAAACCTGGGTTGAACCTGAAGTTACCTCGTTAACACCAAATCTTGCTTCGCAGTACAGGCCTCAGGTTAGTCGGAGAAATCAGGTTAAAGTGGGAAACCGGAGAACTTCTGTAACAAGGATACCTCAAGATGCACAGCTGGTCAATAATTATAACATTTATCTGCTACTATATTTTTAAATTGAGGCTGGCCTATTGTAAATATATTATTGACATATAATGCGGGAACTTCAAGAGCTTATTATTTGGTCTAATTTTTCCTGGTTGGAGCATTTGTACTGATGCAGTGCAACGAGAGATCAGACTCTGTACTATGCAAAGGTTTGTGCATTTATACACAGTCTGCTGTTTTGCTTTAGAAACACATTTTTACTTCAGTTTTAGTTTCAGTCCAACTTTAAGGATTTAATTATCTTGGATATAGCTATTAATAATCCTTTCTCTGCATTCCTGTCACACCATAGTTTCCCTGTCCAAAGTATTTGTCACCCCCAAGCTTATTGGTTCCTACTGAAGATATAAATCTTTAAAAACAGGTCCTAATGAGATTATCTGATTAAAAAGTAAGTTCCTAAAACAACAACTGGTCACTGTAGTTTTTCACAGTTACTCAAACAGGAGGAACTAGTGCATTTGTTGGGCACTACTTTCATCTGCAGATTAATATACATTTGGTTCTTTAGTGAGTATTTCCAGCAGTAGGACGGTGTGTGTGGGATTGAGTAAAAAAAAAAAACTACAGTGTGTGTGTGGTAATGAAAAAACATGTCAAAAGTGTGGCTTATTTATGTATTTTTAGTAGTTTTTGAACAACAATGGAGCTTTATGGCACAGGAAATAAGATGTATCAGGCTTTGGAAACACACAGAACACTTCTTAGTACAGTAGAATCAATTGATTGTTGTTTTTGACAATAAGAAAAATATAGAACATCCCTGGACTTATCCTATAGATGGACAAGACAATTGGGTTTCTCTAGCAGAATTCAATTTGTGTTAACCAGGTTTGTTGTTTAAATTACATCTAGACATCATGTTAATGCAGAAAGCGGACAGTAACCAGGTTACTTTGTTGCATTTACACCTACTGAATGGAACTTTAGATTTGTGGTTGTAAACTAACTGTAAACTAATTCTAATACACAGAGAGAAATGTTTACATATATTTTTACTTACTTAAACAAATTAAAGTCAAGTGGAACATATGGCTAACCACACCTTCCTCTTCTTTGTTAGAACAGAGAGAGGAGAAGGTGTTTTCTTTTAAGGCAGGGCCCTTTTGTGTGTGTGTGTGGGTGTGTGTGTGTGTGTGTGTGTGTGTGTGTGTGTGTGTGTGTGTGTGTGTGCGTGTGTGTGTGCGCAGACGTACACAGCTCTTTTTGCACAAGTGAAACCTTGAGCATGTTTTTGTAACCCTAGCAGCAGGATAGCTACTCACACACACACACACACACACACACACACACACACACACACACACACACACACACACACACACACACACACACACACACACACACACACACATACTGTAGATAGAACAGACATCACAGAGAACATGCATTGCTTTGCTTTCTTTTGTAGCGTTGTTGCTCTAATGTATTCTGTATGTTCGTTGAGTCTTTATTGTTTTTAATGTCAGGGCCTTGAGGGATTAAATTCACCCCCCACTGCTCTGTATAATTAACTACTTCTCTCATGTCTACTCTGTAATATTGCATTCCACAGTTTAAGTTTTAAATTAGTTTAGTTGCCTGGTCACAGAGAACAACTCCGGTGAAAAGCGAATGTCATGCACAAACACACTCGATACAAAGTCTGGTGAACTCTAACCTCTACCAGGCAGCTTCCTCTCTCTGTGCCGCAGTTTTCCTGAGAGTGTGAGTTTCATTGTGCGTTCACAATACTTGAGAACAACTTGTAAAATGATATGGAAAAGCTTGATTAGGCCTTTTCACTTGTCGTCTGGAAACCTGTTTGGGGTTAAGCTGAATTCCATCACAGTTGTCTTGTTGAACTGTAGTTGCCAGTTAATTCACTGCTGGAATCCAACTCCTGTGCTTTAAACTGGTATTGGAATAGATTTTGTGTAGTTTATAAAACATTCCTTTCACTGAAAGCATTTCTTGCATTATGTCTCACTGCCTGAGCTCATTCTGAACAAATGAACATTCTTGTGTACAAACAGGACAAGGAACACCCTACAACATTTTTTTGTATTACTACTTGCCACTGCAATAATCCAGATTTGCCAAAGCGGCTTATCATATTAAATGTGTTTTATATGGTTTAATTAGGAGCTAAAAAAATTAGTGCATTAATCAATAATGAAACAGTTGTTATTTGCAGCCTTCGTGTAATTTATCCACAAGTTAAGTCAGTTTATTATTAAGCCACTTCTTGACAGTGAACTACTGCTTAGCTATGACACATCATTAATAGCTTTGAGTGTGTCTCATATAGTTGTCAGTGAAATTGATTAGATTTACTACCTGACTACATATCTGCTATTAAGAAAATGGCCAACAGTTTACTTCATTTAACCCTGCATTAGGCACCGCAGTAAGTACACTTCCTGAGAGTGCTCCGGAAAAACAGACTGAGAGAGAAGCTGCTGGTGGCTATCTACTGCTCCTCCATCGAGAGTGTACTGGCGTAGTGCATCTCAGAGTGGTACGCCGGCAGCTCTTTAGAGAGTCATTGCCTGCACTGAACTATCTTCAGTAGACTTGATTACTGTAACGGTGTCTTTACAGGTCTCCCTAAAAATCAATCAGACAGCTGCAGCTGATTCAGAACGCCGCTGCTCGAGTCCTCACTTACACCAAGAAAGTGGATCACATCACTCCAGTTCTGAAGTCTCTACACTGGCATCCAGTGCCTCAAAGAATTGATTTCAAATACTTTGGCCCTAAACGGTTTAGGGCCAAAATACATTTCTGATCTGCTGCTACACTATGAACCACCCAGACCTCTCAGGTCGTCTGGGACAGGTCTGCTTGTTGTCCCCAGAGTCAGGACTAAACAGGGGGAAGCAGCGTTTAGTTTTTATGCTCTACATATCTGGAACAAAGTCCCAGAAAACTGTAGGTCTGCTGCAAATTTCTTTTAAATTAAGGCTGAAGACCTTTCTTTTTGATGTTGCATTTCTTTAAATAATTATCCTCTGGGAGGCCATTTTTGGAACCTGTGTTGCAACAGAAAAGAGTAAGTATAAGTCCTCTGTGAGGCCAGAGTTGGACTCGGTTAACTTGTTAAGTCCTTTGTAAGGCCCAGTTTGGAACTGGTTAAGTCCTCTGGGAGGCCAGGTTTGGAACCTGAGTTGCAACAGGTAATGAGTTAAACTGTAAGTCCTCTGTGAGGCCCGAGTTGGACTCGGTTAACTTGTTAAGTCGTTTGGAAGGCCCAGTTTGGAACTGGTTAAGTCCTCTGGCAGGCCAGGTTTGGAACCTGAGTTGCAACAGAAAGTCCTTTGGGAGGCCCGAGTTAGACTTGGTTAACTTGTTCTTATACTGCACTGTAAATTTCATTCTCGTCTTTTATCTGTTTTAAAAAAAATTGTAATTGTTTTTAACTGCTCTTTAATGTTTTATGTAAATCACTTTGAATTGCCCTGTTGCTGAAATGTGCTGTACAAATAAAGCTGCCTTGCCTTGCACAGAAAATGATCGGCTGCCCTTTTCCCTCCCTTGTAGACATCTCCAATTCCCGCTGCCTCACACTCCACACGGAGCTTTTGCCGTAGCCTACCTATGTGGCCTGAAGTTTATACTTGTGCGTTGGTGTGTGCGTCGAAGAGAATAGCAGGGCCGGCATGTGTGTGTGCGTGGGGAGTGTGTGGTAGAGCCAGTGGAAAAGTGACGGTGATTACCGACAGTGCTTTCATCAGATTTCAATATTTCTATGAGGGCTTCCCGAAGGCCTTTCATTGATGTTTTATGCTGTTGTTGTGTGGTGTTGTTGTTGTTATTATTGGTATGATAGTCTTACTTGTAGGACTTGCACTGTTTTTATTGACACATGAAATCCTTTGTGACAATCATTCTAGAAAGATGCTGTATAAATATACTTTACTTAATTACTTATTTGTACTTTCTAAACACTCACACAGCTGTTATTCTCTCCATCTCTCTGTTTCTTTCCTATTAAACAACCTCCTAAATTATGAATTCTTCAGTGAAGTGAATACATCCAGCCAGGCTGTGTACTCTAAGCCCCTGCCGTCGACCACAAACCATATCGGAGGAGGAGGAGGTGAAAGCAGCCCAGAGGAAGTAGAGGTGCTGCTGTCCAATCCCAAAGCTGCCTCCCGCCAGCCGTCTTTCCTACGTGCCCTCATCAGAGCCTTTGGCCCGTACTTTCTGATTGGCTCGGCCTACAAGCTCCTGCAGGATGTCATTACCTTCGTCAACCCTCAGCTGCTCAGGTAGAGAGGAAGATAACATTTTACTGTCGTGCTGTCGTTACTACACCATATTTGCATGTTTGGAACACCAACAAGATACCATTGTTCCAATGTTCCCAAATACTATTTTAAGGATGTCTTTTTGAATGTTGTGTCCATGTTTTTGCATGCTGGTTTGCCTGTCAGATCATTTTCTTTTACAAACCTTATTTTCATATTATGTAATGTTAATAGACTGATTCTGCCCTATTCAAAAAAATAGAGCTCATGATTTGCTATACTGCTTTATATTTGATCCATTTTGAGACATTTTAAATTTGAGACCAACATAAGGAAGAAATGAAGTAAAAGCTTGAGCACCCTGCAATATTCTAACTTATACAGTGACATAGGAAGTGCTGAATTGGCTTGTAGAATGTATTATGAAGAACTCACTAAATGTAGACATATTGGGTAGTGACCACCTGTTTTGTGATGGGAGGTTCCCTTTTGTACCAGTTTTTAGTTATTGCTTTTTTGCAGTATTTTACAGAGATTCTTGCATATGTCTTAGATCTTGTTGATTCTTTCCCAGAATCATCTGACACTTCATTGACATACATTTTAAACCTTGAAATCTTGACTATGAGAGCAAAAGTCAAACCTCTAACCAGAGTTGAAGTATGGTAGACTCATTGTCTATTGTCATTTCCATTTTCATTAGTGTGCTCAATAGCTTTTGCATCTCAATAGCCGTGTATCCATCCACTTATTTTTATGCACATTGTAAAGCATTGCATTAGAAAAGCTGGATGGAAATGACAAAATTCAATAAAACCTACTTGATTGCAAAACTTTAAAACCAGTTGATGGAAAACATGCGTAATTCTCATTTCTATTTTGCAACATTTTCGCTTATCTGTGCTCATATTATGCTTTTTGGCTTTTTCCCTTTTTTATTGTGTTATATATCTTTTTTGTGCAGATTTACAAAGTGAAAAACCCAAAGTCCACCCCAAAGGGACTTACCTGCTCCAACAGAAAACAAACCAACCCTAGTTACTGCGCATGTGCAACTCCCAACAAAGATGGTACAGAAGTGTGATGTCTCACTCTGTAGCTAAAACAGAGAGCTCAACACACAGGGTGAAAAGAGGAGCTGCAGCAATGTGCAGTACAACAAAAATATGTTTTTTGAAAATTAAACTACGTAAACCTATTCTGATATAAATACAATTATGAACCTGAAAATGAGCATAATATGAGCACTTTAAGATTTTCTTGACAATTGAATGGAATCACGACTATAACGAATAACTTTTGCATGACTTACTATTAATTTGTCTTAGTGCAAACTTTTTAAGTAAACTTTAATAATACGCTCCCTTAAAATGTCTTTTTTTTATCAATACACAGTAAAATTTAACATCAATTGAGAGAGTAAAAAATCTATTGCGAGGCCATGCAGTTGGCATCAGGCTCTGCCATCAAAAATCTACTGGGCCCCATGACAGGCGACACAATTTTCTAGCATTGACCTAATTTACCTTTAAGCTGCCTTTAAATGCACCCAAGCAGATACTCGCATCTTGACCCAGCCTAATATTTACATTTTAATTAGGTATCTATGGAGGCTTAACTAGCATGGCTGGCTCAACTGGCTTGACAGGGCAACTTTACATTACATTACATGTCATTTAGCTGATGCTTTTATCCAAAGCGACTTACAATTGCTATATATGTCAGAGGTCACACACCTCTGGAGCAACTAGGGGTTAGGTGTCTTGCTCAGGTACACATTGGTTGATGTATCGCAGTGGGATTCGAACCCAGGTCTCCCACACCAAAAGCATGTGTCATATGTACTGCGCCATCACCACCCACATCTTTATCTGAATACCATTGCTCGCTAACCCTGCCTTATATCTACATTGTATCTACTGAAGTGGGATATATGCCCTCGCTGTAGACTGACATGCACCTTTGGAACAATGTAACTACACGTCACAGCGACACAGACAACAACAGACAACTGTGATTGGTCGGCTCAGCCGTGGCTTGGTAGCGTCGCATTTCCTCTTACTCGTTTCCTGGTTCTCCTTCTTCATAAATAACATGAAATCAAGGAGAGGGTTAACTTTTGCTGCTACAGATTTCCGACCGTGGTCAGAAAGCACAGGGGAGACACTTTGTTTCTCCATCTATGGGATAATACTAAAAATAAATTATTTCCATTTTTGCTGGGTACCCCCTAGAACCTCTTCTAGAAACCCTGGGGGTCCCAGACTCCACTTTGAGTGAAGTGAGTCTAGTGAATGCTTGGCTTATTTTTTAAAGAGGTTTTAGGGGTCAGCAGTTCTTTCTAAGTGCAGAAATGTCTCCTATTTACGCAGGCCTGAGGTATTTCCTTCAGGAACATAGTGCATCGACAACAGCTCTCCATCCTCTCCGGTCTTGTGACTTTTGATGCAGTTGCTGCCATGACAGCCCATTTTGGTTTTAATATGTGTTTCTGTAGCATATATGGTTTTTATGGGTTGAGGTTGCTAACCCTAAACCCAACCTTCCACCATTTAGCCCAACCCAAAGTCTCACATACCAGCACACTGTCTGAGGCGTGTTTACCAGGTGTTAGCAGTTGATAAGTAATTCAGTAGAAGAAATGAAAATCTTTATATAAAAGGTTTAGTGACTAATTGCTAAATGATAAAGTACTGAATGCACTTTACATTTATTTTTGTCCAAATAAGATAATTTGACATTACCCTCACTGTTACTGAAATGCCTTATACACTACACCTCTAAAATAATATTAACTTTACTCTTATAGGATGCTGATCTTGTTCACAAAACAGAAGGGTGCTCCTGATTGGTGGGGTTACTCGCTGGCCTTCCTCATGTTCTTCACAGCCTTCTTGCAGACTCTCATCCTTCACCAACACTTTCAGTACTGTTTTGTCACCGGCATGAATGTACGCACAGCTGTCATAGGAGCTATCTACAGGAAGGTATGCAGATAAGTAGCTAATATAGTTTTCTGATTGTAGTTTTACCATGCACGCTCACAAATGCACTTTAAAAGAGACCTTAAAAACTTCACTTCTATCAATAAAGTGAGCAAAATTATATAACACATTTTATTCTATAGATGTTACATTATGCTTCACAGAAAATACATTTATTACAGTGTTTACTACAGTTGTCCCCCGCCCCATCATTGTTTTGCAGGCGTTGGTGATAACTAACGCTGCCAAGCGTTCATCTACAGTGGGAGAGGTAGTCAATTTGATGTCGGTGGACGCACAGAGATTCATGGACCTCACCACCTTCCTCAACATGTTGTGGTCTGCTCCTCTTCAGATCATGCTGGCACTATATTTCCTCTGGCAGGTACGTGCACAAATTATACGTGGGTTACTGTAGATAGTTACGACTAGACATTTCTCTCCATATTCTGTTTACATGTACACATATTTAATGAATGCAGGATTTTTGCTTTAGCTCGCTGTTTGTTTGAATTGTTTTTGCAGTGATTTACTGACTCTGTGGTATTTTACAGAACCTCGGTCCATCTGTGCTGGCTGGGGTGGCTGTCATGATCATGCTGATCCCCTTGAATGCTGTCATTGCCATGAAGACACGAGCCTACCAGGTATGGCAGTCAAACTAGGATTTTACAATAATTTCATTATTGTCTATTGACCTAGTGAGACTAAGTGGAACAACATCAATGATGTAAACATTTATTCCAAGAAAATAGGGTTGCTTATGTTTTAGTTTTTACTCATGTGAAGAGAAAAAAAGGTGAAGTTATCCTTTGAAATCATGGTATTAGCCAGTATATCACACCACCCTTGGTCAAACACTGTCGGGTCTAGTGGATACCAAGAGCAGCATGGCTTTTGTTATGTCATTTTGATTGTGTAAGTTTTAATTTAAAAAAAAAAAGTGTGAAATATGTAATTTTACATTATTCATGGAATTTGCACTTCATTGAAGTTACCTTTGTCCGCTTTTCCCAATACGTGATGTTCATTCACAGATAAAGAACAGAAGTTTGTCTTCTTGTCCTTGTCTTCATCCTCCTCTTCCTCTCTCCCAGGTGGAGCAGATGCAGTACAAGGACTCTCGTATCAAGCTGATGAACGAGATCCTAAATGGAATCAAAGTCCTAAAGCTATATGCCTGGGAGAACTCCTTCAAAGAAAAGGTCCTTGCCATTCGACAAAAGGAGCTCCAAGTGCTGCGCAAGACAGCGTACCTGGGAGCGCTGTCTACTATGGCCTGGACCAGTGCCCCTTTCCTGGTAGGCCCAGTCCAGATGTCTGGAAGCTGACTTCCTTTCAAGAGACTGCTTTGTGAAACTGTATTGGTCAGAAATTACGCATTTGGTGAACATCATAATCAGCTGTGGCCTTCTTTTTAAATTTGTTTGTGTGAAGAAAAATTGAATGTGAAACCCAGCAAATCCAAACAGGCTTCACGAGTGTCTCCACAATTGTCTTCATGTTTGGTATTTTGAAGATTGCAACATGAGTATTTGCGCTGCTATTTGCCAATTAGGGCTTGTTAGAGGAACTCTTGTTGCCTTCAGGCAGGCTACATAAGCCCATAAATCTGCTTGACAGCTGCAAATACAAACCAGCAAGTGTTTGTGCTCATAAATTACAATGGCGGCTCTTTTTAAACTATTTTAGAAACCTCGTGATAAACAGCTAATTTGTTTAGAAACTGAAGTTTCTGTATATTAACAACACTTACATGTTGTAAATATGAGAATATTACATCCTGGCATCATGGCCATTAAGAATCTCTAAGTGAAGTTTTTAGCCCCTAATCTTAATCTAATATAAAAGTATTTTTATATTATCTGCCAATAGAAAGTGAAAGTTGGTATTTATTTATTTATTTATTTATGATCATGCTTGGAGAGAAGGGTCAGTGTGGATATGTTGTGGGTGGAAGGTTTGGACTTATTGTTGTCATTAGACTCTTCTAAAATTTGCAACCTTATTGAGCGAGTCTTACGCTCTTTCCCATATTTTGAGTATTTAAGTCAGCATTTGGAGTGCAGACTAAATGCAGAACAGTTAGTGTAAAATTGTAGGTCTCATTGTGCAGTCGTTTGGCTTCAAACTGTTGGCTTATGCTGCACCAGTTTGCAGTAACAGCATTTCTGGAACTTCAAGCACCATTTACACAACATGACATGCTGGCAGAAATGATGGGTAAATAATCTTAAAACTGGCCCCCCTCCCGACCTACTCACAACACCAGAGACAAATCGTGAATTATTTACTGCAAACTTTGACACGCTCAAGTGCAAACGCCATAGCAACATTACACACCACTTTTCATCAGCTGATTACCTGTTTACTGACCCTAGTAATAATAATAGATTTGTTCAAGTAAAGCAGATAAATGTATGTGTGTATGCCACAACAACCAAGGAAACAATATGTGAGCAGTGTGAGTTTTTTATTTTGACTGGCATCTACACCAGTTGTTACATTAAGTTTTAGAGTTCACATGACAGCATTTATTTAAGCTATTGGTTGATTGATTCCGTCGCCATATATGTTTTATTTATCAGATAAATACACACTTTACCAGCCAAAAGGCAGTGTATATTAGTGATTATAAACTCTGTAGATTCTGTAATGTGGTGAATATCACCAGCTGTTGATAATAAGGTCATTGCTGACTCACTCACTGGTTGACTGGGATTAATGTGCAAGTGTGTGTAGCCCCACAACACTGACTGCTATACATCTCTACAGTAAACTAATTGACCTTGACGTCTAAGCGGCCTGTTTTCTGATGTGTTTTCAGGTTGCCTTGACATCGTTTGCCGTGTATGTGACTGTGGATGAGAATAACACCCTGGATGCGGAGAAGGCCTTTGTGTCACTCTCACTCTTCAACATCCTCAGGTTTCCTCTCAACATGCTTCCCCAAGTCATCAGCAGCATCGTTCAGGTAAGAACTTTTTATTCTTTTTATTTACTTTTTTTCCCTCCCTTTTCTGCATGTTTGTTGAAAGGTTTTATTGAGTGTGTGTTTATTCTGTGTCACAGGCCAGCGTCTCACTGAAGCGAATCCAAAATTTCCTGAGTCATGATGAGCTGGACCCAAATTCAGTAGACAGAAAGAACACAGCCGCAGGTAACTATTAACACTACTCCTCCTTTGGTTAAACCTACATTGTGTAATTTTTTGAGTTGATTCTTAGCAAAAACCCCTTTGTTCTTTCACAAATATGTACTCATTCATGTGTAATTACTTCCACCAACTAATCAAAGTATTCTCGTGAGCGTAGAATCTGCCATTCCGAATCATTCAGAATACATACGAGCGACTCACTCGAATGATGGCAGCCATGTAGCGCCTCCATCTTTAAAATGCATTAGCCAAAGAGGGACATACCTCCGCATTTCGCCCTCTTACACCTATTGGCACCGTGACAAATGCAAGGGGGAGATTACTCGCCAGGGAAGCGAAAAAGAGAATTAAAACGACAACGCGACAGGCAAATCAGCAAGACCAAAGTTAATATTGGAGAGGCTAGAACAGCTGCGTGTAAATGATGGAGAGAGCTAATTTTGGGTTCGGCCACCGTAGGAGGAAGGGCTAGAAAGTAATATTCAGTTGGTTGTCATATACAATTTCACCACTAGATGGGAGAAATTCTTACACAATGTAGCTTTAAGGTTAAAACAACATGTTGTTGAGAAATACCTTGAGGAAAATGTGTCATTATTTGTCATCATTCCATTGTGTGAACTCAATTGTCTCTTTACATAGGCTTTAGGATAATGTCACTGCTTCCCACTTGTATCTTTCACCCAGAGCCTGAAGAGCTTTTAGAAGACTAATACTCAAGTTATACGGAAATACCTTCCAGTCTTTTATCCTTTCTCATTGCATCTTGCTGTCACTAATTCTAAAGATGCTGAAAATATATTTATGACATGTTCTTGCTCAACAGAGTTTTCAGTGACAGTTGTCAATGGGAAATTTGCCTGGGCTAAAGGAGATCCCCCTATTCTGCACAAGTATGTATGTTATGTATGTTATGTGTCTTTTTTGTCATAACTGAGGCTAAACCATGTAATTGGTGACTTTGTGTTTGTAGCATTAACGTGATGGTGCCTAATGGCTCCCTGCTGGCAGTGGTTGGCCACGTTGGCTGTGGAAAGTCCTCCCTACTCTCTGCGCTGCTCGGTGAAGTGGAAAAACTGGAGGGAGAGGTTTCTATTCGGGTAGGACGTCATTTCATGTTCTGTATAACAAACAAGCAAGTAACAGGTTAATTTATCTTCTGTATGTTCTCTTTTTCTCCTTAGCTACACTAATCAATATTTTTAAGTAACCAATTGATCAATGTTGTGTAATGTAAAATGGGTTGTTCGTCATAAGAAACCCACAGAGAATAATCACCCAACTCAGCAGTTCAACTCAGCTCTAAGGAGCATTTTAGAGTCTTTCTCTTAGTTCATTCACACACCGACACGAGATGTGTTGCTCACATTTCCTTGACTTTTACTATATTCATGCTAGTCATGTTCTGTTATGCATATATATATATATATATATATATATATATATATATATATATATATATATACCAGCTCTAGTCTACAATTACAATGCATTCAACTTAAAATTAAAGATGCATTGTTTAGGCTACTACTGAACAGATATGGTACCGATACCTGAAATTCGGTTCCGTTACCCAACGGTACCTTTTTTTTGGTACTTTCCCTCTATAATTACAAAACAATTATTTCAGTTGTAAAAATTATTGTCAAACCTATTTATCCTATGTACTTAGAACATGATGTTATCTTATTAGAATATGTTACACTCTAAAGAAATTAAACAAAAATAAAAATAAAACCCCTCCCTCTCTCCTCCCAAACCCATCCCTGCAACCTTTTAAATTGAATAATTATTCATTTCTTACTCACTGTAACTTTTATTCTTGTATTTGTATATTAATTTTTAGCCTGTTTTATTTTCATGACCGTTTTTAATTGCTCTTTAATGTTTTATGTAAAGCACTTTGAGTTGCCTTGTTGCTGAAAGCTGCTGTAGAAATAAATTTGCCTTTCCTTACAACCTCAGCCTGTCAGTCAGTCCCCAGGGCACAGACACCACTGTTGTGCTTGCTTAGGAAGTGTAACGTCAACAGCACCGCGACCGCTTTCGGCTCTCCATTAATATCATATCGCAGCAAACGCTGTCTGCGTGAAGTTTTAAGAAACTGTAACCACACTTTACCACTAACACCACTTTATCGGCGTTTCCGTAACTCACTGTGACTTCAACAAAACTGCAGAGCCGACGTAGTTTGCACCGTCCGCAGCTATGCGTGTGCGTGCGAGTGTGTGTGTTTGTGACAGAGCTCCGCTCTCTGTCAATTTTCAGAGAAGACGCGGTCTCAGGTACCGAAATTTCGACGTTTAACGTGTAAAAAGGGGTCAAATTTACATTTACATCGCACATGTGCGACTGGATGTAAAATTCAGTCGCACACTCTCAAATTTTGGTCGCAAAATGCGACCATTTGGTCACAGTCTGGAGCCCTGGTAAGGATCTGTAAAATGTAAATACATGGCTGTCAGATGAAAGATTACCCCATACACATAAGTAAACCCATACTTTTTGGTTCTGAAATAAAATTAGCAAGGTCACCAGATGTTATGGTTAAAGTTGGAGAGTTCCATATAACTGCTAAATACAGTGTAAATTATCTAGGCTGCATTTGAGACAGGTTTTTATTCGGTAAAACTATGGTTTCAAAAGTCCTCACCAAGGTAAATCAAATAATAAGGTTCCTAGCCAGAGAAGCTACCTTTCTGAACAGACCAGTTCTTTACACATTAGCTGGAGTTCTAATCCAAATTTAATTTTGGTTATGCTTTCTGGGATTTGGGGTGTTATTTTGTGTCTCTGGTGCTTCCACACGCATACAAACTTGGAAAAAAAAAACATACATGCTGTTTTGAGTGAGATACAGGTTTCTGAATGTGTCCTGCCTTCAGTCTCCGAGTGAGCTGTTCAAAATTGGCACGGCTTTTTACGTCACTAGCCGAAACGATGTGGCTAACCGTAGCATGCTAGCTCGTTCTGAATGGCAAAACACTGCTACAACACACACTAGTTCACTATAATCTACAAAAGAACTACTTACATGTCCCTATTCCTAAGTCCATCCATCCATCTTCGTCCGCTTATCCGGTATCAGGTCGTGGGGGTAGCAGCCACATTAACCAGCTCCGACTGGGGGATCCCGAGGCGTTCCCAGGCCAGGTTGGAGATATAATCCCTCCACCTAGTCCTGGGTCTTCCCCGAGGCCTCCTCCCAGCTGGACGTGGCTGGAACACCTCCCTAGGGAGACACCCAGGGGGCATCCTTACCAGATGCCCGAACCACCTCAACTGGCTCCTTTTGATGCGAAGGAGCAGTGGCTCTACTCCGAGCTCCTCACGGATGACTGAGCTTCTCACCCTATCTCTAAGGGAGACGCCAGCCACCCTCCTGAGGAAACCCATTTCGGCCGCTTGTACCCTGGATCTTGTTCTTTCGGTGACCCAGTCTTCATGACCATAGGTGAGGGTAGGAACGAAAACTGACCAGTAGATTGAGAGCTTTGCTTTCTGGCTCAGCTCTCTTTTCGTCACAACGGTGCGATAAATTTAATGTAATACCGCACCCGCTGCACCGATTCTCCGACCAATCTCCTGCTCCATTGTCCCCTCACTCGTGAACAAGACCCCAAGGTACTTGAACTCCTTCACTTGGGGTAAGTACTCATTCCCTACCTGGAGAAGGCACTCCATTGGTTTCCTGCTGAGAACCATGGCCTCCGATTTAGAGGTGCTGATCCTCATCCCAGCCGCTTCACACTCGGCTGCAAACCGATCCAGTGAGTGCTGAAGGTCACAGGTCACACAAAAAGCAGCGATGAGTTCCCCAGCCCACTGAACTGCAACCCCTCTCCACCCCGACTACGCCTCGATATCCTGTCCATAAATACTACAAACAGGATTGGTGACAAAGCACAGCCCTGGCGGAGGCCAACTCTCACCTGAAACAAGTTCGACTTACTGCCGAGAACCCGGACACAGCTCTCGCTTTGGTCGTACAGAGATTGGATGGCCCTGAGAAGGGACCCCCTCAACCCCATACTCCCACAGCACCTCCCACAGTATCTCCTGGGGACCCAGTCATACGCCTTCTCCAGATCCACAAAGCACATGTAGACCGGTTGGGCATACTCCCATGCTCCCTCCAGGATCCTTGCGAGAGTAAAGAGCTGGTCCGTTGTTCCATGACCAGGACGGAATCCGCATTGTTCCTCTTCAATCTGAGGTTCGACTATCGACTGAACCCTCCTTTCCAGCACCTTGGAGTAGACTTTACCGGGAAGGCTGAGAAGTGTGATACCCCTGTAATTGGATACACACCCTCTGGTCCCCCTTTTTGAAAAGGGGAACCACCACCCCGGTCTGCCACTCCTTAGGCACCGTCCCAGACTTCCACGCAATGTTGAAAAGGCGTGTCAACCAAGACAACCCCTCCACACCCAGAGCTTTAAGCATTTCTGGACGGATCTCATCAATCCCCGGGGCTTTGTCACTGTGGAGGTGTTTAACTACCTCAGCAACTTCCACCAGGGAAATTGACGACAACCCCCCATCATCCTCCAGCTCTGCCTCTACCATAGAGGGCGTATTAGTCGGATTTAGGAGTTCCTCAAAGTGCTCCTTACACCGCCCTATTACCTCCTCAATTGAGGTCAACAGCGTCCCATCCTTACTGTACACAGCTTGGATGGTTCCCCGGCTTCCCCCTGGCGAACGGTTTTCCAGAAGCATCTTGGTGCTGACCGAAAGTCCTTCTCCATGTCTTCTCCGAACTTCTCCCACACCCGCTGCTTTGCTTTGACCCTAAGACCACAGCTCCTCGCCGCAGCTTCAGCAATGGAAACTTTGAACATTGTCCACTCCAGTTCAATGCCCCCAGCCTCCACAGTGATGCACGAAAAGCTCCGCCGGAAGTGTGAGTTGAAAGTCTGTCGGACAGGGGCCTCCTCCAGACGTTCCCAATTTACCCACACTACCTGTTTGGGCTTACCAGGTCTGTCCAGAGTCTTTCCCCACCCCCTGACCCAACTCACCACCAGATGGTGATCGGTTGACAGCTCCGCCCCTCTCTTCACCCGAGTGTCCAAAACATACAGCCTCAGATCAG
This sequence comes from Zingel zingel, assembly GCA_023566125.1. Taxonomy (NCBI): domain Eukaryota; kingdom Metazoa; phylum Chordata; class Actinopteri; order Perciformes; family Percidae; genus Zingel; species Zingel zingel. The sequence goes on from CM042334.1 coordinate 16,889,634, forward strand.
ATGAAACGATTATAAAATCGATCATTGACCTTTTGGCCTATGGTGCTCTGGTACCAAGTACACTTACAGTGGGGCAAAAAAGTAGTCAGCCACCAATTGTGCAAGTTTTCCCACTTTAAAAGATGAGAGGCCTGTAATTTCCATCATAGATACACTTCAACTATGAGAGACAAAATGAGAAAAAAAATCCAGAAAATCACATTGTAGGATTTTTAATGAATTTATTGGTAAATTATGGTGGAAAATAAGTATTTGGTCAATAACAAAAGATCATCTCAATACTTATATATATATACCCTTTGTTGGCAATGACAGAGGTCTTCACACACTGTTGGTGGTATTTTGGCCCATTCTTCTATGCAGATCTCCTCTAGAGCAGTGATGTTTTTGGGCTGTCGCTGGGCAACAGAGATGGGGACTCGAGTCTGAGACTCGGACTCGAGTCGCACTTAAGTCACACAAACAGCTGACTTCAGACTTGACTCGGACTCGACCCAAAAGACTTCAGACTTGACTTGTGACTCGACCCAAAAGACTTCAGACTTGACTCGGACTTGTGCTTCGAGACTCGTCAACAACCTCTTTTCATGCAATTATTGCTTTTTAAAACTAAATTGATTTATGTATTTCTATTTTCTTTTATTGGCGCATATACGTTGGGGAAACGCATGACGAGCTGCGTGTCCCTTGGCCTTTGCCGTAATGTGCAATGTACGCATGCGCTATGCGGCGCACGCACACATCAAAAAATGCAGCGACGATGGCGACACCAAGTCCTCCTGCAGTTGTGCCTTTTGTCATTAGTTTTGCTTACAATAACTTCATAAACAGTGGCAGTAAGCGAACAGCTACAGTGCCTTGCGAAAGTATTCGGCCCCCTTGAACTTTTCGACCTTTTGCCACATTTCAGGCTTCACACATAAAGATATAAAACTGTAATTTTTTGTGAAGAATCAACAACAAGTGGGACACAATCATCAAGTGGAACGAAATTTATTGGATATTTCAAACTTTTTTAACAGATAAAAAACAAAAATTGGGCGTGCAAAATTATTCAGCCACTTTACTTTCAGTGCAGCAAACTCTCTCCAGAAGTTCAGTGAAGATCTCTGAATGATCCAATGTTGACCTAAATGACTAATGATGAAAAATAGAATCCACCTGTGTGTAATCAAGTCTCCGTATAAATGCACCTGCTCTGTGATAGTCTCAGAGGTCCGTTTAAAGAGCAGAGAGCATCATGAAGAACAAGGAAGACACCAGGCAGATCCGAGATACTGTTGTGGAGAAGTTTAAAGCCGTATTTGGATACAAAAAGATTTCCCAAGCTTTAAACATCCAAGGAGCACTGTGCAAGCGATAATATTGAAATGGAAAGAGTATCAGACCACTGCAAATCTACAAAGACCCGGCCGTCCCTCTAAACTTTCAGCTCATACAAGGAGCAGACTGATCAGAGATGCAGCCAAGAGGCCCATGATCACTCTGGATGAACTGCAGAGATCTACAGCTGAGGTGGGAGACAATCAGTCGTATACTGCACAAATCTGGCCTTTATGGAAGAGTGGCAAGAAGAAAGCCATTTCTTAAAGATATCCATAAAAAGTGTTGTTTAAAGTTTGCCACAAGCCACCTGGGAGACACACCAAACATGTGGAAGAAGGTGCTCTGGTCAGATGAAACCAAAATCAAACTTTTTGGCAACAATGCAAAACGTTATGTTTGGCGTAAAGGCATCACAGCTCATTACCCTGAACACACCATCCCCACTGTCAAACATGGTGGTGGCAGCATCATGGTTTGGGTCTGCTTTTCTTCAGCAGGGACAGGGAAGATGGTTAAAATTGATGGGAAGATGGATGGAGCCAAATACAGGACCATTCTGGAAGAAAACCTGATGGAGTCTGCAAAAGACCTGAGACTGGGACGGAGATTTGTCTTCCAACAAGACAATGATCCAAAACATAAAGCAAAATCTACAATGGAATGGTTCACAAATAAACATATCCAGGTGTTAGAATGGCCAAGTCAAAGTCCAGACCTGAATCCAATGGATAATCTGTGGAAAGAACTGAAAACTGCTGTTCACAAATGCTCTCCATCCAACCTCACTGAGCTCGAGCTGTTTTGCAAGGAGGAATGGGCAAAAATTTCAGTCTCTCGATGTGCAAAACTGATAGAGACATACCCCAAGCGACTTACAGCTGTAATCGCAGCAAAAGTTGGCGCTACAAAGTATTAACTTAACGGGGCTGAATAATTTTGAACGCCCAATTTTTCAGTTTTTTATCTGTTAAAACAGTTTGAAATATCCAATAAATTTCGTTTAAACTTCATGATTGTGTCCCACTTGTTGTTGATTCTTCACAAAAAATTACAGTTTTATATCTTTATGTTTGAAGCCTGAAATGTGGCAACAGGTCGAAAAGTTCAAGGGGGCCGAATACTTTCGCAAGGCACTGTACATGCAAGGAGTGTGGCACCAAGATACATGACGCTGGATCAACAACATCGAACTTCATCAGACATCTCAAAAAGCACCCAGATAGGTCAGTCACTCACGCTAATGTGAAAGAGACGTTACATTTAGCATATATCGCCACAGGTAACAAGCTAACCATCGCAACAAACACAAACACAGACAAACATGTATTCTTTGGTGCAGATACCAAAATGTTGAAAAATACAGTTATGAAATTGAATTAATTTGTGTTTCTTCAGATTGCATTGCAGTAGACCCCATAAAGTTATCCTACAACTGATTTTGATACTGTACTGTATGGATGGTAGCTACAGGACATGCTTTGAATTCATAAGATTTAACAATACAGTGTTAGGGACAGATCAGACTTGAGACTTGACTTGGACTTGACTTGGACTCATGGCAAAAGACTTGAGACTCGACTTGAACTTCCCCTCAAAGACTTGAGACTTGACTTGGACTCAAGCTCAAAGACTTGAGACTCGACTTGGACTTCCAAAAAATGACTTGTGAACATCTCTGCTGGGCAACACGGACTTTCAACTCCCTCCAAAGATTTTCTATGGGTTTGAGATCTGGAGACTGGCTAGGCCACTCAATGCCCTTGCTGATGGAAGGAGGTTTTCACTCAAAATCTCACGATACCTGGCCCCATTCATTTTTTTCCTTTACACGGATCAGTTGTCCTGGTCCCTTTGCAGAAAAACAGCCCCAAAGCATGATGTTTCCACCCCCATGTTTCACAGTAGGTATGGTGTTCTTTGGATGCAACTCAGCATTCTTTCTCCTCCAAACACGACGAGTTGAGTTTTTACCAAAAAGTTCTATTCTGGTTTCATCTGACCACATGACATTCTCCCAATCCTCTTCTGGATCATCCAAATGCTCTCTAGCAAACCTCAGACGGGCCTGGACATGTACTGGCTTAAGCAGGGGGACACGTCTGGCACTGCAGGATTTGAGTCTCTGGCGGCGTAGTGTGTTACTGATGGTAGCCTTTGTTACTTTGGACCCAGCTCTCTGCAGGTCATTCACTAGGTCCCCCCGTGTGGTTCTTGGATTTTTGCTCACCGTTCTTGTGATCATTTTGACCCCACGGGGTGAGATCTTGCGTGGAGCCCCGGATCGAGGGAGATTATCAGTGGTCTTGTATGTCTTCCATTTTCTTATAATTGCTCCCACAGTTGATTTCTTCACACCAAACTGCTTACCTATTGCAGATTCAGTCTTCCCAGCATGGTGCAGATCTACAATTTTGTTTCTGGTGTCCTTTGACAGCTCTTTGGTCTTGGCCATAGTGGAGTTTGGAGTGTGACTGTTTGAGGTTGTGGACAGGTGTCTTTTATACTGATAACAAGTTCAAACAGGTGCCATTAATACAGGTAACGAGTGGAGGACAGAGGAGCCTCTTAAGGAAGAAGTTACAGGTCTGTGAGAGCCAGAAATCTTGCTTGTTTGTAGGTGACCAAATACTTATTTTACCGAGGAATTTACCAATAAATTCATTAAAAATCCTACAATGTGATTTTCTGGATTTTTTTTTCTCATTTTGTCTCTCATAGTTGAAGTGTACCTATGATGAAGATACAGGCCTCTCTCATCTTTTTAGGTCGGAGAACTTGCACAATTGGTGGCTGACTAAATACTTTTTTGCCCCACTGTATGAGCATCCCTATGTTCAAACATGGTGTTTGTTATAGACAATCCATGACTATCACAAAAGTCCAACAACAAACAACCACTCTGGTTTAGATCAGGGAGGCCGTTCCTCCCAATCACGCCTCTCCATGTGTCTCCATCATTGCCCATGTGCGCGTTGAAGTCCCCCAGCAGAACTATGGAGTCCCCCACTGGAGCCCCATACAGGACTCCACTCAAGGTCTCCAAGAAGGCCGAATACTCCAAAGTCTTGTTTGGTGCATATGCACAAACATATGCTCCACCTCCCGCACAAGTTCCGGCTCCTTCCCACACAGAGGTGACATTCCACGTCCCCAGAGCCAGCGTCTGCCGCCCGGGTTTGGTCCGTCGAGGCCCCTGACCTTCACTGCCACCCGTGTGGCTGCGCACCCGACCCCAGCGGTTCCTCCCACAGGTGGTGGGATAGAGAGATGGATGCCACGTAGCTTTTTCGGGCTGTGCCCGGCCGGGCTCCGTGGCAAACCCGGCCACCAGACGCTCGCTGACGAGCCCTCCGTCTGGGCCTGGCTCCAGACGGGGGCCCCGGGCTTCCTCTGGGCAGAGTCACTCCATCTCTTCCTCGGTCACTCATAGGGTTTTTGAACCATTCTTTGTCTGGCCCCTCACCTGAGACCACTTTGCCTTGGGAGACCCTACCAGGAGCACAAAGCTCCAGACAACACAGCCCTCAGGTTCATAGGGACACACAAACCTCTCCACCATGATAAGGTGATGGTTCCCGGAGAGGCTATTCTGCAAGTATTCCATGCAAAGTTGGAAGTGTGCCCTCGTTTAGAAGAAGTCTCCCGGCTAACCCTGCCTTGTACTACTGAAGTTGTAGAAACAAACAGCTCGCTACATGATGTGATCTTACCTATCTACTGTGCATGTGCGACTGCCAACAAAGATGTTACAGCAGTGAGAGGTCTCACTCTGTAGCTAAAACAGAGACCTGAACACAGGGTGAAAAGAGGAGCTGCAGCAATGTGCAGTACAACAAAAATATGGTGTTTTTTGAAAATTAAACCATGTAAATCTATTCTGGTACAACCTCAAAATACAATTATGAACCTGAAAATCAGCATAATATGACCACTTTAATTATTAGACAGAGAAAATCATAGCCACTAGGTATCTTAACAGATTTTATTCCTTTCCGATTTAATATTTTAATGGAAAACACATTTTTCTACAGTGCCCACAAATCTGAAACTGAGTGTTTCACTGAGCATGTTTAAAGTGGCCTTAAAAATGTAAATGGTTACAAAGTACCATGTAGAATTTCAATTTTCAATTTCAACTAAAATTTTTATGACCAAGAAACAAAAATCATGTTGACGTAGCTACCCCGCCACCTGCTTACTGTATGTTGATTGTATTGTCTGTTGTCTTGTCTTGATTGGTGTGCTGTTTTACGGTGCAGCGTTTTTTAAAATCATTAAATAAATAATTAAAGACCTGTTATAATCATAATATAAATAATATAAAATAATTAATTTCTTCATTATTAATGTATTTCTATGTAAAATCTTGCTGACAATGTTAGAGGAATAATTTAACATTTTAAGAAATAATTTGCTTTTTTGCAGTGAGTTTCACAACAATTTTATTTATAGTGTCAAATCATAACAGAAGTTATCTCAGGACACTTTACAGATAGAGTAGGCCTAGATCACACTCTATAATTTACAAAGACTCAACATTTCCTTCCCAAGAGCAAGCTTTTAGTGCAACAGTGGCGAGGAAAAACTTCCTTTTAACAGGCAGAAACCTCAGACAGACCCATGCTTTTGGTGGGTGGCCATCTGCCTCTGCCAGTTGGGAAACATACACACAGATAAAGAAATATGATTTCATAATAATTATAGCAGTTGGTATGATGCACAGTGGCAATTATAGTAGCAATACAAATAATAGAACTATGACTAGAAGTAATACTAGTAGTGCGTAGCAGGGCATCGAGCAGGACCATGGCAGCAAGTTCCACCACAATCCAAGGAAATCTGCGTGGCGAGAAAGCATAAGGACTCCAAGGAATAAACTCCCCGGAGCTAAGTTAGTAACAAGCATAAATGGGACATAATGGCACACAGATGGAGAGAGAGAGGAGAGAGGAGCTAATGTATCAAAGGAAGTCCCCCAGCAGTCTAAAACTATAGCAGCATAACTAAGAGCTGGTCCAAGGCAAACCTTGGCCAGTCCTAACTATAAACTTTATCAAAGAGGAGAGTTTTAAGCTTACTCTTAAATGTGGAGACGGTTTCTGCCTCCCAAACAGCAACTAGGAGCTGGTTCCACAGGAGAGACAACTTTGCATTCTGGGAGCGCAGTGCTCTAGTGGGGCAATAGGGTACTATGAGCTCTTTAAGATATGATGGTGCCTGACTATTAGGAGCTTTGTAGGTCAGAAGAAGGATTTTAAATTCAATTCTGGATTTTACAGAGAAGCTAATACAGGAGAAATATGATTTATTTTCTTAGTTCTTGTCCGAACACGCGCCTCAGCATTCTGGATAAACTAGAGAGTCTTAAGGTCGAGACACACCGACCAGACAGCCGACCCTTGGCAGAAAAAGCAGTTGGACTGATCAGTCTCCCCGAGTTGGTCAAAAAAGTGCCTTGGAACACACCAAAGCGATGAGACGTAATACGTCTCCACAGCTCATCTGTATTGTCGCCCAAAAATGAAAACCAGCAGCTGATTGGACGAACGCGTCACGTGAGTCTAGTTTCTCTGGAAATTCAAAGACAGACTGTCATGGCTGAATCTGTCTTCATTTCAGATCGACAAAGGTCAGTTTAAATGATTTTCGTCAGATTTTGAGAGACTCTAGTCACGCTCATTCCGCTACCCGTTTCCGGGTTAGCACTCTACCAATCAAATGGGTCATTTGAGTCCGACTGCCGGCAGTGGCCACCCCACCGATTATATATGTCAAATCAGCCAAAATGAAGGACGACAGCCCCTCCGACGGACGACGGCACGGAACACACCGCTGTCCGACGGCCGATTATCAGCTTTGTGTGTCTTGACCTTTAAGAGACTGTTTGGGCATCCTGATAATAAAGAACTGCAATAGTCCAGCCTTGAAGTAACAAATGCATTCACTAGTTTTTCAGCATCATTTTGAGACAAAATGTGCCTCCTTTTGGCAATGTTACGCAGGTGGAAAAAGGCTGTTTTTGAAATTAGTTTTATGTGGGCGTTAAAGGATATATCCTGATCAAAAATACCTCCAAGATTTTTGACAGTAGTGCTGGAGGCTAGGGCAATGCCATCCAGAGTAGCAATATCTTTAGATAATGAGCTTCTGAGGTGTTTAGGGCCCAGTACAATTTTATAGGATCAATACTACTCATATGTCTGCATGCTAAACACATGGGAGTGGTATTGATCGTCTTATCTTACTCACGGCAAGACCGTGATTAAGTGTATTTCCAAATATGTTTGAATTGATGAATTGAAAGAAATGTCAATACAATGTGTCTACAGTTTACATACTGTATAACATTATAACTATAACATTCACAACTTTTTACGCAGTAATTCAAAGAGGTAGCAATTAATAGACTAATTTAACACTATATCTCTCTAGACATAATCTGTGGACTATGTCTATGGTCTAGGAGGACTGATTTGGTAGGATATATATCCTAGGTAGCTATATTCTGGGGGAAAAAAACGCATGTTAAGAGTTGCTTATTGCTAGTTTATCGGCCTCTCCTTTCCTCTGTTAGGGATCAGTGGCATACGTACCCCAGCAGGCCTGGATACAGAATGCCACGCTGCGGGACAACATCCTGTTTGGGAAACCCTACAATGAGCAGAAGTACCAGTGCGTTCTGGAAGCCTGTGCCTTAACTCCTGACCTGGAAGTGCTGCCTGGAGGTGATCAGACTGAGATAGGCGAGAAGGTACAAAAAAGACAAACACTTTCATTTTCCGTTCTCCTACTAAGTAACACACTTTTGTTTGTGTTTTTGAAGAGCCCACCCCCGGTCACACAGTGATTAAAGCGTTTCTGCTGATGTGTCTTAATCGTGCAGGGCATCAACCTCTCTGGTGGGCAGAGACAGAGGGTGAGTCTGGCCCGAGCTCTGTACAGCGACACCGATGTCTACCTCCTGGACGATCCGCTGTCAGCTGTGGACGCCCACGTAGCCAAACACATCTTTGACAACCTCATCGGTCCAGAGGGGGTGCTGAAGAGCAAGGTGAGGAGAGTCTAAATCCAGGTTTTCATCTTTTCATTAAGAAATGTACTTACATCAGTTTGTGATATAAAAAGCCCCTTTACACAACACTGCATAGGTAAATGAACTACAATATACTGTATGGTTAGTCAATATATGACACAGCTCAAAGCACCACTGTGCTTAAGTACAGCCTCACAGAACTGCTAGCATGTCTGTTGACTCATGTTTCAATAGAGGAAGTTGTATCTTATCTTATCGTTTTACCAAAGAGTAAATTGTATCTTTTATCAGTTTATTACTGTTTTGTTTTGTCATGACACCAGTTTCTGATAAGAGCTAGTTGAGTTCCTCTCTTGCTGGATTCTGCCAGGAAAGTGCACATATTACATTCCTGATGATGTCATTGAGGTTGTGCTTGTAATAAAAGGTGTGCCTGTGTCTGTCTGTAATGTTGTTATGTGTGTAGTTTATTCGATAACAAGGTTTATTTTGTTGTTTGACTCCAGACACGTATTCTAGTGACACATGGCATCAGCTTCCTGCCTCAGGTGGATAACATAATGGTGATGGTGGAGGGCAGGGTGTCAGAGATGGGCTCCTACCAGGAGCTGCTCAAACAGAACGGAGCCTTCGCAGAGTTTCTAAGGAACTATGCCCTGGAGGATATTGTTGAGGAAGAAGAGGCCACTGGTAGAGCATCACTTCCTTCACTCTTATTTCACCTGATATCTCATATTTTATAGTTGAGCTTCTTTAAAAAAAACATACTGCTAACATTGCTTTTACAGAGGAGTTAATCCAAGATGACGAATTGTTCCCTGACGATGCCCTTAGCAACCACACAGACATGGTGGACAATGAGCCGGTGATTAATGAAACCAAGAGAGAGTTCATAAGGTAGAGGAAATATTTCTTTATCATTACCTACAAGGCTAGATATTGTTTTTATTAGGGCTAGGCGATAGGGATAAAATCAGATATCAAGATATTCTTGACCAAATACCTCGATATCGATATTGCAGCGATATTCTAGTGTTGACAATTGGTGCTCTAAAAAAATATTTTCACACTTAGATTTTAGATAAATAATCATCAGTAATGTGGACATAATGTCTAAGTGGGGGAAAGGCAAATAATAGAACAGCTAGAACAGTCTGGTAGGTTCAGAAAGGTACATCACTTTACTGTAATGCAGCCTTTAAAACCATTAAAAGACAACACTTATGTCATATCACAATATTACAATATCCATAATCTAAGACGATATCTAGTCTGATATCACGGTATCGATATAATATCAATATATTGCCCAGCCCTAGTTTTGATGTATTCTTCCCTTTTCTCATAAATAAGATTAATGAATAAAATTTAGACAGGGGAGCCATTTCACTAAACTGCAACTGACTGGATATTATTATTTGGTCATACAACACATACTGGAGACATATTCCTAAATGCTCTTCTGATGGAATTTTTTTATATATGGCATCTTCCAAATAAGTGCCATACGTGGACATTATCTTTTCTCCCTCCTTTACAGGCAGATCAGCATCATTTCAGCAGACGGGGAGAACCTCAGATCCCGCTCAGTGAGGAGACACGGCTGCAGCCAGAGGAAACACTCCGAGCAACAAGAGAAGAAGAAACCACCACAGGATCTGCAGAAACTCATCCAGACAGAGACCATGGAAACAGGCAGGGTCAGTCTTTTCTCAGGAAAATGTCCTATCCCATTGTCCATTTCTATTTTCAGATATACAGATAGACATTTTGCCTTTTTTTATTCTGAGGCCGCTAGTTTGTGACTCTTTAAGAATAAGCTTTTTTAAGTAAATATTCATATTTTTATCAATTATTTCAGGAGGCATTGCACCAAATAAGATCGATAAAATAAAACCTACACCTATAGAAATATTACCAATACTTACTTACATAATATTTCCCATCTAAACATTTCAGCATCATGCTGCAGACAAATCAAATCACTTTTTCCTGAGTTTTTGATAATAATCACAAGTGATACACTGGGTCTGATGTAGTCAAAATGATTTTTTTTACACCAAATTACCTCACTTACAAAGTGTAGAGTGTACCAAATCTGTAATTCCTTTTCATTATATTCTCAAATTCTCTCCATCTCAGTATCATTGCAATATTACACTATTACCATTAATGATTAAAATAGTTATTGTTGCGCCTGATGATGCCGATTTATTTCTTGATCTTTTATAGAGTTGTTGTCACTGCACTGATATATATACATATATATATATATATATATATATATATATATATATATATATATATATATATATATATATATATATATATATATATATATATTGGTATATTGTATGTTGACAATAAAGTTAATCTTAATCTCTTAATCTTAATTATATACATAATAACACATCATTGTCATTTTTGTACCTTTGTCATTGAGGTGACCTCGACTGAACTCTGTCACTCCTAACAGGTGAAAACAAAGGTGTACCTGGAATATGCCAAGGCGGTGGGCATTCTGCTGTCAGTGCTCATCTGTTTCCTGTACGGCTGCCAGAGCGCAGCGGCCATTGGAGCAAACATCTGGCTCAGCCAGTGGACCAATGACGCCTCAACAAATATGACTAAGGAGAATGTTCATATGAGGGTGGGGGTGTACGCAGCACTCGGCATTGCACAAGGTAAGAAACACAGACAGGCAAATTCATAAAGAATGGATTGCGGTCACTGATAGCACCATAAATTGTGCATCACTTGCAACCGTTATCTGCCCCGTCTTGAAGGTATTGCGCTATTGCTATTACAGCACAAACAGGTCCATAAAGTTTTGTAGCGGAGTGCAATTTGCCCTTTTTCTGCATTTTATTGCAATTATTTATGTAGCAAAGTGTACTTGTTGTGCCACCAACACATAAGGCAAAACAATGGCAGAGAGAAAGAAGTGAACATTTTCAGTTTGTCAGTGCTGTTGGTGTTTTTAAACTCACACCTTTGGACTGTATAAGATGGCATGATTTAAAGTGGAGAATAAAAGAAATATATCATTCAATGCCACCTCTGACATCCCTTATAAATGCGCTTCAGTTACCACAGACTCTCAAAAGACACTTATAATTTTACTTTAATTGCATGTGGCTATTAGCACTGATCTTTGTGAATTGGACTATTTAAGCAATGAGGCTCATTAGCAAAGAAAGGGGCCAATTTTGCCCCAAATGTATGCATATTACCTCATTTAAATATGTGCAAATTAAAGGAGTGCCATATCATATAATTTTAATTTTTTTTAATATGCTAAAAAAATCATATGGTGATAATGATAATATTCTGGCTTGTTGACACAATGATGTCATACCATCACGCATAGCAACAACAAGCATGGCTGAAAGCAACAATTGCTAACAGCTCAGGCAGTCAGTCTGTCAATGATAAATAAATTCATAAATAATAAATTCAACTAATAATTAAAAAATAATAAATGTCGCCTTCAAACTGTACTTCAGAGAAAAATTGAATTTCAATTGTGTGAATAATAATTTAAAACTAAAGTACATTTCTAAAGACTAATCTAACTTAAAAATGACCACCTCAGAGTGTCACTGAAAAGCTTCCTGTTTTCAAAGACCAATTTCACCTCAAAATGATAGCAGTCCACCTCAGCGTTATATATTTAGACAATATCAGGACATTCTGATGTGGAATTTCAAAATAATAGCTCTTTAAAATGTCATACACAAGCTGTGTTCCCTTTAAGTTCAGATTAGTTAACTAGAGTGATTACACTGGTATGACCATACGTATCACATGGTTAAATCAAACACTTGTAGATAGATAGATATATCTCGTGACATGGTCTAAAAATATTGAGATATCATTTATAAGCCAAATCGCTCAGCCCTAGTGCAAATGGCAGATGAGCGCAGAGATGGTATTTGCTTGGCAGCACATTTAGGGGGGCATTTCACCCTTTATGGGTGCTTTGAGAATTACACAGATTCTTTTTGTCGCAAAAGGCCATTCACCAAAAATCCTTTGGTGAATAAGCAATAAGCAATGGATGAGGCACTAGGTCATTTTAATGCCAAGCCCTATTCATGTTAATGCATTTATTGTTGACTGACTTTTGCAAAGAGGTGCAATGTTTTACAGTATGTACTGCCACATCATGGTGCTAACATTATTTTTGAACCTGAACATTTACTTTAACTCCATTGTGCCAAAATGCCAGCCTTTGTTGAAATGAACTAAATGTATTTGCCTTGCAGCCAGTTGAAGGGTTTTTCTACAATAAGTCCACTGAAGAGATGCTTTGGGCAAGAGGACATTCAAATGACTGTGATTGTGTAGCATAAAAGTTTACTGTTGTTCCTTTTACAGTAAACTTCTAACGGACAGACGCTGACTGTGTCTACTAGTAATTCCATTACCTTCTCATTCCACAATAAAACCTTCCTCTCCACTATCTTTTTCCTCCACTCCTACTCCTCTGATTCAACCCCAATCCAGGTATCCTGGTCATGATGTCTTCCTTCACACTAGCCATGGGGAACATCGGCGCAGCCAGGAAGCTGCACCATGATTTGCTCACCAACAAATTTCACACGCCCCAGTCTTTCTTTGATACCACGCCTATAGGACGCATCATCAACCGCTTCTCCAAGGACATCTACGTTATAGACGAGGCTCTTCCAGCCACTGTGCTCATGTTCCTGGCCACCTTCTTTGTTTCTCTCTCCACCATGATAGTTATCATTGCCAGCACACCCATCTTTGCCTTTGTCATCGCACCCCTGGCTTTCATATACGTCTTTGTACAGGTACTCATGGAAAATGTTGCTCATGTACCAGATGATGCTCTCTCTCCCTTTTTTCCTCACAAACGTCCTCTGCCTGGGATGGCATGCCGCATGCATGTTGGAGCAGCAGCTTTATTAACCTTCCAGTTTTAGCTGTTGTTTCTCCAAAGCCTGTGATGTTGTCCCTGATAAGCCTGCTTCCACACCCTTTCACACACTCAAAAAGACACGCACACTGTCAGGTGGAGCAATGCAGCCTGCCCCAAATATGCACACAATACACTGAAGTTGACTTTTTATAAAACCTGATCTAAGATTATTATTTATTATAGGAGCCAAAGGTAACATTACTCAGTCTTTTAGTGATCTATTACCTCCCTCTAGTGGTGCATTAGTGTTAATACAACTGAATCAACTTCAATGTCTTTATTGTAGGCCATTGTGTCTGGATTTGTTTTAGAGACTTTTGCTGCCATGGAAAAATTGAGCAGGTCTGAACTGAGTTCTTAGGTGGTATAGTAAAAGAGTAGTTGGCTGGTTAGATAAAGGGTAGTGTGTGTGTGTGTGTGTGTGTGTGTGTGTGTGTGTGTGTGTGTGTGTGTGTGTGTGTGTGTGTGTGTGTGTGTGTGTGTGTGAGCATGTAACAGAGTATCAGTGAATGTTAAAACATTCTGAGAATTCCTCACATTTTTGTAATACTTTTATATTTATGATTATAATTTATGAATATTTGATGATGGGACCAATCCACATCAAATACAATTTCTTCAATGCCATTATACAATTCTTGTTTCTGCAGTTACATTCATTCAGTTAAGACAAGAGGTAAACTCAGTTTTTACTGATATGGCAATCCCTGGCCTTATGTTACCTTACATAATAATGATTGTAATAAGTTTCATGCAGTGAGGTATACAGATTTTAAGAGCACTGATGTTCAGTTAGTACTTAGAATCGACAGATCACCTGAGTTGCTATATTGGAATCCGTATTAGAACAATATTAATTAGGGCAAATACATTATATGAAGGTAACGCAGTAGCCTGTATCAGTCATTCCCAATCAACACTACTCTCGTCAACTTTAAAAGCAGCGTACCAAGTGCGAGGTACAGGGTCACAAGGTGCAAACGTATGGCACCCACTGAAGGCTGATGACACATTCACACTTCTGGAGATATTAAAATCTCTGTGGGTGGCCACGTGAAGTCACCAGTGATGGTACAAGTTTATTTTCTGATACCAAAGTTGTGTTGTACCACTTGATTTGTACTGACACCCCCCTCTACTTTTAGGGACCTGTGCTGGCTCACAAGAAGTGATGCATCTTGTGTTTTCTGTTTGTCTGGAGCACACATTTTCATCAGACATGGACCAGGTCCAGGTCCTAATCCATTTAACGCAGGTGTTGTTATGTTGTCCCCCTTCTCGCAGGTGTGCTATTGTTGGTTAACTGCTTGTTGTGCCGGGCCTACTGTATGCTGCGGGCAGCCAAGCTCACACACCGCAACATGCTTGAGGGGGTCCTGCGAGCTCCGCAGGCCTTCTTCGAGAGCACCCCCACTGGGCGGTTACTAAACCGCTTCAGCAAAGACGTGGATGCTATAGACTCCCACATCCCAGACAATATTGACATATGGATGCGCACTTTCTGGTACACACTGAATGTGCTGCTCATATGCTCTGCCCTCACCCCAATGTTCCTCATAGTCATAGCCCCGTTAATGGTGTTCTATTGGTGGGTTCAGGTAAATAGGAAACAAGTCTGCTAACTCATTAATACGACATGCATGTCTGAGAGTGTGTGTGCTGGTAGACTGTTGCATGTGGTTGAAGTGGTCACTGCTGTTCTAGTGCTGTAGGTGCAGTATAGTTTGGTCTCTAGTTTAGTCCAGTAGTCATAGCTGGCTCAGTGACCAGTCTATAGACTAAGACTTGAAGCTCTTGTCAGCAGCACCACCTGATTCAGTTGGTTCCACCAATTATAAGTCATACTATGATTGAGATTTTTGGGCTAAGTGAAATTCTAATTCACAGAGGCAGGGCAACTCTGGAGGCAGACATAAGAACAGCAGTTAATAGTGGTGTGTATAGTTTTCATTAAACGTAGTATTTTATTTATTTATTTATTGTAATCAATAAGGCAAATCCATCATTACTTTTTGCAAAATATGTGCTGGTGGTTTGCATAATTTAGCATTAATAATATTAGAATATTTGATTCTCACTATCTTAAAGACACATCGCTTGTGGTTCATGTTTGTGTTCATATTGTATTATGTTGAGATTAAGGGGCTTGTGAGTGTAAGGTGGTCACATAAAATGTTGTAATAGTATTATGGCCACTATAGATTTCATCAGCCTGTGAAAACAGTTGTATGTTTTCTGTGGTATTCTGGAGAGGGCTTTTCAAATTTTGAAAAAAATACCCTAGGTGATGTCATCACGGTTAGCTCAGCTTGGGCTTGAAACTAAACTTTTTTATCAGAAATTTCTTATTACAAACTGGAGGTGTGGAGTTCTTTTTATAAACTTGTGAGGGCCCTAAATACTCCCCACAAAATCTACATGAACCCACCACTTGCTAGGATAAGCCTACAGACATTAAGCTAACAATCAACCAGTAGCACATTTCATATAAGTCTGTGCGATGTAAGGCTGCCAAC
Source organism: Zingel zingel (assembly GCA_023566125.1). NCBI lineage: Eukaryota > Metazoa > Chordata > Actinopteri > Perciformes > Percidae > Zingel > Zingel zingel. Next base: position 16,905,457 of record CM042334.1, read on the forward strand.
TCACCATAGGTCAATGTTTTAGCTTTAAGGATGAGGAAGACTTCTAGGATACTAAAGATAAAGTCAATCTACCTTTAAAGAATTTCCTAAACATACTTACACTTATAAATCTGTTACATTTCAAATCATCAGTCACACATCAATCAACCAATCAATTTTAGAGCAGAAATGTATGGGGCGTTTAGGGTCTGTGTGCATTTACACTAACTGGACCCCCAAATGACTAAAATCAGCTTTACTAACACAAGCTTATATTATTCCTAGTGCTTTGTCATGGCATCCACTCTGCTTGGCCTGTGTCTTTGCTGCATCATTTTTCTACAATCTTAGCTTCTGTTTGAATGACACGTTGAAATTCTGCAAATGAAAGCCAAACCACTCCCTATATAAATGTGATGCCACTATAAGATAATAAGCAAAAACAATTAAAAACATACTTTTATAATTGAATGTATTATTTCAAAATGAGTGAAATAACAAAACACCTGCAGTTTAACATAGCACACATCTTATTTACTGTACAAAATTAGTTATTATGCAACAAGTGATTTCTAGTTCCTCTGACTATGTTAGTAATGTGATTGGTCTTTTTACATGCAGTGTAAATTGTAAAGACATTGCTAAAGTGAATGCAGGAGAGCTGATTTGCACATACACTTATAATGTACCCCCTCTGGGGAGCTTATGTAACATTAGCTGCCATCCTATCAAATGTATAAATTGGAATATCAAATGAGCACTGCAGGTGTTTTGTTCACACAGGCTCTCTTTATTACTCTGCATGTGTGCGAGTGTGTATGTGTGTGGGCTCATCTGTGTGCATCATAATTGTTTTTAAATATCTGTGCCATCTTGTTCAGTTGTAATGTTTGTTTCTCTCCCCCCTCAACCTCTGTAGAGATTTTACGTTGCCACGTCTCGGCAGCTAAAGCGCCTGGAATCAGTCAGCCGCTCTCCCATATATTCCCATTTCTCTGAGACCGTCACTGGCTGTAGTGTAATCCGAGCCTATGGCAGACACTCTTCCTTTGTTCTGATGAGTGATATGAAAGTGGATGAGAACCAAAAGAGTTACTACCCTGGTATAGTGTCCAACAGGTAAGTGTCCTGTTTCAGCCCCACAGAACAGCAGCTGTGTTCCAGTATTTTTGTCTCCTCTTTCTGTACACAGCCACTGGTGGGATGGATTAGGCCTTTATAGGAATAGTTTGACATTTTAGGGAATACATATTGCTTTTCTTGCTGTTGCAGTTAAATGTAGAGATTGATACTGCTGTCCTTTACGTGCAGGACTTTTTCTTGTCCGGTTGCAAAAAATGTTGTCCCATAAAACAATTTCAATCCTGGTTGGTTTAGAATTTGTATTCGAGTGAAAACAATGGAATTGTGCTTTTTAGCAATCTGGAGCATAGAAATAGAATAAATATTCTATTTCCATGGCCTGGAGTCTTGTTGATACATGAGCTTCAAGTTTTCTGAATTGGATGCATAGTTCCATGTGTGTATTCAATGGAGAAAAACTGCAATAGCATTTTTTCCCCCAGGAGATCTCACGCCAGGCACCCAGTTCATTAAAAACTTTGAGATTACTGCTTTTATTTTATTATACCAAATATTCAAAATGCATTCTAATATTGACTTTTTTCACTCTGTATGACACAACCCTGTAGCAATTGCAATTATTGCATGATGATTCAGGACCAAATGTGCATTTCATTGATGTCATCTAGAAAAAGCAAGCTAAAGGCTTAATAGATCAAGTGGCTTTGGCAATATTGGAATTTTAAACTTATTTTTTTTGAAGAAATAACTCTCACATCCAAAAATTCTTCTGTGGAGGTGTGTTAGAAGATATCAACTTGGAAACAAAGGAACAAATCCCACAATCTGCGGTACTCCTCTTGATGAAGGTCCAGAGGGACCTTCATCATTAGACCAAAACGTTAGTTTGTAAATAAAAAAGGTGTTGCTATAATAGCGAGAGCAGAATGCAGGATTTGTTCCTTTGTTTCCAAACTTTGCTTCAATAAAATGCAGTCCCTTTGAATTTTTGTCAACAAAACTGTCAAATTGTTACATGGCAGTTTGAAAACAGGGATGGTCCAGTCCAGTTCTCATGCCATGTAATGATGCTGCTTACATGAAGTCCAGATGAAATGCATTTGCCAATTTGTGTTAATTTGAAATGTGGCATTTTGATATGACAGCCAGTAAAAACATAAGGACCCACAAACTCTTTAAGCAGATGCTGTTTGATTAAACAGGTTTATCAACCAACTGATCGGATATATCTGAATATTGACGAGTCCAGCTTTCTCTGGACAGAGTGCCCACGTACTAAGTAGATGTTGAACAAACAACTCTTGCATGCCAGCATTATGCAGGCTTGCAATCAACGACTGTGTGTACTGTAACATTGATTACTTATCTAACAAGTGCAGTAAAAGTAATCAAGCAAACTCCCATTAAGTAGCTAAATAGGATTTCACCGTTGTGTGTTCACATACCATACAATAATATACTCCTGTGAAAATAGCCTTTAATAATTTATTAGCATGTTAAAGCAAACAAAACTGTCAGGAATGCGAGGCTTGGACCCAAAAATGCAGAGTAGAGGAATTTTATTAAACAAAAGACTTACTACATAAAGTGTCCTGAGGAAGGCAGGCAGGAACAAACGAAGATAAACCAAAATCCAAAAACCACAAAAAAAATAAAATAAATCAAAACAGAAGACACAAAAGGGGGAAAAAAAAAAAACTACCAGGAAGAAGCGACACAGGACATGACAGGGAGAGTAGACGATGAACCGACTAGAGACAAAGACAGCACAGAGACTAAATACACAAGGTAACGAGGGTAAAACAAGGGACAGGTGACATGAGGGCTGAAGAACAGGTGGAACACATCAGGGCGGGGCAGACAATCACAAAGGCGGGAAAACACAAGGCAGGAAGTAAAGCAAGACATGACATAGGAGAAACAGAGAGACAATAAAATAAAAACAGGAAACTAAGCATGAAACATACATGGCAAAACAGAACACATGATGAGACAGGGAAACATTTAACACAATAAAGCAGGAAAGAACTACAACCAAAACCACAACCCATGACATAAACATTATTTCATGTATCAGTGACTGTCACCACAGATGTTTTCAATCAGCAATCAAAACACCAGTTGCGACATCACTAATGTAGGTGTGACCAGACGTACAACATGCCTGACACAATATGGGACTGCTAATTTATCCTTATGTTTTTGCATTTACATATTTAGAAGCTGAGTTCCTAGTTTTCCTATTAGGTCTTACTTTTAACTGTAACCCTGCTGTAACATTGTGTCATACAGGTGGCTCGGGGTGCGTATTGAGTTCATTGGGAACTGCATAGTGTTGTTTGCTGCCTTGTTTGCTGTGACTGGAAAGGACACTCTGAGCCCAGGCCTCGTGGGTCTGTCAGTGTCCTACGCTCTACAGGTATGCTACAAACTAACTGCTGTAATTTGATCAATCTGTAGCATTTAACTGTTTACATAACAAGTTATGTAAATCAGCAGCTGAGGTTAGTTTTGTTTGTGTTTTGTTGATACCAGTAGGTAAGTCAGGTCAATATGTTACCAGTAATGACTTATATTTAAAAATAGGTAGCATTGAGTCAATATTACCCATGACTTTTTATATGTAGATGACGTTTCAAATAACTTATTTTTCGTTAAAGCTGCTCTAATCACTATTTTTATATTCGCAATGGGTCAAATTACTATGAAATGTGTAAGGGGTTGCTCCTATTACCACCCAATTCTGCAGTTCAACCAAGTAAGAAGTCTTTTAGCCATACATCTACCTTAAAGCTATAGTGCGTAGTTTCTGCCGCCCACTTGAGGAATTTTAAGTAATGACAACAAAACTGTCAGTGCGTCCACATGATACAAGCCTTCCATGTGTCAGGATGGAAGGTGAGGCTTGGACCCAAATGCAGTTCAAGGATTTAATAATAAACATAAATCAGACAGCAAAGCACGACACGACAGATCTCCATGAAACAGAAAAACGCTAACAGGAAAAATTATCCGACAAAAGACAAGGGAAAACACAGAGACTAAATACAGAGGGTAATGAGGACTAACGAGGACAGGTGACACAACAGGTGAAACAAATCAGGGTGGGGGAGAACAATCAAAAAAGGCGGGAAACAAACAAAGACAGGAAGAAGCTAGATAAGACACGAGAGACAAGACAGACTACAAAATAAAACAGGAAACAGAACATAACAGAAAAACTAGACTACCACAATAAAACAGAACAAAAATAAAAATACCCCCCCCTCCCCCCAAGGGACGGATCCCAGACGTCCAAAACAAACAGAACAAAAACAACCCAGGGAGGGCGGAGGGGGACGAACCAAAAAGTCAAAATAAATCAACCCAGAGGAGCGAGAGTCCGGGAGAGGCAGAAAGCCACTGGTGCTCAGGGAACAGAGAGCTCTCGGGGGAAACAGAGGGCCGGTGTGGCCTAGGGGCAACAGAGGACCCACTCGGGGAAGCAGAGGGGCCACTCGGGACACAAAATAGGGAGACCTTGGCAACAAGGAACAGAGAGTCACTGGGGCACAGGAAACAGAGAGCATTGAGGCACTCGGGGGAAACAGAGGGCCGGTGTGGCCTAGGGGAAACAGAGGGCCCACTCGGGACAGGGAACAGGAAGGCCTAGGCAACAGGGAACAGAGAGGTCCCGGGACAGAGAGGCCTCTGCAACAGGAGACAGAAGGCAGCAGCAAAGGCAGAAGCCTTCAGGAGGCCGGCGGCGAAGGCAGAACCCCTCTGGTGGCCGAACAGGACGGCGAAGGTAGAGCCCCTCTGGCGGCCGAGCAGGACATCGAGGACTCAGAGGCGGCCGTCTGCGAAGGTAGAGCGCCTCAGGCGGCCAAGCAGGACGTCGAGGACTCAGAGGTGGCCGTTGGCGAAAACAGAACCCTTCAGGTGACCGGCGGTGAAGGCGAATCCCCTCTGGAGGCCGTCCGCGAAGGCGATATCCCTCTGGAGGCCGGCGGTGAAGGTGATACCCCTCAGACGGCCGGTGGCGAGGGTGATATCCCTCAGACGGCCGTCCGCGAAGGCGAATCCCTTTTGGATGCCGTCTGCGAAGGCAAATCCCTTCTGGAGGCCGTCTGCGAAGGCAAATCCCTTCTGGAGGCCGTCCGCGAAGGCAAATCCCTTCTGGAGGCCGTCCGCGAAGGCGAAACCCTTCTGAAGACCGACAGCGAAGGTGAATCCCTTCTGTAGGCCGGCGGCAAGCAGGTGAAGGGGCAGCTGGGCTGAAGACAGACGACGGGTCAGCTGGGCTGGAGACAGGCCACGGGTCAGCTGGGCTGGAGACAGGCCACGGGTCCGTCAACAAGGCAACAGGGTCAGGAGTCGGCAAATTCGCCGACAGGGGAACTAGAGCAGAAGTCGGCCGGACCACCGACAAAACGCGGGGCGCAGGAGTCGGCCGGACCACCGACAAAACACGGGGCGCAGGAGTCGGCCGGACCACCAACAAAACACGGGGCGCAGGAGAAGGGGCACCTGGGCTGAAGACAGGCGACGAGTCAGCTGGGCTGAGGTCCGCCAAACAGGCAACAGGAACAGAGGTCGACAGGGGTGCCGACAGGGCATGAGGGGCTGGAGTAGGGCAGACCGAAAACAAAGGCAAAGTCACTGGGGCGGTCTCAGAGACAGTCCCAGGGGCACCGGCATAGTCCCTGGCTTGCCCGTAAGCGTGGACTCTGGGAGAGTGGTCGACGTAGACTCTGGGAGAGCGGTTGACGTAGAGTCAGTCGTCGATGTAGACTCTGGGAGAGCGGTCGACGTAGAGTCAGTCGTCGATGTAGACTCTGGGAAGTCAGTCGTCGACGTAGACTCAGGGAAGTCAGTCGTCGAAGTAAAGTCAGTTGTCGACGTAGACTCTGGAAAGTCAGTCGTCGAAGTAAAGTCAGTCGTCGACGTAGACTCTGGAAAGTCAGTCGTCAACGTAAAGTCAGTTGTTGACGTAGACTCTGGAAAGTCAGTCGTCAACGTAAAGTCAGTCGTCAACGTAGACTCAGGGAAGTCAGTCGTCAACGTAAAGTCAGTCGTCAACGTAGACTCTGAAAAGTCAGTCGTCGACGTTGACTCTGGAAAGTCAGTCGTCGGCGTAAAGTCAGTCATCAACATAGACTCTGGATGACTAGAAGACTCTGGACGACTGGACGACTGGAAGACTCTGGACGACTGGAAGACTTTTGAAGTGCTGCCGTCGGAGACTCTGGACGGCTGGACGTCAGCTGAGACTCTGGAGGCTCCGTCAGCGCAGGCTCTGGAAGCTCGCAGCGCAGACTCTGGGAGGCTGAACGTCAGCCGATACTCAGGGGGGCTAGACGTCAGCCGGGATTCAAGGGGGCAGCTAGCCAGCCGGGGATCAGGAGGGCTGCCAGTCAGCTGGGGATCAGATAGGCTGCTAGTCAGCCGGGGATCTGGGACACAGGACAACCTAGGTACACTAGGAAACACGGAAACGCCAGAAAACTCTGAGGCGTTAGGGCACCCCGGAACGCAAGGAATGCTAGGAAACTCAGGGACGCTAGAAAACCGCTCGGGGACACTAGAGAGCTGCTCGGGGGCACTAGAGAGCTGCTCGGGGGCACTAGGACAGCTGCTAGCTAACCTGGATTCAGGGGAACCGCTAACTAGCTGTGGCTCAGGGAGGTTACTAGCTAGCCGGGGCTTAGAGATGCTGCTAGCTAGCCTGGATTCAGAGAAGCTGCTAGCTAGCCTGGATTCAGGGGAGCTGCACGTCGGGCCAGGGTCGGGAGAGCCGTACATCAACCCAGGGTCTGGAGAGCTGCACGTCAGCCCAGGGTCTGGAGAGCTGCACGTCAGCGGCGGTTCTGGGCGGCTGCACGTCTGCGGCGGTTCGGGGCGGCTGCACGTCTGCGGCGGTTCGGGGCGGCTGCACGTCTGCGGCGGTTCGGGGCGGCTGCACGTCTGCGGCGGTTCGGGGCGGCTGCACGTCTGCGGAGGTTCTGGGGTGGCTGCACGTCAGCGGAGGTTCTGGAAGGCTGCACGTCTGCGGAGGTTCTGGGGTGGCTGCACGTCAGCGGAGGTTCTGGAAGGCTGCACGTCAGCGGAGGGTCAGGAAAGCAGCACGTCAGCCCAGGGTCAGGAGAGCTGCACGTAAGCCCAAGGTCAGGAGAGCTGCACGGGAACAGAAGGGTTGCACGTCAGCTCGGGAACAGAAGGGTTGCACGTCAGCTCGGGGACAGAAACACTGGTCAGCTCAGGCTCAGAAACACAGGTCAGCTCAGGCTCGCTGGTCCGCACGGACTCGGGACCGCTGGACAGCACGGGCTCCGGTCCGCTGCACAGCACAGGCTCGGAACCGCTGGACAGCACGGGCTCAGGAACACAGCTCATCTGAGGTCCTGGAGGATAAACAGGCCTGGAGACAGGGAGGCCGAATTCCCTCGCCGTAGCCTGCCAGCACATCTCCATGAGGTGCCTGGCGAAGGCAGGATCTTCCTCAAGAAGATCATGAAAAAAATCCATCAACAACTCTCCTACCGAGTCCATGGGGTGAAAAAACGGTACAAATTCCATACCTGCTGGGTCCATATCGGGTCGGATCATTCTGTCAGGATGGAAGGTGAGGCTTGGACCCAAATGCAGTTCAAGGATTTAATAATAAACATAAATCAGACAGCAAAGCACGACACGACAGCTCTCCATGAAACAGAAAAACACACTAACAGGAAAAATGATCCGACAAAAGACAAGGGAAAACACAGAGACTAAATACAGAGGGTAATGAGGACTTACGAGGACAGGTGACACAACAGGTGAAACAAATCAGGGTGGGGCAGAACAATCAAAAAGGTGGGAAACAAACAGGCAGGACAGGAAGAAGCTAGATAAGACACGAGAGACAAGACAGACTACAAAATAAAACTGGAAACAGAACATAACTAAGACTACCACAATAAAACAGAACAAAAATACCAAAACCCTGACACCATGACCCCCATCCCTTATAAAGATGTTGCTATGCCAGAAACAGATGTTCATTACTGTAATTTCAAAAAGTTACGAACTAAAGCTTTAAACTAACCATTTAAACCATTTAAACATAACTTTGAGCCTTATCTGTTTCCTCTCTGCTTAGCTTTCCAACATGTCCATGCACTGTCAATTGTTACAACTGATTCCATATGTGGATATATTTTTAATTGAATCGTAATTTATATTTTTCCAAATTAGTTGAGCTACACCACAATCTTTCTACGTACCCCTAGGCAACAGTAGAAGTACCTGCAGTACTAGGGATCACTGAAATACATTATATGGCATTTAAATAACACCTGCCTGTGTTGTTTTTGTAGGTGACCATGTCTCTGAATTGGATGGTGCGAATGACTTCAGATCTGGAGAGCAACATAGTAGCAGTGGAGAGAGTGAAGGAGTACGCTGAGACCAAGACAGAGGTATCTGGTACTGTGTGTGTGTGTGTGTGTGTGCGTGTGCGTGTGCGTGTGCGTGTGCGTGTGCATGTGCTTGTCTGTGCGTCTTTCAAAAGTAAAATAGTGTTGGCTTTGCGCTGCAGTTAAAAAGTAGGAATTTACCCACATTCTAAAATAACTGTCCTGCTGCCAAGTCATGTTCTCGAACAACACAGAACCTATAAACTATAACTAGAACCAGAGATGTTAGATTACCTTGTGCCAACAAGGGCCCCTCTGTTACATAAGACAGACAGGACATTTGTACTGTACACAGTGTACTTTTTCAGCAGCCATCACGTTAAGTGCCCCATTCTATAGCTGGTATAGTTGTTAGTGAAAGCTTTTGTTTGGAGCATCCAGTGTGTCTCAGAGGTAAAGTAAATGTTTGGCAGCTCTGAGTGACTCTGCACACACTGAAGTCCAACTCTGAGGTTTTTGAGTGATAAACAAATCAGTTCTGCTAAAAGCCAAACAGGCTGATGAGTTGTTCAGAAAGTTTTCCTATTCAGAATTGCTGCGTTTGTGTTCACAGGCCCCCTGGGAGGTGGAGGACAAGAAGCCCCCACCTGAGTGGCCCATGGAGGGGAACGTGGAGTTCCACGACTACAGCGTTCGGTACCGAGAGGGACTGGACCTCGTCCTAAAGAACCTCACACTGAGCGTCAAAGGAGGAGAAAAGGTGGGGCGACATCAATATGTAATGATGATGGGTCAGCAAGGTTCACTAATCACAGCTGTGATTGTGTATGTGTGTGTGTGTGTGTGTGTGTTTCTGTACAGATTGGTATTGTGGGTCGTACAGGGGCCGGCAAGTCCTCCATGACGCTTTGCCTCTTCCGATTGCTGGAAGCTGCAGCAGGAGAGATCACCATCGACAAGGTGAAGATATCTGAGATAGGCCTGCACGACCTGAGGTCCAAACTCACCATCATTCCACAGGTACACAACACACTCACATCCACATTCCTTACAAGACCACAGATGAGTGAGTTTATAATAACCATCATTGATGAATGGTAAATTAATAGTTATTTTACTATTAACAAACAATGTAATGGTCATTTATAAAGCCTTCTAATTATAAGTAATGTTATAATTGATGTTTTTCATTTGATCATTAGTTTAGTGTAATATAAAATCATTAGTTTATACATTTAGACAGAATATACATACTTTGTCAATGGTTAATACTTGTTTTGTAAACCATCTATAAACATTATTTTGTATGACTATTATAAAGTTGCAACTAATGCTTATAATAATTAGGGAAAGATTATTAAGTGGTTTATAAAGCATCAAGTAACATTAATTTATATACATCTTTTTTGGTGATCTATAAAAGAGATGATTATTGATTATTTGTGCACTGATAATAGCTAGCTAAATAATTTTTATAGATGCTTTACAAAGTATTTTTTAACCATTAACAAGTTATTATAATAGCCATCCAAATAATGTTTTTTAATGGTTTACAAATCATTTGGTAATCATTAACAAATACTAAATATAATATATAAAATGTTATGATGTGTGCAACAATAAACTGTTAAAATATGATCAATTATAGCATTACTTATATTTAGTAAACAATTATAATTTTGTGAGTGTTAACAGTAAAATAACTATTAACTGAAGTTGAATTAGTGTAGTATGAGGTGCCCTGCTTCTATGCGCGCTTAGCTTATTTTTAATTTCACGTGGCAGGAGGAAGAAGAAGCTACTTGCTTCTTCCTTTTTTTAAACCAGACTGGCCCTCAGAAAAAAAAGTCAAAACTGAGGCCTTCCTGGTTCATTAATCTGCCGCCTGTAGCGCTCACAGAGCTTTGGACTATGCTGGCGGGCCCGTAGCCCTCAGGGAAATAATGCGTCCACTTTCTCTTTCCTGTCCGGCCATCAATTTACCATTTATTACTGATGGTTATTATAAAGTGTTACCTTTTTTTAACCTGGAGCTTTACTTTACTCTACTCTATTGATCTTTATCACAGTTCTTCCCATGATATCATTCTTGACAACAGCATTTCTGAAATTGTGTTTCAGGCAGTGGTTGTTATGTACTTCTCTGTGACTGAGGCGAATTGAGACCGACCCAGGCTATCTGTTTCACCCTGTTTTCAGTCTTTATGCCTGCTGGCTCTAGCTCCATATTTCATGTAAAGATATGAGAATGCTGTAGATCGTCTCAACTATTCCTTTAAAAATGGATTAGTTAATCAACAGAAAATGAATAGCAGATAAACATTTTCTCGTTCAAGCTTCTCAAAAAGATTTTGTTCTATTGTATATCATTGTAAATTGAATATATTTGGGTGTTGGTTAGACAAAAACAATATTTTTTTCTTGTGCTCTGGGAAGATGAGCATTTTAAACTATTTTCAGGCTGAACGTGAAGTGTGAATACTGGTTGTCTGTTATCTTCTAAGCTCACAAAGTCTTTTATCTGCTACAGGAGCCTGTGCTGTTCTCAGGCACACTAAAAATGAACCTGGACCCCTTTGAGAAGTACAGTGATGAGGAGGTGTGGAGAGCTCTGGAACATTCTCACCTCCACAAGTTTGTCAGCAACCAGCCAGCAAAACTGGAGCTGGAGTGCTCAGAGGGAGGAGAGAACCTAAGGTCGGTTCAGAGGGAAGGAGATGCAGTAAACCAGCATTTGAATGAATACTACTAGCTACTAGTTGTAGCTAGTAGACAAACTGAAGGTTCTCTGTTACATGTGTTGTGTGCTGTTGTATCTACAGCGTGGGCCAGAGGCAGCTGGTGTGTTTGGCTCGAGCGCTCCTGAGAAAGACGAGGATCCTCATCCTGGATGAAGCTACAGCCGCTATCGACCTGGAGACAGATGATCTCATTCAGTCCACCATTCGGACTCAGTTTGAAGACTGCACCGTCTTTACCATCGCTCACAGACTCAACACAATCATGGATTACACAAGGTTCAACATGCATGAATACTTTATTTTTTTTCTTCACCTTAAAATGTTTAACATTGTTAAGTAAACTATTCAAACAGAGTTCTCCATCAACAGCAGTCAGCTAGAAGTAGTACACACAGAACAATGAATGGAATAAGGTCTCAAACCGTCTTAGTGATTGTCAAAAAGCATTCTGGGATATCGAGGACATCACAAACATTCAGTGTTTCTCACCGAAACATGCAAAGTGCATTTCCTTCCTCATAAAACATTTGCAAAGCAGATATCTTAAAACCTGCATTGTTTATGTTCATGTTAACTTGTAAGTAGTCTTTTTTCTATCTATCGATTAGTTGTCAACTATTAAATAAATCACCAACTATTTTGATAATTGATTAATCAGTTTGAGTCATTTTTTTTAATAGCTTCTTAAATGTGAATATTTTCTAGTTTCTTCACTCCTTATGACAGTAAACTGAATATCTTTGAGTTGTGAAAATAATCGTTAGTTGCAGCCCTGCTACCTTTGCTGGCACATTGCTGTGTTTGTTGGCATGTTACCACCACCTGTAGAAGTTAGAGGTGTGAATCTTCACTGATCTCCTGATTCAATTTGATTACGATTATCATGTCTTCGATTCGATATCACGATGCGTCAAATACATTTTTCTATTAAAGCCATGTAGGATATTTAATTCATAGCTTTTCAATCTTCAAAAACAAAACATTCTGCAGTGCTCTAATACTAAATAAATTGGATGCATAAAACTACAGCACTGAGCACATGGCACTTCCTGAATGTGCAAAACATAACCGAATATGTAAACAGAAAGGTTGTTAGGCCTACATTAAATTGTAAACAGAAATAATCGATTATGGCCCAGCCAATTATCGCTGGAGCATCGTCCATGTCCACGAGTCGATGCATCGATTATTTGATTAATTTCAACACCTCTAGTAGAAATAGTGTGAAACCATTGGCAGGAATGTGAAACATGTCACATGCATGAGTCGTACAACCACCTGCCAACCGCATGACATCCCAACTTAGCATCTTGTTATTCTGTGTTTGTGCACTAGGCAGTACAATTTGTCGTCCAATAAATGATGAAATCAGAAGTGAGCTGAGTGTCCCTCATGCTCAAAATAATCATTAATTAGGTTCCAACTACAAGATAAGTTTTAAAATCCATGGGTGATGAACCCTGTGAGAGAACAGAGAACATACCATTTCTAATAACCGCTCCCTCTCACACCAGGTGCCAAATATTGTGCAACCATTGTGGCTCTTTCCAGTCCTGTCATCTCTGAATAAAGTCATGACAATTATTTTATGTAACCAACACCTCTGTCTGAATAATAAAAAGCCATTTATCTTAACTGAATACAAATGATAGCAATGTTACATACTACGTGTCTGAAAAGGGATTTAGGAATGTGTTATTTATACATTAAAAACATACACATATGACACGATAAAATGTGCATATCATTTAAAAGATTCAGAATAATTATACCTTGTACAGCCTGCTTTGGCAATACTGTGGCCATGCCAAGAATGCAAATTGAATTTGACGATATGCAACATATTAATGAGAAGGTTAAAATGTACCCTTAAATGCGTATGTAGATGCATTTAGCTTCTTCTTTTTTTTATAGCATAAAATTCCCAGGCTTTGTGAATGACTCATTCTCTCCTCTCTCTTCTCGCAGAGTGCTGGTGTTGGACAAGGGACAGGTAGCAGAGTTTGACACTCCTACAAACCTCTTATCACAGAGAGGAATCTTCTACGGCATGGCTAAAGATGCTGGACTGACACAGTAGAACTGCATTTTGTCCCAATGTTACAAACCAGGGTTGAGGATGAGCTCAGGTCAGTTTGACTCTGCATTTCAAACCTGGCAGTTGAACTCAAGAGGACCTTTTTACGTGCACTTGGTATTTCTTTCAGTGTACTTACTGCTGGTTTTGAATTAATCCTGAATTCCTTTGCAGACTTGGATCAACTAGCAGTTGCAAAAGTCTTACTGATTGTCTGAACCTATGGTCTGAACCCGCATCAGGACATGGACACTGTCCCTTTGGCATGTGAATAGGAAAAAACAAGCCATATGTGCAAATACTAGTTGATCCAAGTCTGCTCTTTAGTGCCTTCTGCCAGTGGGATAAAGAAAGCCAGTGAATGCATCATTTTCTATTCGGTGGTCTGCTGCAAAACAAACAACAACAAAAAGGAGGAACTTTTTTATTTTATTTTTTCTACAAAGAAAAATATTGTGCCACTGTACTTTCCTCATAAGAAAAAAACATACACTTTGTACCCACTTATTTTTGTACTGTACCTTTATTTATGCTACTTTTTAAAGAATTGTCTAATATAGGGAAGTTTGCTCAGTTACATTTGTGATTATTTTGTGAACCAAATCTATTAAAACTTGAATTCTGTACCACCAAAATATGAAATATGATAATGCTTTTATTAAAAATAAAATAAGAACAATGTTTGTGTGCTGTATGTGAACTCCAGGTAATCACATCTAATGATCAGATTTAAAGTGTAGAACACATATAATCAAAGACCAGCAGTGACATCCAACTAAAGCAACAACTCATTAAGACTGTAATGTGTCTAGATTTATAATGCAGCATAATTAACGAAAAGTTAGACTTTAATCAAAATGTGTATTCATATCCTGTAATACCCATTTACTATTAGGTCAAATGTCAATTTAAGTGGGATGAAATACACTCAACAGGTTTTTAAGTGCACTTAGCAAATGCAGAGCTGTTTTATTTGAGTGCATTGGTAGCTAAAATCATCACTGATATACATACATGGGTGAGCAAAATATTAGGAACACCTTTTTAGAAAAATAAATTGTAAATGAGAATGTAATTATTCCAGTCATCCACTAGAGTGCGTTCTAGGCCAATCAGGGATCCAGTAGAAGTATTTCTCCAGTCCCTTCACTAAGACCTTCTCTCAGTATCTCTGTCACTTGTGTAAACGTTACCTCACTTATGAAGATGTTAGCGGAAGGTTTTTACCCCAATTTCCCACTTAGACTGACACCACACAGTACAGCACCATGGCAGGACTAAGGAGACGAGTTTAACTCAGATCCCTGGCAGCAAGATGTCTCTTGCCCCACACAAAGATACACACTGTGGCTTGATTTTTTACAGAGAAGCTGCGGTTAGCATTTCTCAATGTTTTCCTCCAATTACTGATTCCGTACACACACTCTCTTTGTCTCTACAACATGCCAGAACGGACAGATGGTGATAACCCGGGATGTATGAGTGCTCGGCTGCCAGCTTGCTCAGTAATGTCCCTGCCTATGGGCACAGCTACATGAAATGGCAGGGAGGTTTGGCTCTGGATGTCTTCTGACTTGCCCCATCAGTTTGTGCTGCAGGCGCAGCAAACAGAAGTGAGAGGAAGATTGAAAACAACTTCAGCAAAGTGGTGAGCTCAATGCTTGTCTGTCAAAACCAAGCTGATAGGTATTCTGGATGTTCTTTTGCTATTTTTAGACCACCCACAGTTGTCTTAAAGGAGAAAGGAATAGTTCAACATTAAGGAGAATACGCAAATTAGCTTTCTTGCTGAGAGTTCAATTAGAAGGTCAATATCACTCTCATGTCTGTACGCTAAATAAATATGAAGCTACAGCCAGCAGCTGCTTAGCTTAGCTTAGCATAAAGAACATGATATTTTTCTTCTTTTTTTTTAATCCCATTTTATTTGTTACACCAACAGAAGTAAAATAATACATAACTTTTCCAAATGAGGAGCTGTTTCATTTTTCTGGCAGGAAACCTGTTTTTACACTTTTGCAAGAATGCCATCAATAACTTTCTTCTGTGGTAGTAGATTCTCAGGAATGTCTTTTGCCAGTTCCAGAACTGGTGCATGATTTGGTATCTGAGCTGTTCTGAGCAGAGTTCTTCAGGAGTCTACACTTGTGGTGAAACCATAGACAGTAATATAATGGCCAAAGCTTCTCTACCTGCATTCTATCTAATTTCCAGCAGGGGGCGACTACACTGGTTGCAAAAAGAAGTCCATTTCTATAGAAGTCTACGGGGAAATTACCCTATGTACTTCTATGTACTTGATTTATTACCTCAATAAACATTTTGATAATGAGTTCATGGCCTTAATCAACTCTTCAAAACAGCATTATGTTCATTTTGTAAATTATGGTTCCATTTATTTTAAAAAAGACAAAAAAGCAGGGGATGCTTTAGGGCGTGGCTACAAGCCGAGCTGTCGATCAGGACAGAGGCTTAGCATTGCTAACCATGGCACTATGTAGATTGAAATAGCTGTGAACTTGCTTTTGGGTGTTGTCTGTGTTTTAATTTTGAACTTTGACCGTCTTACTGTGTGTTTTCACTTATTCAAAGTTAATTGGGACATTTTGGTCACCTAGATATGCCTTATTCAGCATTCTGTAAGCTAACTTGCAACCGCTAGCGTAACTTAGCTTATAGGGAATGTTTGCTGTTTTTTTGTACTGCTGCACACGCTCCTCCAGAAGGGTTGAAAATCGGAATTTAGTGTTTAGCTTAGTGCAGCTCTGTTGCAGCCATAGACAACACTGGCTTGGCCGCGTCATCCTCCCCAGCTCCACCCTCTTGTCCAAAAAATGCTTGTTCACAGGTGGTCATATTGGTTCCACGTTGACGCCAGCAGAGTTACAACCTAAAAGCAAAACTAACATCGATGAACGGTCAAATTCATCTTAACTAAATTAAATAATTATCCTTATTGGTACATTAAGAATATATTGAGGTTAAAGATAGCACTATAGATATACTGAAGAGTATTAATACAGAACCACCAGTACTTGCCTTGTCTGCCAGTAAATGATCATGAGCAAACAAGCTGCTAGAAACAGAAGGAAAACAGATAGCGCCAGTCTATTCCAGACTTAACTAAATTGCTGAAATTGAAGAATGTCCCCTAAGTCCCTAATTTATATATATTTAGCATTTATTTAGGCTCAAAATTTCTTTTTGTAAACTATTCATTGTTTTAATTAAGAGCTGATGTTATATTTGTAACGTCCGGGTGAATATGGGGTATAAAAGTCATGTTAACTACAACCAGCTGCCACTCAGCAAAGGTTATCATATCATAATATGTCCCACAAACATGGAGGGTTACAAAACTCACTACTAGACTTTGCCACCTCAGGTGGTACCAATAAGTGATATTTGAGTCTGGGCCCATAGAATATACCTGTCTACCCTTGTTTCCACTTTTTGTGCTAAGCTTAGCTAACTGGCTGCTAGCTTTAGCCTTAGCCTATATGTGGCATATGGGAGTTGGTTAGCTATCAATCTTCTCATCCTAAGTTTTGTCAAGAACCCAAATAAGCATATTTCCCAAAATGTCAAACTTTGTAGTTTGAAAATGGTAAACATATATATATATATATATATATATATATTTGGCATTTTAGGCCTTTGTTTGTAAAGGACAGATTAGACCTGAAAGGAGAGAGAAAGGGGGAATGACATGCAGCAAAGGGCCGCAGCTTGGAGTCAAACCTGTGGCCGCTGCATCAAGGAGTAAAACCTCTGGGCGCTCGCTCTACCAGGTGAGCTAACCACACGCCCAAAATGGTAAACATATTTAAAACAAACAAAAATGAGCAGGTTGACTTTTTTTTTTCCATCTTTTGATTCTTTTTTTTTATGTGTCAGACATGAAAACCTGCCGGCTCATTTACAGCTGAGGTGAATTTCTCATTCATGATTAACAACAAAGTAAAATGAAACCTTAAACTTTTTTATCACAATAAAATAAGCCATTTATGTATAAGACATTTTAAATAATTAAAATGTTTAAAGGAGTAGTTTGTCCTTTTGGGAAATGTATTCATTAGCTTTCTTGGAAAGCAAATTAGCGTATTTCCCAAAATGTTTAGTTATTCCTTTTTTGGACCTTTTTGTGTGTCCAGGTCTCATTATGGAGTGACTTTATGTTTTTGTTTTGTAAATATTATCAGGTGCTTAATGGTCTAATATCAGCTAAGCTGAGCTTCTGGAGTTGTTTGGTTTGATACTGGACTCACAAAGCTGGTGACCAAGACCCAGAAACTTAGACTACATTGATGTATCTCATCTAAATTCACTGGGGTGTGCTTTAATTGTTTAAATTAGACAAGAATCTAGTTGAGGAAAGTTTCTCGTAGCTGTTCCTTTTATTAAAGCTTAAATCCTCAAATAACCTTTTGCCTGAGGGTGTGCCATTAGATGATTTTGTGCTTTTCAGGGTTCCTATTATTTTATTGACATTTTCCTGAGTCAAGAAATAAGCCTATCATTTCCTACGTATTTGTAGCCCCGAGATGTATCCATCTTCGGGTTTGACAAGAGATTATTAATTTCTCCTCCGCCAAACCTTTGTTGCCTAGACTACATGACAGGTTCAGACTGTGTGAGGGCCATATAAAGTGAGCCGACTCCTACCTGTCCTGGGGATGTGACGGGATATATATTTGTCTTTATTTATTTAAGCAATATTAAGCTCTTCAAATGTATGTTAACAAGGACTTTTGCAGATGAGACCTAGAAGAATGTTGGGTTTGATGTCGGTCCATAAATCACAGGAAAGACCCCAACACACAGTACTGTAAATAGCTGTTCAAATAAGCTGATATATTTAATCATACATGCAGAATGTGTGCAGATGTTTGTCATTGGCAGTGAAATAGAGCAAATGTAATCCTTCTTACAGGATTGAGACATGCAGCTCTGGAAGCTCGGCAGGCTCGAGATAAACAGGCTTTATTTATTTGCTTGTCACACACACACACACACACACACACACACACACACACACACACACACACACACACACACACAGAGGGAGTCCACTGCTGTTGCATTGGAAGGCAGTCTAATAGCTCGGCTGTCCTCAGCTGAACTGTGGAGAAAACCAATTGTTCACACAGGAAAGGAATGAGCAGTGCAAACTATAATTACACCTTCATTCATTAAATGCTCTGCCAACGCACATGCCCACTGTGGAGCACATCACCTGATCTTCAAAGTATTTTATTTATTTTTTTACTTGTATTGTCCTCATCTCACCTCTGCTGTCCTACTTGACAGATTTGAAAAAGGATGTATTCAAAGTTGTGTTTGCTATCTTAAGTCCAAGGTATGAAGCCAAACTCAAAAATTAAAGCGTGTGAGTGTTGGGTGATAACCTGTTATGATGTTGCAATTAAATAATGTCAATGTAAAGTCCTGCTGCCTGTATTTGCAACGGCCTGAGTCTGTTTTTCTGGAATGTGTACGTCTTGAGATTTCCATAAATCCACAAAAAGTGGTTGTATTGACACAACTAAGCCTGTGTACAGTACAAATACATGCTTTATAGAATGCAGAGCATGTATACTGTTAAGTTTAAGTCCATGGCTGAATGTTGGTGAAAGAATGGAAATAGTTGTGCAGCAGCAGTCACGTATCACTGGTCACATATACATGTAAGTATTGTTGGACAGGAGAAACTCTTAATCAATATAACATTTACTGTACTGTACATGCAATGTGTTACAATGTTATAAACATGTCTGTCTTTGCAATATTTCTTTTATTGCTGGGTTTTAAACAATGAATTTCAGACTTTTAATTAACATTAATAATTCCAACCTTTTACACTGTACAAAAAGTTGAATAAGCGTAAGGAAAAAAACATAGAATATACAATTATTCAGTCTATTCTTGTGACCAAGAAAGCTCTAAATGTAAGCATCAGCACTCCCTCAGTATTTCAGTTTGTTCTTTAAAATTGCATGCAGTCAGATTTAAATAGATTATATTTCTTTTTGCCATCAAACTAACCAAGGTAATGCACCAAACTGAGGAGAATACATCTGTTTGTTTATTTTGACTTATTTCACTTTATAATATGTCAAACCTGAAAGAAATTTACTCTGCATGTATTATTGTTGATCACAGTTCAAAGAGGATTATTTCCCTGTTGTTTTTATTTCCTTTCTTTATGAATGATCAGTTTGTTAAATGTATTATGTGAAAGAATGTTACTGAACATAATACAAACAGCACCAAAAAAAACATTATCCTAATGTTTGTTGAGCACATCCCCATAGATCCCCTGTGGGATAGTAGAAGTACATGTATCACAAAAAAATATTTGTATTTTGCAAGAGCCTACTGTGTGTAATAACAGAGATCCAAATTAAATATAATTTCTCCGCAGATGTTGGTATAAAGCACGTACAGACTTTACTCTGTAAGAAGATCCTGCACCTCTGAAGGGTTTATTAAATAATGGATTTTGTTGCATCAAAAACAGATGAGTTGAAATGATGAGACTTCAAAAATAAGGAAATAATCTATTTTGATTATTTAATGGATACGATTTAAAACACGAGTGATGTTCTAAAAAGTTTCTATTCTTTCAACAGGTAAATAAAAATATATTGATTCACATATTTACATATCGAAATAATCAAAAGTTACTGTATAGGCATAGTTTACCTTCATAGTCAGTACATATTAAAACCAAAGTACACTTAATGTGCGTACATGAACAGCTTCATTTCAATTACCACATCTAACATTATGAGGTAAACGAAAAACATGCGGTGCCTACTTTTATATTGAAAGAAGTGGAGTTTGCTTACTGCTGGATACACGGTTAAATTCAAACATTCTCAGTTTATGTTAACTAATATGTAGCCTAGTTTTAGTTCGTGCAATTGTTAAGTAATAGCGTATGTATATTTTTTTAAGCAACGAAGCCTGAGTCTCTTCTCTCTGTGCGTCTTTGCGCACAGCGCGCTCTGGCGCCGCTGGAGCTCGCAAAGGGTTAAACGGGGTTACCAGCGATCCTTTTAACAGGCAGGTGCCCCGCCAGTCCCAGCCCAAAGCTTACCACCAACTTTTTTTTTTTTTTTTTTTTTTTTTTTTTTTTTTTTTAAAAAAGGTTCTTTCAACATCTCAGGAGCAACTCATAACTGTCATGTTGCGAGGAACTTGGCGAGTCATGGTAGTGATGGCTGCAGATCGTTAGTATAAATAGAGCATATCCGCTGAGGAAGAGGGATATCTAACTGGATAAATCAGCTGACACACGTCGTCCTGACTCGCAGACTCACCTACTTTTATAGGCTATTCAGAGAAGTGGAGTTTGCGTACTGCTGGATCACAGAAATCTCAAACTTAAAAAGAAAAAAAATCTTCAGCACTTGTTGAGTTGTGTTTCGCTCTGGAGATGTGGTGGATGCTGTTTCCACGGTGGATCTGGTTCCTGGCGTGTTTGTCAGTGTGGATGGAGCACCAGGTCGGAGTTTTGCCCCACGTCACCTATTCACACCCGGGGATCTGCCCCAATGACATGAACCCCAACCTGTGGGTGGATGCCATGAGCACCTGCACACGAGAGTGTGAATCTGATCAGGTAATGCCATTAAAGTAACCTTTTAGAATAAAGTATTCTTAACTGCTAGATTTAGTTATTTTGCAGTTCCTTTATTACATAAATCATATTGTATATGTTTATATTCACTTGCTGCTCTCAATTCTAATTAGTCTCTATTCTGCCTTTTAATTTTTATTAGTGTTAACTTTATGAAAATGCCTCCCAGATGCCTGCAGCCTCCTGCATCTGTAACTTTCTCTTCTCTTACAGGAATGTGAGTCCTTTGAGAAGTGTTGCCAAAATGTGTGTGGGAATCGGAGTTGTGTGGCAGCCCGTTACCTGCACGGGGAGAAAGGCCCCATGGGAATGCCCAAGGAAGCCACCTGTACCAGTTTCATGTGCACCCAGCAGGGGTCTGAGTGCGACATCTGGGATGGCCAGCCGGTGTGTAAGTGCCGGGACCGCTGCGAGAGGGAGCCGCATTTCACCTGCGCGTCTGATGGCATGACCTACTACAACAAGTGCTACATGGACGCAGAGGCCTGCTCCAAGGGCATCACCCTGGCTGTTGTCACCTGCCGCTTCCACCTCACCTGGCCCAACACCAGCCCCTCACTGCCCCAGGCCACCACTCTTCGCCCGACCACTGCTCCTCTTCAGGCGACTATCCCACCTCCCACTGAGCCTCAGACACCCGTCGTGGTCAGCAGCCCCGCTCACCAGACTGTTAATGTGGGTGACACAGCCAGCTTCCTGTGTGACGTGACAGGTCGACCCCGGCCTGACATCACCTGGGAGAAGCAGCTGCCAGAGGGGGTGGAGAGGGTAGCCATGAGGCCTAATCATGTGCGAGTGAATATGGTGGTCACTAACATCGGTCAGCTGGTCATCTACAATGCCCAGCCACATGATTCAGGCATCTACACCTGCACCGCTCAGAACCCATCTGGCTCAGTGCAGGCCAACCACCCACTGACTGTGCTTCCCACAGAGCCACCCAAGACCCCCGAGCCCAAGAATGTGACCCGCTGCCTGCCTGATGAGTGTCTGAAGCCCCCTGATAACCCAGAGGATTGCGGTAGCGAGATGGAGAAAGTCAGCTGGTACTACGAGCCGAAGACCAACAACTGCTTCTCCTTTACCCACTGCCACATCAACAGCAACACCCAGCAGCCCAGGAAGGTGTTCGAGACGTACGAGGAGTGCATGCAGTGCTGCGGTCCCGAGCTTTCAGGCCCCTGCGGGCTCCCCAGCCTGCAGGGCTCCTGTAAGGCCTACGAGCCACGCTGGGCCTACAGCAGCACCCTGCGGCAGTGTCAGTCCTTCATCTACGGAGGGTGTGAGGGTAACGACAACAACTTTGAATCTAAAGAAGCCTGCGAGGAGATTTGCCCCTACCCAAAAAACCACCACTGCAAGGCATGCAAACCGAGAGGCAAGATGGTGACGAGCTTCTGCCGAAGCGACTTTGTTATCCTGGGCCGAATGACGGAGCTCACAGAGGAGAAGGACTCGGGCCACGCCCTGGTGACTGTGGAAGAGATCCTAAAGGATGAGAAGATGGGTCTCCGCTTCTTTGGCGAGGAGCCTCTGGAGGTCACTTTCCTCAATATGGACTGGAATTGCCCGTGCCCGAACATCACAGGTGCTGCTGCTGAGGGACAGGTCATCATTATGGGCAACGTGAGCGACGGCATGGCCGTCCTTCAGCCGGAGAGCTATGTGGGGGCTTCCAGCCCTCGCCGTGTACGGAAGCTGAAAGAGGTCATCTCCAAAAACACGTGTGAGATTCTCAAAGCGATCACCAACAGCCCTCAAAAGGGTTAGGATTAGGGATATAATGTGTAGACTGCCTTCCGAACATTAATTGCAGTAACATTTTAAATTTTAGGACCATTGTTGCTACATTTAATGGATTTATTTCTGTTTTTGAAAGTTTTCAGGAGTTCCTAATGAGGACCCCTGTTACATGACATTTTGTCTTTTAATGTGATCTGTTCGCAGTGGAGCTTTTCTGTTATGGTGCAGCCATTGATGTTGTTAATTGAAATACCATGTCTGTGAACACGCGAGACATCCATCATGATCCTCTTGTTGCCTTAATCCCCCAGACTCCGACTTCCCTCATGCCCTCTTTTGCATCCAGCAGAAATGGAGGTTGCAGACTTGCATTGAAGCCCAAAACAGACAAGATTGAGTTTGTTTTTTTATGTGCATAATTTAAGGGTCACAAATCGTTTGATTCGTTTATTTGCCAGTCATATTTCCACCTGGCACTTCTAATATCTGAACACACTCTTACTTTATACATGTACCCCTAATTTCTCAGTTTTCATGTTGTATAAATGCATTCATATACCTGTGCAGGGTTTTGCACATACAGTATGACAAGGTAGATTTGGTTAATCCAAATGAATGAGTTGTAATATATTTTTTAACCACCACATTTTCTCGCAGTCGGTCATTTATTTTTTATCTTCTTGCTATTGCTTTTTGGCTATTTATTATCATGTTAGCTTTTCTTTTATCTTGTTTTTGTACTTCACATTCTTTTTTTTTTTTAAATAAACTGGCATTTTGTATAATTTTGCAAAGAAAATAAAGATTTGGGATTTTTCATCAGTCTCCTTTCATTGATCTTTTTTCATATCAATGTACTATTGAATCATTAGTATATATTTTAATTCCAGGTACTGAATTTCATCTTTTGAAGCTATAAGACACAATAACTGTGTTGAAGTTACATTTTTAAAGGAACATGCCGACTTACTGGGACTTTAGCTTATTCACTGTATCCCCCAGAGTTAGATAAGCCCATACATACTCTTCTCATCTCCGTGCGCGTTGTAGCGCTTTCTGATGGCTCCACCGGTAGCTTACCCTAGCACGGATCCTGAAGGTAATTGGTTCCAACTAGCCTACTGCTCCGAATAAGTGACAAAATAATGCCAACATCTTCCTATTTACATGTTGTGATTTATATAGTCACAGCATGTACAAATAACAAGGTCACATGAGACACAGCCATCTTCTAACCATATATAAACTGGGAACTATAGTCTCAGAAAAGCGAAGCATTTCTACTCTCTGTCCGGTGCTTCTCAAGTGCAAGCATATCACTCCGCCCAAGTAGCAGAAGTAGCAGTGCTTCGGTTAGAAGATGTCTGTGTCTCACGTGACCTTGTTATTTGTACACGCTGTGACTATACAAATCACAACATGTAAATAGGAACATGTTGGCGTTATTTTGTCACTTATTTGGAGCAGTAGGCTAGTTGGAACCAATTACCTTCAGGATCCGTGCTAGGCTAAGCTACCGGTGGAGCCGTCGGAAAGAGCTACAACGTGCACGGAGATGAGAAGGGTATGTATAGACTTATCTAACTCTGGGGGTTACGGTGAATAAGCTAAAGTCCCAATAAGTCGGCGTGTTCTTTTAAGTTGAATATTTATCGTAGAGGGGGACAGAGTGGCTGGACCTGTGTGGTTACTCTGACAGGCAGTGATATAACCCCAAAACAGAACCCATCCATTATAAAGACCCATGTGGCATTGTAAAAACTTCACCCTATTTTGCTTTGCCTCCATGATCCCGTCTAATTGGGGAAGGAGCCCAAGCTGTAAACCTCAGATCCAATCCCATACTAGAGTTATGTGTTTCATGCCGTGCCAGCAGGCGTCTCTGGGTTACTAGGAACAGGCCTTGGTGGGCTTCGACGAGGGTGTTCTACTTCCCAGATGAGATTCTGTTTCTCCCATTCAGAGCGCTGAGGGAGGGAGGATATCAGCCCATGTACGATGTTCCTTTACTGGCAAAACCACCAGGGAGCTGAGACCTGCACTTCAGCAGCTGTTGAGACTCTGGAGCAGAGAAATATTAGATCTGCAGCACCTTGGATCACATCAGAAAGCAATATAAACAAACACAAACCAGACATTTTATCACTTTTCGATACACTGTTTCAAAATCACACACTTCTTATTTTTCCCTCACAGGTATGTATCTAGAATTCAGCTCCTGCACTGCACAAATTCTGAGGTCAATGGGTTGGACTGGTTCATTCACATAGGTAATACTGTGGAAGGTTTCATTTGTGACTATCTACAGCTGATTTGGTGAAGAGCACTCGCACGATGAGTGAGTGCTCTTCACAGTGCTGCTTTAAAAATGTGAGTATGATCAAATACAGATTCATTATTTATTCCTGTTAAATTGTTGAAAGGAAAAGCATGCTGTAGGGTTATTCAGAGACTGGGGCAGTGGTACCCAGCCTCAGGGTCACAAGATGATTTGTTCCTTCCTTACTCCATGCATGCATATGCATTTACAAAGGTTATTTTTTTTGGTTTATACATCTGTAAATCTGTGGATGTTTATGTATACATGTCTAGATTCCAGGATATACTGGTGCATGCTTGTGTCAATGCAGGTATGTATTTAGGTATGTGTGTGTGGATCTTGTTGAAACTCATTTCTGCCAGGAAAATAGATATCCAATCCAATCCAATTCTAATGTATAATAAAGCACATTTAAAAACAACAACAGTTGACCAAAATGCTGTACAATCAAATATATAAAAAAAAACATAAAAAGAGCACCATAAAAACACAAAGACCAGTTTGAAAGACAAAATGACAATAATATAGAAAGGCAACTAGCATAGTGTGTTAATGGGGGGGGGGGGTGGGGGGGGGGTTATCAATCCTAAAATGTACTGGGAGCCCGTGGTGGGAGGCCAGTATGGGGGACATGTGCTCTTGCCTCCATGTTAAAAGATGAGCTGCAGTGTTCCGGACCAAGTGCAAGCGTGAGAGGGAAGCCTGGTGTACACCAACATGTAGAACAAAATAATAGTCATGTTGGGTTGAGATAAAAGCATGTATAACTCTTTCAAAATTATTCAAAGATAAAAATGGCTTGACCTGCAAGAGCCTTAGTTGGAAAAAGTTTATAAAGAGTTTATTACATTGTTTATCTACTTGTCCAATTTCTCTCTGCTCTTCACCACAGGGCTTCTCAGGTGCTGCGAAGCAAATCACTCCGCCCAAGTAGCAGTGTTTCGCCTTCTGAGAATTAGTTCCCAGTATGTATACGGTTAGAGGATGGCTGTGTCTCATGTGACCTTGTTATTTGTACACGCTGTGACTAGACAAATCACAACATGTAAATAGGAAAATGTTTGCGTTATTTTGTCACTTATTGGGAGCAGTAGGCTAGATGGAGCCGGTTATCTCCAGGATCTGTGCTAAACTAGACTAGCGGTGGGGGCGTCAGACAAAGTTACGACACGCACGGAGATGAGAAGGGTATGTATGGACTTATCTTACTCTGGGGGATACGGTGAATAAGCTAAAGTCCCAATAAGTCGCCGTGTTCTTTAAGAGGAAAGATTTGTATTTTCATTTACAGTATGATGTAATATAGTTTATCAACACATTTGTGTGGTGTATTAAAGTTAACTGTTATGCATCTACCTGTGAAAAATGAATTACTGTAAGTAATAATGGCCAAAAAAGAAAGGAAAATGCTTGTTGTACAAAATTCTTAGTACTGGATACTCTCACTGGATACGTTTTACCTCTTCAGGCCTAAATCCTTCAAAATGACCCTATCTAATCTTGTTGGTTAAACTCACAATTCATGTCATACTTTTTTTTAAATGATTTTGTGGGCGTTGAATGCATTTATTACAGTAAATAGGGAGACCACGAAATAAGGAATAGAGCGGGATGCAACAAAGGCCAGACTCAAACCTGGGACATTGTGGCTAATGGTTTAACTCAGGGGTTGGCAACCTTTACTATCAAAAGAGCCATTTTTGGCCCAAAAAATTATGTAAAAGACATCTGTCTGGAGCCGCAAAACATATTTAAGTGTTATAATAAAAGTAACAGTCTATTTAAGACTAAATTAGCCTATGACATTCTTTTTATTTTTTTATTTTATTAGAAGGATAACCCCTTGAGATGAATCATCTCATTTTCGAGGAGGTCCTTAAAACAATTAAACAGCAAATACAAAAAACTAAATACATTCACACAACACTCCCAAGCCTGACTACTTCAACACCAACTGATTCCCCCCATATAAAAATTCAAGTAGTAAAAAAAAGAATAAATACATACATACATATATACATTCATACTGTACATATACATAGTAAAACACAATAAGTTTGCATACATCCCAAATGTGCTGCTATAGAGAAAAAAGGAGAAAGAGAAAAATAAAAATAAATAAATAAAATAATCAACAAGAATCATGTCAAGTTAGAAGCAAGAGCAGGTTGATTGTAGATAATTCTAATAAAGACAGATGCCTTAAAAAACAAATGAAGTAATCGATCTAAGTGAGGTGGGCAAGGTGTTCTAATCAGATGGCGCTTTAAATTTAAAGGCACGCCGTCCAATTTCTTTGGAGATGCTGGGAACAAAGAAAAAGGGGTACTCAGTATGTCTCAGACTCTATGTTGATCTATATGGGATTATATGTTGTTTTAAAGAAGGAGGATAGTTAAAGAAAATGTATTTAAAAATAAACTGCAGCCAGTGAAAATGCCTTCTGGATTTAGGTGTTAACCAATTAAGCGACTCATACATCAGGCAATGATGGGATCTATAAGGACACCTCAGAACAAATCGACACAGCTACACTGAGAGGAATAAGATATTTTTCAGAAGTATTCTGATAAATAATATCTGCATAATCTAATATTGGTAGTAGAAGCTGTGGAATAATCCTTAATCCCCAAGTAAAAGTTTATGTGAAAACCATTTTTGAGCAGCATCAAAGTCAGCTTGTAGTGAATACTCAATATGTAAGATGTCTGGTTTGGAGGTGTAGATCACTGTATCATCTACATATAAATGAATATGACAAGTAGAGCAAAATTGTGGAAGATCATTAATAAAAATAGAAAATAACAAAGGCCCTAGAGATCAGCCTTGAGGTACACCTTTTTCAATAGTCATACATTTGGACTGACAACCATAATAAGAAACACATTGGCGTCTGTTGTGAAGGGCTGAGTTAAACCATAGTAAAGAATGTCTTGAGAAGCCAATAGCTAAATGTTTTTCAAGGAAAAGATAGTGATCAACCATGTCAAAAGCCTTTGTCAGATCAATGAAAATTGCACCAGTGGGCATGTTATTATCTAAAGAAGAGACTATATCATTGGTGAGCTTCAGAAGAGCAGTGGCTGTAGAAAACTTTGGTCTGAATCCAGATTGGTGTGGAGATAGTATATGAAATTCATTGACATATTGGGATATTTGATAAAAAATTAGCTTTTCAAACACCTTTGCTATGCTGTTGATGATGGAAATGGGTATGTAGAAGGGTCACCACCTTTATGCTAAGGGATAACTTTGGCACATTTCCAAATTGATGGAATTGTGCATGTGGATAAGGAGAGGTTAAATAAGTCAGATATAGGATAAGCAAGAACATGAGAGGCAGTTTAATTATCTTAATCTCCAAACCATCTGGGCCAGCCCCACTACCTGAGCCACACAAATAACCTGCTCGACACATGCCGGGTGAATTCTTGTAGTACTTAGATTTAGTATTTCTGGTTTTGGTTGTACATGTATTCCGTAAAAGTTTATATGAATTCCAGTCTTCAGAGTCCTTTGATAAGCGATATATTTCCCAGGCCTCGTCTCTCCGTCTAAAAAGACTAATAAGATCACCATTAATCCATGGTAAGTGTCTACCCTTTACCTTAATTGATTTCCAAGGAGCATGTCTATTAATGACATCAGTTAGTTCAATATAAAACAAGTCCAAGCATCTTCAACAGAGGGTATTAACTGAAACCTGTCCCAATGTATGGAAATTAAATATTTAATAAAACGCTCACTATTCATATTTCTACATTGTCTTACCCTAATGAATCTTGGTGGAAGGCGAGGTACCCTGATTTTCCAAACAGAAAATAATGGAGTGGTCACTGAGACAATCTGGTAACACCCCTGATTTTAGGATTCTGTCAGGGTGGGTGACAAGAATCCAGTCTAGCAGAGTCGAGACTTAGACTTGCGATCAGCTCTAGTAGGCTCATTTATAAGTTGAGTTAAGTTAATGCTACCAACTAGGTTCCGGTCATTAAGGGAGGAACGATCTAGCCAATTACTGTTAATGTCGCCCAGTATTAAAAGCTCATTCTGGTGCCCTAAAGAGTTAATGGTAGACAAAATACATTTTGTAGATTCAGAAGGAACATTTGGAGGTCTATAAATATTGCCTATAGTCAATTGTTTGTTTTCATGAAAAATTATTTTAATAGACACATTCAAAATACTTGGGGTTTTCATTAGGGATAACAAGCTCAAAGGTCAAATTTGAAGAAACATATGTAGCCACTCCTCCTCCTCCTCTAGAGCCTCTATCAGCTCTGTACAAGACATAATTATCAAGTTTCATTTCATTATCCGAAATATTACTGACATTGTAATCACACTAGGTTTATTATAAACAAGCCAAGCTCTTAAAAGATCAAACTTAGATGGCAGACTCCTGATATTCAGATAGATAACACATAACCCTTTAGCAGTACTCATTGTGCAGAGATGGCAATAAAACAGAAGAATGCATCGTTAGGATGTGTCAAGGTATATAATAGAGAGATGGGCAGAGGGTAAGGTGCAGTTTGCAAGGAAGCCATACAGACACACACGCAGACACACATGCACTCATACACAAAAAACAAAAGAAACATCATACAAGCTGGCTAAACAATAGTGATGTCTGTTGCCACTGTCTTTGAGGCGTTATAATGGAATGTAAATAACGTAACCCGATTTTTTCAGGTCCTATCCCCTGACCAATCGGCTATCCTAATCTTAACCACTCAAGGTCAATGCCTAACCCCAACCAATCAAGCTGCTTTGTAGGGCGGGCCTTTCCTAGAAGTTACGTGGGTTCCATTTGCGGAAAGGGGAATATCTTTAATTTTCTAAGTTGTTGTTTAAGTCTAAGAGTAGATTTTTTGATATTTAATGAACGTTTTCTTTCATGTATTCACAGTCTGTGAACAGCGTTCCACGCCTTACTATCTCCTGAGCTGCCACAAAGCTAGCAGCAGTAGTGGAGTTTGGAGATTTGATCGAATTCTTAAAAGTACATTTGCTCGGCAGCAGTTCTGAAATTACTCTCTTTCTCTTATCCCCAGCTGAAAGCAAATTAATCTGTATACACACTCTTGATTTCTTCATTCACAAAATTTAGAGGATAAGGTGCTGTGCTGTAGACATACGTAGGGTATGACGCACATTTTAGTTGACGGAAATATTATGTAGCCTAAATGGAGAATGTAAGAATCACTTTAGGCCTACAACAATAATAAATTAAATTTAAAATGTTTAAAAAAAAACATATAACTTTTCTTCAAAGCCACAGGGAGCCCCACTTTGCAACATTTTAAGGGATCAGCCAAAAAGGTTTAAACCACAGACTGGTACTTATGAAGAAGTACCAGAAACCTTTGGTTTCATAATGGTTGTCGGTGGTACACTCTATTGTCCCTCTAATGTAGCTTGGATTGAGTCCAACTGGTGGATGTTATAGAAATCACAGGTGCAATCTACAGTTCAGCTAAGGGGAACTAAACCCCCTCAAACAACCTCAAATGCCATCAATTATTTTTCTTCTCTTCTGATTTTATGTCCATTTAAAAAAACACCTTTAACCACTTCAATGCATAGTCTGGAGTCTACAAAAGCACAATTTATTATCAATTAAAATTCACCATATTCGAAACATGTGTGATCCTTATTTTTCAAGCACTTTCATGCTTTAATATGAGTTGGGCCAAGTAAAAGGGTAAACGAGTTATGCTTTGATATGCTGTGCAAAATGTTTGCTCACATCTTTTTTTCCTCTTCTTCCTCTCAGGCTTTGTTGATTTGATGGGGTCATTGCGTTCACGAGCTCAGTTCACACAAGGCAGGAATAGTCAGTGTGGTCCATGCGAGGCTCAGATGTAGACCTGCACCAGGTAGAGAGGACACAGCAGACAGCAGAGACCAGGACAGTAGAGCCTGTTACATTCTGTGTGTATTTCTATGTAGAGCCTCCATGTTGTGCATCCAGCGGAGATTGGACAGTAGCAGCTGCTGAACAGATCAGCTAGCCGGGTGGTTTAAGACCTTTGATTCATGACCTGCATCTGTTATGGCCATATCATTTGGAACGTCTATTGAAAAGATACAGTAGCCACTCACACGCATTGACCGGAGATGAATAGGATCACATGGCAGTATATCATCCTGGGCCAGCAGCAGCTGAAAGGTTTGAAGCTGGTAGGTGGTAGCTGCTCTGCTCTGGATGGGGAAAGGATTGAGAAATGCCTTGAATCACACTCAGATGGGGCCTTGAGTAAGGCGCGTCCCCCTAAATGCTACTTTGACAAAAGTGACAAACTCTCTGATACTGTTTCTTTGAAACGGCAATCAGTGCACGGATTGAGTGAAAGCCAGGGAAAGAATAATTCCTATAAAAGTATTAATGAAGTCATTATTTTAGTGTTGACTCTCATAATACAATTTGTTTCTATACTAATCAAATCTGATGCCCTTTGTTTGGTTTTCACATATGTGCAAAACTGGAAATGTATCAATCAAGTAACTTTCAGCTTGGGGCTTCTTTCCCATTTAAACACTTATGGAATATGAAGCTTGTATTTGTAGAGCAGTACTGCTAACATGGCTCTGTATTTGACGAGGTTGAGCCACAGCATCCTCTGGTGTTGGCTGAAACTTGTCTACATAAATAATAAAACCTGTTTGGGCGGCTACAGTACACGTCAGCACATTGATAGGATGTTGGAAATATTTAGTAAGCCCTAAGTGTCAGCTAAAGTCTAGGCAGGTATAGTGTTGTGGACTGTACTGTAGGTGTACTGTGAATGTGCTGCACACTAACACTGCAGGACATACTGTATCAGTCCCAAAACTGCCCTAACTGGGAATGTAGGAAATATCTGATTAAGATCTATGTTATCGTTAGCTATTTTATCATTCTTGGTACTGCAGTAAAATCAAAAATATTTTATTTATTTTCAATGTTTGAACTATATCAATAATAACTTTAGCTTTTGTCATTTTGTTTGTTGCTTAAAATGTTGAATACATATCTAATATAGCACATTTCTTCAGCATGAGAAAACTTTGGTCCATTCTGGATTTTTTTTCTGACCAGGAAAACATAAAGCAGCTAATCAATATTTCTATTAAACAGATACAAATGACTGTATAACTATGACAAGGTGAACCAACTGTGCGCTACATGCTCAGCACCAAATGGCACACAAACAAAGCTAGCAACTAGCTGGTGAAGTAGTGCAGGATTTAGCAGCTAAAGAGCCAGTTTAGCTGCTGGAGAGAAAAACACAAACCAGACAAATGCGTGTTGCTCTTTGCCTGCTGGATGTGTATGCAATTGTCTGCAAACAGGTTTGTCATAACACATTTTTCAGCCTGTTCAGTTGGCCCAAAATGACCAAAAAAGCTAAACAAAAGATTGGGCTTAAAGGTAACACAAGACTGGGTAAATCTCTCTGGGATGTCAGGGATCTCATTTAATACAAATCTGTGATGGGAATGCCCACTTTATAACTCTATGGGATCTTAGCATCACCTTCATTTTAATATGCAAGTTAATTTCTACATAAGACCCCAAATAAGAACAAGCAGGCAAAAATAGAAGGAATGACTAAAATATCCAGCTCCCTGGAATCATGTGACTAACTGATGCAGTAAACATTTGACTCCACTAGGGGGCAGCACAATCTCATGTAACGTGTCTCATATTCATACTGAAGCACAGCGACACAACTTTGTGCTTGCAACATCCTTTCACTTCACATCCGTTAACATCTGTTAATGTATTTTCTTAGAAACTCACGCAGCATTTAGACTACTTCAGAGCCCAATGGTCTGTTGTTTTATTAATTATTACCCGCAATGCAGAAACACGTTCAGGAAAAGCAGTGCTGCTCAAGTTTTACTGTCCTCTGGTGGAAAAGTACTGTTATGTAAGCCCCGGATAATTGACCATGTAATGAAGACACTAAAGGGAGCTATCAAATGGACTGCAGGCTTCTGTCCCCCATCTAGCTGCTAGATTACGCTTTTTAAAACCTCACATTTTAAACCAGTTACTGAGCCCGCGGTCACGTCTGTTCCACTGCTGCTGCTGTCCTTATGTAATAAAACGGCTGGGAAAACATATAACCACACACAGACACACAACGCACACTCAGCAGGTTTCACTGCTCGGAGCAAAACAGTGACTGGCTGGAAAATGAGGGGAGATGGTGCATCCTCCCTTCATTTATCTTCACGTCATGTGTTGACGAGATAACAGAGTGACACTTTCAGAAGCAGTTTACTGGCCTTGATTGACTGCCCCTGAATATTTAATTGGTGCCATTAGTTTTTTCATGCATAATGAGAGTCCATGCTGACTGTGTGGCAAGGAAATCTTCAGAACAGTAAATATCAGCAAAGAGCAGAAAACATCGATACATATCATCATCTTTAAGATAGGCCTTTATTTTTAAAATTCCCATGACACATCATCATTTCAAGGAAGTGCACTTCCTTCCTAAACATTTTTTCGAAACAGTGCTTGTGCTACACTACAAGGCATATAATGGCAAACAGAAAAAGACAATGGGCCTCCTTCACCAAATTCACTCAAATTCAAGTTTTTTTCTCAAATTTGTTTTTAAGAAAGATCCTAATAAAAGTGTAGGCCTATGTCAGATTCGTGAAGATGTTCTTAAACCACAGAATTGTTCATACCTGTGTAACCATAAAAAGATTAATCCCATTGTCTTCGTAAATTTAAAGGGAATGCCACTTAATCCTAATTAGCATAGATAAATGCCCCACCATCCATCCATCCATCCATCCATCCATCCATCCATCTTCGTCCGCTTATCTGGTATCGGGTCGCGGGGGTAGCAGCTCCAGCAGGGGACCCCAAACTTCCCTTTCCCGAGCCACATTAACCAGCTCCAACTGGGGGAACCCGAGGCGTTCCCAGGCCAGGTTGGAGATATAATCCCTCCACCTAGTCCTGGGTCTTCCCCGAGGCCTCCACCCAGCTGGACGTGCCTGGAACACCTCTCTAGGGAGGCGCCCAGGGGGCATCCTTACCAGATGCCCGAACCACCTCAACTGGCTCCTTTTAACACGATGGAGCAGCGGCTCTTCTCCGAGCTCCTCACGGATGACTGTGCTTCTCACCCTATCTCTAAGGGAGACGCCAGCCACCCGCCTGAGGAAACCCATTTTGGCCGCTTGTACCCTGGATCTTGCTCTTTCGGTCATGACCCAGCCTTCATGACCATAGGTGAGGGTAGGAACGAAAACTGACCGGTAGATTGAGAGCTTTGCCTTCTGGCTCAGCTCTCTTTTCGTCACAACGGTGCGATAAATTGAATGTAATACCGCACCCGCTGCGCCGATTCTCCGACCAATCTCCCGCTCCATTGTCCCCTCACTCGCGAACAAGACCCTAAGGTACTTGAACTCCTTCACTTGGGGTAAGGACTCATTCCCTACCTGGAGAAGGCACTCCATCGGTTTCCTGCTGAGAACCATGGCCTCAGATTTAGAGGTGCTGATCCTCATCCCAGCCGCTACACACTTGACTGCGAACCAATCCAGTGAGTGCTGAAGGTCACAGACCGATGATGCCATCAGGATCACATCATCTGCAAAAAGGAGCGATGAGATCCCCAGCCCACCGAACTGCAACCCCTCCCCACCCCGACTACGCCTCGATATCCTGTCCATAAATACTACAAACAGGATTGGTGACAAAGTGCAACCCTCACCTGAAACGAGTCTGACTTACTGCTGAGAACCCGGACACAGCTCTCACTTTGGTCCCCCTCGGGACCCAGTCATACACCTTCTCCAGATCCACAAAGCACATGTAGACCGGTTGGGCATACTCCCAGGCTCCCTCCAGGATCCTTGCGAGAGTGAAGATCTGATCCGTTGTTCCACGACCAGGACGGAATTCGCATTGTTCCTCTTCAACCCAAGGTTCGACTATCGGCCAAACCCTCCTTTCCAGCACCTTGGAGTAGACTTTACCAGGGAGACTGAGAAGTGTGATACCCCTCTAATTGGCACACACCCTCTGGTCCCCCTTTTTGAACAGGGGAACCACCACCCCGGTCTGCCACTCCTTAGGCACTGTGGAGTTGTTTAACTACCTCAGCGACTTCCACCAGGGAAATTGACGACAATCCCCCATCATCCTCCAGCTCTGCCTCTACCATAGAGGGCGTATTAGCTGGATTTAGGAGTTCCTCAAAGTGCTCCTTCCACCGCCCTATTACCTCCTCAATTGAGGTCAACAAAATCCCATCCTTACTGTACACAGCTTGGATGGTTCCCCGCTTCCCCCTCCTGAGGTGGCGAACGGTTTTCCAGAAGCAACTTGGTGCCGACCGAAAGTCCTTCTCCATGTCTTCTCCGAACTTCTCCTACACCCGCTGCTTTGCCTCTTTCACGGCAGAGGCTGCAGCCCTTCGGGCCCTTCGGTACCTTGCAACTGCCTCCGGAGTCCTCTGGGATAACATATCCCGGAAAGACTCCTTCAGTCGGACGGCTTCCCTGACCACCGGTGTCCACCACGGTGTTCGAGGGTTACCGCCCCTTGAGGCACCTAAGACCCTAAGACCACAGCTCCCCACCGCAGCTTCAGCAATGGAAACTTTGAACATTGTCCACTCGGGTTAAATGCCACCAGCCTCCACAGGGATGCACGAAAAGCTCCGCCGGAGGTGTGAGTTGAAAGTCTGTCGGACAGGGGCCTCTTCCAGACGTTCCCAATTTGCCCGCACTACCCGTTTGGGCTTACCAGGTCTGTCCAGAGTCTTCCCCCACCCCCTGACCCAACTCACCACCAGATGGTGATCGGTTGACAGCACCGCCCCTCTCTTCACCCAAGTGTCCAAAACATTTGAGACTGCAGGACCGTGTGCACATTCACACTGAAAAGAAAAGTTGAGAGATTTAAGTCAAGAATGCCCAAACGCACCATGCACTGGACTCCAAACTTAATAAAAAACTTCAATAGTTCTGAAGTGGAGGCACTTCTGCAGGAAGTGAAGCCAAACAAGCTGTCATAATTAGTAGTGTCAGTTGTGGATATAAAATAACACATACAAAAGACAGGTCTATACTGTGCCATAGTAGCGCTAACTCACATGATAGGGTGTGTGTCCCATATACTGAGCCTGAATTCTTACTGCAGCAGGCCATGTTCAAATCCAACCTTTGGCCTTTTGCTGCATGTCGTCCTCTCTCTCTCCTCCTTTTACTGTCTATCTTCAGCTGTACTATCCAATAAAGGCAATAATAAAATTAAAATAAAACAGACTTACTTTGGGCCAAAAATAGCGTGATCAACAGTGGTGGAAGAAGTGTTCAGATCCTTCACTTAAGTAAAAGCATTAATACCACACTGTAAAAAATACTCCGTAACATCACCAGTAAAAGTCCTACATTGAAAATGTTACTCAAGTAAAAGTACGTAAGTATCATCAGGAAAATGGACTTAAAGTATTAAAAGTAAAAGTGCTCAATGCAGAAAAATCCTCACATTTTAGAAACTGGAAACGATCAAAACAGTTGTCAACTGTGTTTAATCGGCTAACAATTTCAGCTGTACTTGATGGCCTATATATTGTTGGGTAGTTTAATAAAGCATTGTATTTTATAAACATGATTTTTGTGTGCAAAAATCTTAATTTGTAAAGTAACTAAAGCTGTCAGATTAATGTAGAAAAGTAAAAAGTACATTATTTCGCTCTGAAATGTAGAAGTAGAAAGTGGCAGAAAAGAAAAGACTCAAGTATAGTACAAATACCTCAAATATGTACAGTACTTGACTAAATGTACTTAGTTACATTCTATTCCTTTTGAATGACAAATAGACTACCACCGCTTGTTGGCATGGAGAGTTATTTCCTCTCACAGAGGCACAGAACGTATTGTACTTGCTAGTTGGATCTATTTTAATGTGGATTTCGAAAATACCTGATACATATTTAAAGAAACTTTAAAGAATATAGGCTAGGGTCCGTGTACTTTTTCGTTCATTAGATTTTCATTTCATAAACAGGTATTAAAAAACAAAAAACAAATGGTTATTTGAGTTTCGTTTTAAAATACAAAATTTGAAATTGAAATACAAGGCTACACTGGCTGTTGCCTTGGAAATGACAACATCCGGTCTCTGAATATGAAAAAACAGGCCTGTTTTCATTTCTATTTTTGAGTGATTTTATTTTTGTTATATGAAATAGAAAATGAAAACCACAGCATATTTAAAATTTCTCCCATCCCCTTTTGACCATGAAAAGGAAAAAATGCCTTGTATTTCAATTTCAAATTTTGTATTTTAAAACGAAAATCAAATAACCATTCGTTTTTTGTTTTTTAATACCTGTTTATGAAATGAAAATCAAATGAACGAAAAAGTACACGGACCGGCTAGTTCAAACTATGTCAATATGAGAGTTAAGGAATCATATACTGATATACTTTGGTTTGTTATTTTACAGTTAATGTTACTTATTATCTGATATGCATAGACTTATACCAGTACAGTTAACATTTTGAGTTCTACAATAGTGTTTTAATGCTATTAAAGGGTAGTTGTCCTTTTACTTCAAAAGACAAATATACAGCTTAATTTGCATATTTAATATTATGCATATGTTACTCGTAAGGGGGGAGCAGCGATTGTATCGCTGTGTGTGTGTGTGTGTGTGTGTGTGTGGTTGTGTTTGTTTGTGTGTGTGTGTGTGTGTGTGTTTGATTGTGTGTGTGTGTGTGTGTGTGTGTGTGTGTGCGCGCGCGTGTGTGTGTGTGTGTGTGTGTGTGTGTGTGTATGTGTGTCAGATATGCTCACAAGTCTCTGAGCTTGAGTCCAAGTCAATTGTATAATGTGCTATTGGATTGCTTTTTATTTTGCAATTCTGTCTGCCATCGGACATGATTGCAGCGCGCTAGCTAGCAGAGCTAACGTTGGCGCGCTAACGCTGCTAGCTAACATTGGCAGTCAAACACATCAATGATCCAATGTCTTTATGATAATCTACACGTTTTTTTGTGCGGTAGCCTTTCTACAATAAGCTGTGCTAACAGTTACTATAATCCGTTCAAGGAGTCGATAAGCAGACAGATTAGCTAGGGGTGTGGCGATGTCATCCAAACTAAGCCAAAGGGCTCCGTTTTTGAATTTTTTCACCCTGGGACCAGGTTTAAAAAAAGTGTGTTTTCAGGCAGTGCGTTTACAGGAATTGTTTGGATGATCGGCCCAAACGATGCAAAACTTGTGTTTGCATCAAAAAGCGTCTCTGTGTGGATGGCCCCTAATACTCAGGAGCGATCTGTACAATGTTGTACCTACCAAAAATGTGTCTGTTCTTTTTCGCTTTTTGCACCCTTAGACATGTTCTTTTTCTCTTTTTGCACCCTTAGATAAACATTTGGAGATATGTTTTTTTATTTTATTGATGAGTTTTCCATCTTACCACCTGAGAAGGGCGTCGTTAAAGACACAAATAATACAATGCATTGCTTGCTTGTTGTAAATGTGAGTAGTGAGTATGCATTTGTGTGTTTAGGGGAGGAGGGTGAGCTGCATAAGTGCTCTCCCATTCCTTGATAGTGTTTTATTTTTGGAACAGCACATAGACTGGTCAAGAATAGAACAGCAGTCAAGTGGAATGGGTTGACAGCCTGAAAGGCTAGTCTCTGTCTGTTTCTTCTTCACTTCCCTCCATCCCTCCAGGAAGTAAGCTTGAGTTGCCTGAGTGTGTCTGGTCTAATCACTCACACTGGCTCCCATAGCCACCATGACCTGAATCCATCCCTTCTCCTTCCTTATGCAATCCAGAGAGAGAGAGAGAGAGAGAGAGACTGCTGTTCTAAATCTCTACTTCCCCGTTTCTGTTGCATGTTTTACGCAATCTGCTTTAGAAGTTTAATCAGGGTGCTGGCAGACCAAAAAGGCACAGGGTGTTTGGGTGCGAGATCAATACATGATCTATCAGGGACATTACACACTCAGCCATGTTATACACTCATTGTTACCAGCTGACATCAGCATCATAAGTAAGAAGCCTGATTTAGCCTCAGATTAGAGTTGTATGGAGGGTACACTCCACTACACTCAAACTATTTTTGGCCCAGCAGAGTTGATCCACTTCAGTCTAAATCTGTGTGACATAATTTCTGATGGAAGATAATGTAATTGCATAAAAAGAAAGGTTGAATCAAGACAGGATCCTAGATCCTAATTAATACTCAGATTAAGCTAAAATTATTGTTCATATTGGTTGTCAGTGGTGGTTTACCCAAGTAGGCTACTATACTAAAACAACACCAAAGATTCTTTTGTACCTTAAAATAATGTTTCCAAAATCGTTTCAATGGTTCATCAACTCGTAACAGGGTAAACGGCACTTCTGCATTCGCTTTGCAGCCCTCTATCTGCTAAAACCGCATTATGCAAGTTTGCCAGATCGGGTAGCGGATCTGTAGTTCAAATGAGAACGATAATGGACAATTTCGCTTCCAACCTGTAGGGGGACCGAAGAGGAAAAGTACTTTGGTGTTGCTTTAACATCACAAAGTATTTTCACTTAATGCTGCTTTATATTTCTACTGTATTACACTACATTTCAGAGAAATTAATTGTTCTTTTTCTACATTACCCTTTTTAAA
The DNA here is from genome assembly GCA_023566125.1 of Zingel zingel. NCBI lineage: Eukaryota > Metazoa > Chordata > Actinopteri > Perciformes > Percidae > Zingel > Zingel zingel. The sequence goes on from CM042334.1 coordinate 16,945,067, forward strand.
TATTCTATTTGTATACACCACTAAAGTAGAGTATTTATTTGATCACTGTATACACTATACAATACATGCAATCATATTAAATGGTATCACATGTTTTGTATCACATGTGATCACATTTGATTATCTTATAAAATGTAGATTAAACTACACAATCATATATAACGTGGTTAAAATTAGCTCCAACTCGACCAGGTAGAACATTTAAATGCTGCTCATGGGCGGCATAAGTAACAATAAAACAATGGCAAAATATACATAATAATGTTACATCTTGCGGTGGGATCACACCAGAGTCTGTAGGTGTGGTCTACCTACATTTATTTATTTCTTTATTTCTGTGTCCATATGTTAATGAGATAGGAGATCCTAGCCTCAGTTTAAAGCATGATTGGCTACAGGAGGGAGCTGGATTCAGGTCTACTTTTGCCTTATGGTGAGACCATAAACTGTAACGAGTGAGACATTGCAGATTGCACAGAGGAGCAGGCAGGAGCTGACAGCAGCTCTCCTCTGCTCCCTGCTATGTTCACAGTAATATTTTCCTCATTGATTATACGTTATTTCACCCACGAACCATCCACTATGTGATGTGATGTGATGTGATGTATACATATCAATTCAGAAACCACTTGGAGTCGCTGTCTACTAGACTGTTACATGGACTTCGGTGTGTGTGGTGAACACAAAGAAGAGTAACTAGCCTGCCTAGCATGAAGCCGGTAAGGGGGTAAGCTTCTCGGACCGCGTAGCTCCTATGGCGCCATTTTGATGCTACCAACCAGAAGACTTACAACTTTCAGACAGGTTGCTCACATCACATTTACGTCGTCTCTCTCAGTTGGAGGCTGCGCAGTAACGCTCAGCCATCACCGGAAAAGTGCTTCTAATATCCTTCGCTGGTCCGTCCAGAGCAACGGGATCTGTTGGTCCATTATATATATGTCAATGGAAGCCAGCAGCTCAGCACGAGTGTAACTTGAGTAGTTAATAAAACAGTTAAACGGAATTGAGTCTGGGCATTTTTCATGACGTGGTGTCAGAAGTGGCCCATTGAACTCACTGTCTGCGAACAGAAGTAGGTGAAACAACGACATGGTGAAGTTTCATGCGTGGAGCAGTTTGACTTCACCCAGCGGTCAACGTGGCCAGTCTGGAAGCAACATTTTTCTCGTTATCGGATTGCTACAAAGCTCGACAAAGACAAGGGTGAAATCCAAGTCAACACACTGCTTTACGCCATGGGTAAGGAGGCAGAACCTATATTCAGCACGTTTACCTTTGTTGACGATGAGGAGGACTACTATGGAACAGTTATACAGAAGTTCAATGAACATTTTGTGCCGAAGCGGAATATAATCCATGAGCGTGCATGCTTTCACAGACGCTCGCAACGCCATGGGGAGACGGTTGATGCATTCGTAAGACACTTGAATGAACTGGCGGAATACTGCGAGTTTGCGAGTAAGTATTAGTTTGTGAAATCTGAAATACAATATTTTGGACACATCATGGGGTAAGATGGAATCAAACCTGACATGGGTAAAGTGAGGGCCATTACAGAGCTGCCGAGCCCCACCAACATTACTGAGCTGCGCCAGACAATTGGCATGATCAACTATTTGGGGAAATTCCTCCCTGAACTGAAAGTGAAAGCAATGCTGACACCTGCGCCAGTCTTTGCATACTACGATGCCACCAAACCAACAGTGGTTAATGCTAACGGCAGTAGTTTTCGGCCTGGTCCTCGACCGAAGTTCAAAATACACTTGAGGGAGCTTCAGCAGGGTACAACAGAACGGTCAAGCAAATCAACAACAAACTGAAAAAGGAGTACAGGGACCAAAGAAGGGTGAAGCAGCAATGGACGGCCACGGAGAAATCCACATTTTAAAATTCTATACTCGATCCCTTATCGACAGACTGAGTTTTACTTGTTAAATGTTCCGCCTTGTTGCCAGCCAGCTCTGAATGTCTTAGCTGTTTAGCTTTAGCAAGCTACTGATTTCCCACATCAATGTTATGTTTGTAACAGCAGAAATTACTAGCTATGCTTGCTTGGGTAATGTTGGCTGACCAGCTAGCTGACCAGCTAGCTAGCCAACTAGCGTAAAATTGCTAACAATAGCTAACTTTAGCATGCTTTTCATGTGTGTATGAAGCCAGATGCTGCCATCTACTGGCACCAAAACAGGAAGGAAGTGGTAAAGTAGTAAAGCCCACCTCTTGTTTCATTTGATTAACTACCAACTATTTTCATTAGTGGGCCATAGACTCAATCTCAATTGTGTACCTTCTTCAGTGATAGAAAGTGACTTAACAGACATTTGTTTAAATGATTTTCTTTGTGATTGCGGTTTTAAGTAAAGGATATATGTATCTATTTAGTAATGTAGTCACCTTTATCACTGTTCATGATGTTGACACATTTTGGCACAGTTGTTCTTGCACACTGTCTCGCTTACTGCTGTAATATTTATATACGTTTGTTTCTGTTCAACCTTCATTAGGTACAGTTGTCATTGCAAGATCTAAATAGAATAATATAGTAGCCTAATTCACTACAAATTGGTGTAAATGTGGGTCTCTGCAAACATAGGTTTTTACTCAACATTTGATAATTGTATGACAAATCGCCAAAAAAGACAAAAATCATCCTGTCTTAATCAGTGCACCAGTTATGATGGGAAAATGAAGTATGAAAAATTCATGTTTTATTTTAAGCACAATTAGAAGAGTGTCTCCAGCCTCCAGGCTGTACAATCTCTCTGCTGTGTGTTGGCGGAGAACTTCATTAATTCCTACGTGGTGTTGATCTCAGCTGGTTCCTCTTGCTCTCTTGGCTCCATTGTTTGCAAGCTCTGAATAATTTGCTTGTGTTAAAGCAAAGGTCTTAAACCCAGCTTTCCCTTGCTCTTCACGTCGTTTTCCTCATTGACTACTTCATCTCCCTCGCTCACTCTATCCACCCATTCCTCTTTCTGTATCAGTGTTTTTTCTATCTTGTTGGAATCAGAAACCGAAGTGCCTGTACTGCAAAAAATATTTAATCTTAACAAGTCATTTAATCTTGTATTGATGCTTCAAATCTCCTGCCAGCTTAACTTGAAACAATTGAACTTGTCTCCATCTTTCTTGATGCTAGAATTTTCTTTAATCAACTTTGATTTACTTGATATATGATCTGCCTTAATATGCCTTGCTGGTTTGCCAAATTACTGACACTCGTTTCTTTGTCTATCATTTAGGAATCAGTTCTATATTTACATCATTTCCACTTGCTTTAGGTGATGTTTTGTTGCTCTCTTTTGTTGATTGATTTAACAAAATATTGTTTAAGGACCAGGGATGAAAGAAGCGGCACCACCACCTCAGGCAGTGTTAGGGTTCAAGTAGTCTATATCCATGACGTTACACTTCCACATTTCGCTGGATTCCACTCTTTTCGGTCGGTGGATCCGGTGGATTTCTGAGGACTATGGTTTAAAGGAGAATTCCGGTCGATTTCAACATGTAGCTCTGTTGTTTGTAAATTTGGAGTGCTGTCATTAGCGAGAAAAACGAAAACAATCGGTGTTGCCTACACTGTATTATCCTTCTGCTACAGTTTGCACCCAGGATGCTGAAACAGGGCAAGTTTTAAACGTGCTTTTAGCCTCTTAACATGTTCGAAATGTCATTACAAGTGCCTACCCATGTGAAGTGATTCCTTCTGAGTGAACACAGTGAATCTGACTGCAGTAGATGTGAAAGAAATGCATAAAAGTTGTGCTAATTCAGCTCTGTTTAGTTCCGTTGTTGAGACAGTTTTTCTCGCTACAACAGAGCTATGTGTTGAAATCGACCGGAATTCTCCTTTAACTGCTCCTCAGATCTCTGCAGGGTAAATCCAGACAGCCATCTAGACTATCTGTCCAATCTGAGTTTTCTGTTGTACGACTAAAACAACTTTTGAACATACACGTTCCACCAAAACAAGTTCCTTTCCCGAGGCTATTTTGCAGAGGCACTGTGGCTCTGCCCGGTGCTTAGCATCGCCCAAGACAATTGTGATTGGTTTAAAGAAATGCCAATAAACTAGAGCACGTTTTCTCCCATCCCGGAATGCTGTGTGGACTAGCCAGACCCTCCTCTGCAGCACTGTTGAGGAAGGTCTGGCAAAGCGAGACTAGGGTTCGGGGGATTTTGTATTGCAGTACCACATTTCACCACTTGGACTAATTAATAGCAAGGCTGACACTTCCCCACCATAAACTGTATTAAATATGGACATTGTCTCTGTGACATTACCCATAGGTTTTTAAAGAGCGAAAATGAAGCTCAAGGTGGGCAGCTCCCGGTGGCTCTGGTCGTCGCCATCTTGGCAGTGCCTGATGTCAGCTAGTCTCGCTAGTGTAAATAGAAAAAGAACTGTAGTTAGAAAATGAAAGATTCGGGCCACAGAGCCAAAACACCGCCGTAATGACTGCTTAGTGACAGACATGTTCCCAAAATAAAAACAAAAAGTATCTCAAGGATTACCATTTTAAATTCTCAGTGCACATGTTGGTGTAGCGCTAAAGAGTATATGTGTATGTGCGTATTGTAGGGGTTCTGTTTTGTCTTTATGCCACTGGTGCCTGCCTGCAGGCTTAGTACAGGAGACAGTGTTCACCTCACATGACACCTCTACTCCCCTAAGCTTCCAGAGGACAAGTGAAAGGTACGGTAGGGAGGGATGAAAGATTTGGAGAGAGAGAGAGAGAGAGAGAGGAGCCTGTATGGGTGGAGCAGAGGTGGGGCAGTGTTGCAAAGAAACCATTAAGGGACTGCCGAAAACCATGAAACGACTCAGGTCAGGTCTAGAGTACAGGGGCTAGAGGAGAGGAAAGACGTGAGCAGACAGCAGGAAAAGACAGGAAGGCACTGGAGGAGTATCAGCGGCAGTATGAGTTGGGGGGTAGGGGTGAAGTGAGGTCAGAAGGGTAGATCAGGTTAGGGTGAGGACAGAGAATAGGGGGGACGTGATGGCAGGTGTCCACAAAGTACATAGCTGCAAGCCTACTCCGACATTTGGACGCAGCCCAGGAAAACTGTGCCTGGGTACATCGTGTTCACTCTCCCATTTCTCCCTTTCAGTCCCTCTCTCACACACTCAGCACACACACACACACACACACACACACACACACACACACACACACACACACACACACACACATGGGCCAGCACACCAACACACCAACACTTGTTTGGAATTGCTGAGACATATTGACACAATTAACAGCCTAAACACAAAAATCTGTTAAGCTTCTCTCTCTCTCTCTCTCTCTCTGTCTCTCTCTCTCTCTCTCTCTCACACACACACACACACACACACACACACACACACACACACACACACACACACACACACACACACACACACACACACACACACACACACACAAACAAACAAAACAGACACTATGACTGTTTACCTTATGTAAACTTTAATCAGGAACAAAATCCATAGCAGATTCAAAGTTTAGCAATTTAGCAATCTAAAGATAATCCTCTGTTTGGTCATACACATCACAAGATTTGATTTGAAGGTAATGCAACAGATTATAGTTTTAGCACTCCTGGGAATTTTCCTTTAATCCTGCCTGTTACAGTAAAGGAGCCCTGAAGTGTGTATGTGGCATATGTAGGAATCTTTTATTTTACACACTGATTGATTTATTGAACACAAACTACATCCTTCAAAATGATAAAAGAGTTGAATCAACTACTCTCGAAAGCAGTTTAGACATAAACTGCACAATATAACCTTCATGGAGGATTTATAGTAGGGCTGTATTAGATTGCATTAGTTTGTATACATAACTGGCAACTGAGTGTATAACCAAACTAACTTGGGAACCCATTGGGTGCTGATTAGGGGCCAACTGCTCATGTTTTCCCCAGGCCTAACTAGTGGGTAGGAAGAGAAACACACCTCAAAAACACTCTCTACACTCGCACTAATGTGAATAAGGGAAGTGCAGAAGGACGGTATAAGGAGAGGCTCCAATCTTAGTTTTGGTCGTCAGCCATGGCCTGAGCTGACGCCATGGCAGCTCCACTCGGCTCGAGACCACTCCCTTCCCCGGCCCCTCAGGAGCAGCCTGATGAAACTTAAATGAGTCTGTCTTTAAAAAACACTCCGCTCTATTAGAGATTTGAGGTGATGCAGCACATCTACTTGACTGGAAAAGCCTCGGCAGCGACGGCTCTATGTGAACTTACTGAGTAGTGGCATTGCGGATCCACAGGACCAGGACGGCTTCTCTGCTTGAATAGCAATGGAGACAGTGTTAAAACAAGATTAGATGAGTCACTGCCTTTTCATGTTTCTTATCTTGTCTTCTCAAGGTTTAAGTTTTGTCTCTAGAGAACCTGCCATGAATCTCCTCTGACTTTGCAATTCTCCCATGCATTCATTCCAGCTGATGCTAATGGCTCAGTAATCATACAGGCTTTGGTAAAGTATGTTTTTGTGTGTGTCTGTGTATGTTTGGAGGTTATTCCTGATGATTATTGCTATGATCTGATCCTTAAAGGGGTCGCTTCACCCAAATTACAGAAACATTGCCCTGGTTTCTTTCTACTAAAGGGTTGGGGTGTTTTAAGTTTCTTTGTAATCTTGACATTATGATGTGATGACTTTGAGAAAGTCTCTCCTCAAAGGCATGTTGTGACTAATGAGTGACAGAAGTAGCTGTGTAAACAATGAAAAAAGGAGCTTGAGAGATAAGCACCAAGCACTTTTTCTTTCACATAATTGGAGTCCTATACTATACTGTTTAATACTGTGAGCACCGCTAACAGAATCCCATTTACCTTCATTGTATTAGGGTTCCAGAAACCATACTGGAACCATACTCCTGGATAGGGGTTGCACTGTTTTCTTCTCCAGAGTTGCCCAGGGTGTGAGTCGCCGGGCAGGTGTGGGGAAACTCACGAGCCACCAGCTGAGCGCTGCTACATTGGAGTTCACCCCGGTGGACGAGAGGGTCGCCTCCCTCTTGAATGGAGTCCTGCATGGGGCTCCAGTGGGGGACTCCATAGTTCTGCTGGGGGACTTCAACGCGTACATGGGCGATGATGAAGACACATGGAGAGGCGTGATTGGGAGGAACAGCCTCCCTGATCTAAACCCGCGTGGTTGTTAGTTGTTGTATGGTGTGTGCCAATTACAGGGGTATCACACTTCTCAGCCTCCCCGGTAAAGTCTACTCCAAGGTGATGGAAAGGAGGGCTCGGCTGATAGTCAAACCTCGGGTTGAAGAGGAACAATGCAGATTCCGTCCTGGTCATGGAACAATGGACCAGCTCTTCACTCTCGCAAGGATCCTGGAGGGAGCCTGGGAGTATGCCCAACCGGTCTACATGTGTTTTGTGGATCTGGAGAAGGCGTATGACCGGGCCATCCAATCTCTGTACGACCAAAGCGAGAGCTGTGTCCGGGTTCTCGGCAGTAAGTCGGACTCGTTTCAAGTGAGGGTTGGCCTCCGCCAGGGCTGCGCTTTGTCACCAATCCTGTTTGTAATATTTATGGACAGGATATCGATACAATGTGGTCATGATGGCATCATTGGCCTGTGACCTTCAGCATTCATTCGATCGGTTCACAGCCGAGTGTAAAGCGGCTGGAATGATGATCAGCACCTCTAAATCTGAGGCCATGGTTCTCAGCAAGAAACCGATGGAGTGCCTTCTCCAGGTAGGGAATGATTCCTTACCCTAAGTGAAGGAGTTCAAATTACTTGGGGTCTTGTTCGCGAGTGAGGGGACAATGGAGCGGGAGATTGGTCGGAGAATCGGCGGTGGGGGGTATTACATTCAATTTATCGCACTGTTGTGACAATGAGACAGCTCAGCCAGAAGGCAAAGCTCTTGATCTACCGGTCTATTTTCGTTCCTACCCTCACCAATGGTTACTTCTTTTAGATTAAGATGTAATAGTTATAAAATGCAATGCATTAGTAAAGAGCAAACCAGTTCCCAAACTTTTTGAGTTTAGACAGTGTTTGAACAAACTGTGTTTAGGTTTGTTAAATCTAGCTCCACCTCAAACAGCCAATAGGAAAATGCTGCCTATTCATTAATGCTTTAGTGATAATGATACTGATAATATACTTACAGTATATATATTAATATATTAATAATATATTAGCTTACTTGTTAATCACAGGTGTTTTTTTTTACAACAGACCAAGCACTTTTACTTTTGTAGATCTTGCTGATAATACTAATCTTTTTAATCTTATGCAACTTATTTAAATCCATTCGATTTTATTTATAGTGTCGAATCATAACAGAAGTTATCTAAGGACACTTTACAGATAGACTAGGTCCAGACCACACTCTATAATTTACCCAATATAAGACCCAACAATTCCCCACAAGAGCAAACATTTGGTGCGGCAGTGGCGAGGAAAAACTTCCTTTTAACAGGCAGAAACCTCAGACGGACCCAGGCTCTTGGTGGGCGGCCATCTGCCGCTGCCAGCTTGGAGAGAGAGAAAGATAGAGAGACAGAGAGATACAGAAATATAGAAATATGACTCATAATAATTATGGCAGTGGGTATAATGGAATGACATGATGAACAGTGGCAATTATAGTAACTGTAAAAATGATAAAACTATAGCCCTATTCACACTGAATTAGAATCATCTGGGGATTTGGAAATAACTCCCCCACATCTGAGTTTTGTGTGGCGCATTCACACGGGATAAGCAAAGCCTGCTTTTACATAAATTTACTGACGTATCTGTACCCCAAGAGATGGCTACCTGGCGTCTGCATCCACCTTCAATCCCATATCCGTCTTTGCAAAAGGGCTAAAAAGGCGCACAGGAAACAAAAACTTTGAAAAAAATTATGTACGACTCTGCCAAATCACAGACGATTCGCACGTGACCATTATTATCACAGGACCTCGGTGTTTGGTGGTTGGTCATTTGTGGGGGTATTTTTACTTTACAAATTACAGACATTGCCTATTCGCGCAGGATTAATATCACAGACAGCCTCTGTAATTATTACAAATGACTAGAGGTCACCAGGTAATACTAATCATGTGTGAATAGGGCTTTTGACTAGTAAAAATAGTAGTAGCAGTGCAAGGCATCGGCAGGACCACAACAGTAACATGCATTCATGGGATATGAATGCAAACAGATGGAGAGAGAGAGAGGATGCAAAGGATCTAAGCACTTCCTCCAGCACTGAAGTAAGTAAGAAAATGTTTTGTATATAATTTAAGTGAACTGACCCTTTAAAATCTAGTTTATTTTGCATTCATATAATTACCTTTAATATTAAAATGATATTATAAAGTTTTGTAGTATCACAGAACATGCTAAGTAACTCAAAAACAATTTTAAAACTCACTCAACCCCCTCTCCCTCTTCTGCTACATTTAGACTTAACTCTAGGTCTCAGTTAACATTAAAAAGTTTAAAAAAAAACTGTGTGACGTCAATACCTACACGTCAGAGCTGGGGAGACACTGGTTGTTTGCACATTGGTGTTCTCCCCTGGTGTTTCCAATGTTTCAATTACCGGAGTATTTACACAATCCATCATGGCGCTTTTAGTTAGAACTCCAACTGCTGCTTGGCAACAGTGCTCTGCCAGGTCCAGATATGGGCCTGCTGTCTGGCTTGATTGGAAGCAATAAAAAGGATTACACTGATTGCACCACAAGGGAGATTTTAAATTAACAACAGTACTATAGAGTGTAACACCAAAAATAAATCACGGACAATTCTTTTTTTAATGCTGTCAATTTGGAACAGAAAAAGGGATCTGAAGTTGAGGGTGGACGCACAGTGGCAGAAAATTCATTCCAGTGTTTTATTTTAAACACCTTCTCCAGCTTATTAGACTGTAACTCAGACTCTCCACAGCTCTGAACAATAAAGGCCTCGGCATCTACTTCCCCCTCCTGCTGCGTTCCACCGCTTACACTCATTATTTCTCCGATCCTACGCGGTAATTAGATGGCTATTTCTCCAAATCAGTATGCCCGCTTCATTTTAATGTGACCAAAATACAATAATGTACCCTTGATCTCTCCCGCAGCGGAATGATTGTATGAGGGTTTAGAAGAACTGCAGGAGGGGATACATTGTGTGTATGCATGTGGGGTTTTTGCTTAAAGATTGTTTATTTGTTGGTTTTTCAGCTTTAAGCCTGTTGACCGAGAAATTGAGACTTGAAAGGCGGTTACTGTGTCAACACATTGTGATCTGTGCTGCCTTGTGACTTTTACTGCACTGTGATTTCATTACTGCTGCACTTATCACTCTATCAAGTAAAATGCCGACGCAGAGAGATAAAGTTACATTGTAGCATTAACTGTTTGTGGGTATATAGATTCACAGAGTTTTAATGGAAGAGGAGTCTTAATATTCTTAGGTCAAGAATCTAACTGACTAATTGACTAATTTTCAATTTATTTCCAAGGATCAGACCAAACTATATTTTCTTTTTAACTGAGTAAATTGCTTGTGGATAAGAGAGAAGCTGCGTCTTTGGGAAAATGAATCTGCCAACAGGGAGGTTCCGTCTAATTGGTAACTCTAATCAACCAGTCAGAGCTGGGACTCAAACATCCTCCTACTGCTAGTCTCGAGGCACAGCTACCATGTAACATAACAGCAATGACTCAATAAAATAACAGGAAAAATAAAGAAAAAGCCTTGATTCTCTGCAACTGTCAATTAGCTGAGCTGAAGGAAATAATAGGCTTCCTGAAAGCACATTCATTAGTAAAAGGAAGGAATCCTTTAGGGATTGAATAGCAACAGACCAGATGTTATTGTTCTTTCTGTCAAGATAATGTTGGTATGTAGGATCTTAAAAGTATTTAAAAAAAAGTCTTACATTTTTTCTTTTAAAAATAAGACCTTAACATTATTGAATTTTGTTTACAAATGTGTTCTTGTTCTTTTCATTAAAAATAATTATTTGTGGTGCATATATGTAAATACCCTTTTCCCATCCAGTGGTTGTTTTCGCTGTATATATATATATATATATATATATATATATATATATATATTAGAATATATTCTATATATATTTAGAATAGATAAAAATGTGCGATTAATTGTGAGTTAACTATGACATTAATGCGATTAATTAATCATTAAATATTTTAATCGTTTGACAGCACTAGTTTTAACTGCTTCAGACAAAGGACTTGTCTCCGTACTTGTCTTATTAGATCTTAGTGCTGGATTCGACACTATTGACGATAGCATCCTGTCACAGAGACTGGAACATTTTATTGGCATTAAAGGAACTGCGCTAAACTAGTTTAATTACTATTTATCAGATTGATCTCAGTTTGTTAATGTTAACGATTAATCCTCCATGCAAACTAAAGTTAGCAATGGCATTCCACAAGGCACTGGATAAATTCTATTCACCTTATTTATGCATCCGTTAGACAATATTATTATGGAACCTCTCTATTTATTTTCACTGTTATGTGAATGATACCCAATTATACCTATCAACCAAGTCAGATGAAACCAGTCAGTTAGTTAAACTTCAAACATGCATTAAGGACATAAAATCTTGAATGACCTACAATTTCCTGAAAAAAATGGCTTCCTGTAAAATTCAGGATTGAATTTAAAATCCTTCTTCTGACCTACAAAGCTCCTAATGGTCAGGCACCATCATATCTTAAAGAGCTCATAGTACCTTATTGTCCCACTAGAGCACTGCACTCCCAGAATGCAGAGTTACTTTTGCAGAGTCTCCAAAAGTAGAATGGGAGCCAGAACCTTCAGCTATCAGGCTCCTCTCTTGTGGAACCAGCTCCCAGTCTGGTTCTGGAGGCAGACACCGTCACCACATTTAAATGTCCGTTATACAGTTACATACCGACCTGTCGCCCGCAAATGTGACGTCATGGGAGCTATTTATTCTCGCGCGTGGTGGTCACGACACTAGTTGCAGTCTTCTCCTGAACAGAGGTGTCGCTAATGAGCAAAGGCTACCGACTTTGCTATTTCTACCGACTTGAAGAAGAAGAAAAAGGTAAACAATGGCAGAACTGGGAGCATTGACGTCAATGTTTCGATTTGATTCGATGACTTACTTCGTCGGATCAAGCCTTTCATTATCCATAAAATAACTCATCTTAACCCAGTAAGTTTACAAGAGAGACTTGCAGTCACTCTGAGAGTCCTGGCATCCGGTTGTCCACGAACTTGGAAAAAAATAGAGTGGTGCACGACCTGTGGTCAGATAGTGAGAATACAAGCATGTATATTTATCATGCGGTAATGCTCCGCCCGGCTGTAAATTACCATTAAAATTAAGTAGAAGAAGAGTAAACATTAACACACTACACAAGTGAGAATTTATTTACACAGTGTACTACATGTAAGTGTACTCACTAAAGTATCAAAATTGAGACACACCTATATTTTTAAATACAATTTCCTTGTTTGATTATCAAGTTATAGCTTTAATGTTCTGGTGTTAAAGCTAGTGATGGCGAGGTGAAGCCTCATGAAGCATTGAAGCTTTCCAGTAAAGACTTAGAAATAGAATGATGAAGAAAAAAATCAATTTCCACGTAATCCATTTATATCAATGTAGTGTGTATTCTCAGTTGGTATATATAATATAATCAACATAACTGTATAAGAAACTAATTTCCTTGACAGCAATGCGACTATCAAATGTGTGTTAAACAAACCTTTTGGTCATAATATAATAATAGCAGGAGGGGCAATATTAGTATTTTAAAACTGGAAAGTGGCAATGGTTTAACTGGGCAGCGGGCAATGAATGGTGCTTGTGTAGATCATGGATGTATAATAAAACTGTGTCGATTCGAACCACTTCATAAACCAGTCACGTGGTACGGATGGGCAGCGAAGCTTCGGATGTCATCAACGATGTCATTTGTCTAAAACGGTACAAGCCTCGATACGCGCTTCACGGAAAACTTTGGGGATTTCTCAACACGCGATTTGAAGCCTTGGCACAGAACGTAACATCACTAGTTAAAGCTGCACAAATCAATATTTTTGCATTAAAAATGTATCAAATAACTACCTGTATTGTGAAAGGTGTCGCTATTTGCAACTAATCCAAGAATTATCATCCAACTCTCCAATCTCCTTTAGTTTTATGGAATTTCTTTTTGCCTCTTTTAGCTCATTGTTTTGGTTTGTCTCACAAACTCTGCTTTCATTATCCACCATTAAAACCACAGCAGGCAGCTGTTTTCAGCCAAAAAATACTACCTGACTATGTGCCCAGCACTAACAGCAGACAAAGTTAGCGACTAGCTGGTTAACATGTTAGTGTTGCTGAGGACAACAATGCTGAAAGGAGATTCCAATTGTACATTTTGTGGACACACTACTTCAAATAAATGCTGATGAGGCTTGATGTCTGCTAGATGTGAAAATAGGCAACTGTTGGCTAACATGTTGGTTTCTTTTCATTAGTCAAATTCTCATGAGGATCAGAAGTGGGTGCTTGTGACACGACAGTATACTGTATTTACAAAGAAGAGTGACATTTAGGTTTAAACAAAAAGAAAGCAAGTCTTTGTTTCTTTGTAGGGCAACCACTAAGAAGTAGACACAGACTAGTGTTCCCTACTAACAGAGGGGGGGGGGGAGATGAGAAACAGGCCAGGGGAACATGTGTTGAACAACTGTGTTGCGGCAGTGAAGAGCCAAGCAAGTGAGCAACCATTTGAGATTAATGATTGAAGATGAGCTCAGCTAACATCTGATACTAAAGCACCATGAACGCAAATTCATCTGGCAAAGCAGAAAATCACTATCATTCAGCTGTGAAAGCATGTGTCATGAAAACCTCCACCTTTTCACTCTTGTCTTTATTAAAAGCTGAACTACTGTAGGTGACTTTCTATGCAGGAGGCTTCAAATAGCTGCAAGCTTTAAATCCTGCAACGTGACATCAGCACTTCAGTGCTTGAGTAAGTTTGCTGCATTCTACTTTATATTTGTACTCCACTGCATTTCAAGGGGACATATTTTGCTTTTTCTGCACTATAGTCATGACAGCTATAATTATTAGTAATTTTGCAGATTCAGATATTACAGGGCCAGATTAATCCACTAGGGGACACTGGGACAAAAATGAGCTGGAGGCCCTAATCAGACCCCTCATCCTCTCCTTTCCCCAAGTTAGTAGGGATATGGAGTTTGAAAGGCATGCAGGGAAGGAGGGTCAAGGAGGTAAATTATGTTGTTGGTTGCATTATGGGAAATGTAGAATGCTGTGCTTGAGGAGATTGACCCATACTAAGGTTTAAAAATTAGGATATCTCAGTCTGTGCTGCTTCAATTTTGACCATTCCTTTTGCAAGCTGTTTCTTTTGAGTCCCCAGTTTTTATGGAAATGCAAAATAAAGTGTTGAAGTAACCTTTAAGGCTTGGATTAGTTTAGTTATGTTAGTGGTGCATATTACCAAACAAATGTGCAATTCATCAAACTACTTCAAAGTAATTGCAACACAGTTAACTTTGTGTGTCTTAGAATACTGCTTACATGTTTATGTATCAACTATATTAATCCAAAAATGCAGCGCCTCTGCTGAGTTCTTTCACCCTTGATCATTTACAGTAATTGACATTTTGAGTCTTTACATTGTTGTTACATTACATTATTACATTATTTCTACATTGTGGTAAATACTTCTTCCATCACTGCAGTGATCTGCACACTACGAGCTTAATGCTTGGCCAGTGACACTTTATACCAGCAGATACCAGAGGGATGAGAGAGGTCAAATATTTAATGATGACTTCCGCTTTCACAAATAGACTGCTGTTGTATGATATTTCTCTCTTAATTCTGAGTGATCATTTCATGGGGGAGGAGAAGTGTCCATACCCAACAGCAGAATGTAATTTGGGAAAACAGAATGTACAGCAACCCAGTCAGTGTTAAAGGAGAATTCCGGCCAATTTTTACGTTAATTTTGATTGTGTACTTTCGATTAGATCAGTTTAAAAGGAGACTGAATGTGATTTAGAGCCTAATGTTCAATCAGAATTACAACACAGCTATCAATGTGCGGAATATTGAATATTGAAGTTTAACATATAATGCGATCAAGATTAACATAAAAATTGGCCGGAATTCTCCTTTAATGGGATGCTCCTCTCTATTGCAGTGTCACTTTGTGATTTAAGCTGTGTTTTTTGATGTAAAAAATCTCACTAACTGCAGCTTTCTCTCCTTTATGTTCTTGTCACTCTCTGATTTTCCTCTTGTCTACATCTCCCTTAATCAGCCCACCGCTCCTTGCCTCTGTTGCCCGTCAGCGTCACTTGTTACTGTGGGAAGAATAATGCTGACATCACACTCATTATGCAATTCCATCAACTCGGAGCAGGCAGAGCTGCTTTTTTTAGCAACCGCTCAAAAGCATGGGTCATTCAAGCCTGCACATCTGCCCTGAGAGGGTGTGTGTGTGACTGCAGTGGCGTGTGCATATGCTAGTAAGCACGTCTGCATGTTTACGTCTGACACAATTACCCGGAAGATTGTGAGAGAGAGAGTAATAAAGGGCCACAGAGAGTGAGAGAGAAATACTGCAGTAACCCAAGGACAGATTGCTGCTCAAGTGTAGGGCTGATGTACCACCTCCTAACACACACACGCAGAAGATAGCCCAAAACAAACAGCTCCACTGACTAGCCAAGGTTAGCTGTGGCGCATTGAAACTCATAAGGGAGTTTGACTCTCCCTGTGCTATAATGCTACAGGCTCTTGGATGCTGTGTCACTTTGAAATATTGCACCAGCATGCACTTTCACTAAAAGTACACCAAAGCTAATTTAAATTCTGAAATACCAGGCTGTTTTGAATGTACACATACAGAAAAGAAGCTTTCCATGCAATGGAGAAACTGTTGGCAACTTGTGTCTGCCTGCCATGCAGCCCCTGGAGTGCTGATACAGAGAACAGTCTATTTCTCTTGCTCTCCCTGCTTCGCACAGACAGAATAGAAAACAGAGGAAGAGGACTGGAGCTGAATCCCAATATTCCTCCTGAGCCAGCTCCTTCCTGTGCTAAGGGACAGGCCCTCAGTGCTCCAGAAAAAAAGCTAAGAATTTCTTTCTGTAGCCCAGAAATATCTCAAATATTGGATTGCCATGAAATTTGGTTCAGACATTCATGTCCCCTTCAGGATTAAGCCTAATGACTTTGATGATCCCCTGCTTTTTCCTCTAGCTCCATCATCAGGTTAGTCTCACATTGCCAGACCTTTCTACACGCTCTGGGTTATTTGCATATATTCAAACCAATCACAATTGTGGCAGCCGGAGTTAATCTTCGGATGGCTCTGCAAAGTTGTTTTGGTGGAACATTTGCACCACACAAAAGAAAACACCACATACAATATTAACTGAACTTAACTATTTACACAATACAGTAACGTGAGCTATTTAAATTAGCTGGATACATGGTTAAACGTAATTTGCCCTTACCAGTGTATTGCCGTGTGTATTTCGTCCATAGAAATCCTCTCTTATAGGTCCCAAAACATACCAGTTAGATAATAAATGTAAACGTAAACATATTCCCTGTAAATCTTTACAATCATTCCCCGAAAGAACCAAGCAGGCCTGCCTTATTGCACGATCCAAATTTTCTTTAAAACTTGCCATTTTCAGCATGTAGCTTTCTAGCTCAAAGTTTGTTGTTGTTTCCTGAAGCAAATGGAGTTTGAGAACAGCAACACACAGAGTGGAAGGTGAGGGTCATCTTGTCTTTAGTGCTAATTAGGAAATATTAGACAGAACCGTCCCATGGGTTGTGTCAACGGTGCACAGGGCCTCGCGCCTGCCTGGTTTGTAATCATGCAGTTTTTTCCTCTTTCTTTTAATTCTTTACATTCTATATTTTTTGTGATGTTCTTGACTCGATGTGCTCTAAAATGAAATCCCGGTTTGTCAAAAAATCCACGCCGTTGGTTACATTAGCGCGCCCTGCGAGAGTGCAAGCAAAGAAAAGGTAGATGGTAGAAATGATGTCAGGTACACGAGAGCGCGACCGATTGGACTACAAAGACTTTATTGCTGAGTTTGCGGGAAAGGAAAGTGACTTTCACTTTATCCAGCATGGTAAGTCGGACGCTATATAAAGCTTTAGAAAGAATATAAAGTGACATGCAGCTGAGCTGCCATGCCGTAAGTCAGACGGCCTATTATTCTGACTGCTCAATAGTCCATTATCTTTCTTAATGCCAACAACTGTACAAATACAAATATCTCAGAGCAATGCCTTTCATCCTATCTATTTTGGCACGTATTTCAGCAACATTTGCAGAGGTCATACATCCACATTTAACACATGCACACACAGCAAGGCACATGAGAACGTGTGCGTGCACACACACACACACACACACACACACACACACACACACGCAGAATATGACTATATAGCTGTCTGAATAACGGCAGTCCCCGTACAAGTTGACAGTGATTCTTACGCGTGCATCACGGTGTAGCTATGTCAATGAGCAGGGCCTCGCACGTTAAGTTGGCACAGGGCCTCGTACCCCCCCGCGACGGCTCTGCTAAGACACTAAACTAATATGGTGAACAAGAAACACCATGTCTGCTTAACATTAGCATTGTCATTGTGAGACTGTTAGCATCATGTTAGCTTTTAGCTTAAAAACCACTGTGTAGTCTAACATTGCTGCAGACTCTCAGTCTTGTGCATATATGTTGTGCATCTTAGTTTTTCAATTGCTGTTGATAATGTGCTCTCTTATCTGAAACATTTGCTATGCAGATTACATTTAATTATATACACTATATCATTTATATTCTAAATTTAGCATCAAAATTCCACAAAATGTTCTATTTTACGTAACTGTCTGAACGCTATTCAAAATTGGACGGCAGATGATTTCCTACTTATTAGACGGTAAGCGACATGATCACTGCGCTCCTCATGTGAATAGAAAGGCAGACAAGTACGGCTCAGGTGCTCAGTGCGTGGTAACCTTGGGGCTTCTGTGTACTATTGTATCCCTGCTGGTACAACTGAACAACATCAGTTGATTGTGGTATCAAATATCCCTAATCACAGGTTTATTTATAACAAATAGTGGCAATCCTAGTCTTAATTCTATAGCCTAATTTAAGTTCAGATGCTCTGCCATGCAAAAGCCCTGCAGTTTATGTCCTAATATCTGTTTAGAAAACAGACTGTGGATACAATTGTTACCCTGTCCAGTGTATTCACCTGCTTTAGCAAGACATCCCTGCATTGTTTACACTTTAGGTGGTCCAGAATGATGCTGCAGGTTTTCTAAAAGCTCTCATGTGACAATGATCTTGATTTTGTTCACACTGGCCTCTGATTAAATTTAGAATCCAATTGAAGAGTTTTGTGTTTACCTCTAGAGCTCTGCAGAATCATGTACTTGCTTACATTGGCGAGCTACTGAGGCCTGACATCACTAGTAGGTCTCTGAGGTCCTCTGATGTTGCTTTTCCACACCTTGGAGAAAGACAGCAGATACAGTCCACCAACAAAACTTGTAGAGAGACTGCTTTGTTTTGCAGCCTATGTTAATGTAAACTATAATGATTTATCACACAGTAAAATCAATGCTCTCAGTTCCTTTTAGTGAAAGGTGGGTGGAGGGGGGGGGGTTGTCTTGTTTGAGGTAAAAACTGGAATGAGCCGTGGGACTCGACGCAGCACAGCCCCGAAATAAGATTTATGCAAAGGCTGTGTCATAGCTGATTGGCTCTAATTGTCTCCCAGCTAAGCAAGAATCCCATTCTGCTAAATGACCCAGCGATCAAATTAAAATTAATTTATTGGCTGACAAGCACACAGAATATCTTCACTGTTCAGCAGAGCTAGTTTCTAGCATTTATGTGTTTTAGGGGTATGAATAAAAACAGGCATTATAACAGCTGTGTGGCTGAAGATTACAGTAAGAAAGGAGTGTCAGGGCTAATGCCAGGAAATTATTTCAACATATACTGGGGACTAAGTACATTTACTCAATTATGTTACTTAAGTACAAATTTGAGTAACTTGTACTCAAGTATTTTACCTTTAATCAACTTTAAACTTCTACTACTCCACCACAAAACAATTGTAATTTATACTCCATTTATCTGACACCTTTAGTTACCAGTTACTTTTCAAATTATGATTTTTGATCACCTACCTGTCCAGTGAAAACAAAAGAAAATTGATGTTCCTTCATGGTTTGAGGAATTTCTCCTTCTTTTTAAGCTAAATAAACTATTTAGAAACCCTCTTGGATCAGCTGGAAAGTGCATTGTCACAAAGCTGAAAACAGGGCTGTTTTTTTGAGCCTTGACTTTTTAGAGATATGTGGTTTTCACAGGTAGGGCTGGATATTGTAGTACATTGTGATTTGCAGGATGATGCACCAGGTTAATGTTTACATAAAGAATTGTAGACTACAGCCAGTGAGTAGAGTGACCATGTTGAAGAACATTCTTGGTAAACAATGAAAAAAGCCCTCTCTCTGAGAAATTGACATTACTTCTGGTATTTACAGTTAAATTTAGCCAATGAAAAGTTACTGTGAGCCACTGTGAGGTCATGGTCATTTCAGCGGCCGTTGCAGTTAAGTTTAGCCGACAAAAGATGACTGATACATTAACATAATATAGGAACATTATCTAGCCAGTAGTTATTTTTTTAATGTTAACTAACTAATTGACATTGATGATTTTTGTATCCAGTTCTTCAGCACCGAAGGCACCAGAATGTTTACATAACATGTTGTTGAAATATGGAAAAGGTCATGAGGCTTCTTGGTATTATTCTATGCTTATGCAGAACCTGGGGTATGGAGCCTGTTCAGCCCTCAAGAAGACATGGAAGAGGGCTCTGTATATTACACTGGATAATAAAGGAGTGGGACAGAATTTGTAAAAAATAATAAAACTATATCACACAATGTGAGGGTGCGCCTCATTCAGTTCTAGATTATGCATCACTTCTATTGGACTCCCTCCAGATTGTTTAGACTTGGATTAAAAGACACATTAAATTGTTGGAAATGTAAGACAGAAGGCCAATTACTTCATGTCCTAAGGTCCTGTGATAAGGTTCAGAATCTTGGGGAGATTCTCTCCAGGAAGGGAGGGGATGTGTTCATGTTGTAAATCAGGGATGTTATTACATATTTGACTTTAGAGAGTGTTTGAAACAATAAAGAACTCTCACAAGAGAGCAAGTGATCATCAAATGTTATGCCTGTTTTGCCAATCACATGAATAAAACCTGTCAAATTAACCTAAAACACAGGCAGTCTTAAAGTTGCTGTGAGTTCCTATTTTGACTTTTACCTAATCATTAATTACAAGTGCTACAATCAATGCACAAATCCAATCACTAGTTTGACATTATTTTCTTTCCAGCAGGAACTGAATATCCATTAGTGCCAAATTTTACTGCCCTATTGAATGTGGTGTTTCTGATATGGTTGTGTTATAATGAATATTATACTTTTGAGCTTAGACTATCGCCATCCCTTTTATTTGGTCAAGACACAAACTAAGCAGTCAGTTTAAAATTAGTCTGTACATTTCTGCCACATTCCATCAATTGTTTGGATTGCTATGGATGAAGTACACACGGCGATACACTGGTAAGCGCAAACTACATTTAACCATGTATCCAGCTAATTTATATAGCCTATGTTACTGTATTGTGTAACAGATATAATAATATTTTATGTTGTTTTTTTCTTCTGCAGTGCAAATGTTCCACCAAAACAAGTTCCTTCCCGAGACCATTTTGCAGAACCACTGTTGCTGCGTCCATAGCTTAATGCACCCAAGACGATTTGTTTAAAGAAATACAAACAACCCAGAGCATTTTTTTCTCCTGTCCTAGAATATATGTGTGAAGGAGCCAGACCATACTCCACAGTGCTGTGGAGATAGGTCTGGCAGAATATCCGATACAGTTTAAACATTCTCTCTATTATCGTACTAATAACATAAGACAGCCAAAATGCACTGTTATGCCGAAAACACACCAAGCTGCAGCGAAGTGCAGCTTGCCGCAGCCAGGAGGTGTGATCATGTGTTCAAACAGGAAGAAATTCTTTGTGAGCCCGTTCAGGCAGTGTTATTCTTTTCCCCTTTGCGTCACATTCTGTGAAAAAGGCAGTGAGTACTAACCAATTAGTGACAGAGTAGGGCGAGTCTTCGCGGAATGCGTATGGGGAAGAAGTCAATCAAACTACTGGCTGTTCTCCTGTCAATGGCTGTGAAAGAGTCCATTTGACATGCGGATTTGAACATTTCCAAAAAACTCTTTTGCGCACTTATTGCTAGTGTGCCATTGGTTGAGCTGCCGCGTGCCAATGGTGGCACCCGTCCCTAAGGTTGCTGACTCCTGGTGTAAACTGATAATAAAGTTGTATTGTATCGAGTGTGAGCTAGTCTATATTGACAATGTTTCATTTACGAGATAGTTCCGGTTAGGGCTGGGCGATATGACCTAAAAAAAAAAAGAAAAAAACTGATTTTTAAACAAAAAATCAGATTTACAATTTAAATCCCCTCCCTCCCCCCCTACTTTAAATCAATCTGCAGATGACAAAGAAATCGTTCAAAACAAGTTTTAACTTTATTTAGTTTTGATTATACACACGCACGCACACACACATACACATGGGGCATGTATACTATTATGATTATTCTTGCCAATTTTGTGGAAATATATATTGGTTTGAGTGTTTTCCCTACCATCGTAAAAGAATGACAAAATATTCAACAACAACAAAAAGGATGCGTGAGATAAAGCTGTTTTCACACATACAGGTAAATTCACTTCTCGTTCCTCGCCTTAAAGTTCAATTCATTTTAACTTTAGTCGCGCAACCTTGCCCCTATTTTCACCTGTTGCTGAGTAACGTACATTAACATCCCATGTTCTCGTGAATGTAGCATACCTGTAGCAAGCTCCTTCGTAGTAACTAGCGGTAAAAAATGTAGAAGAGGATCTCCATGCTACAAAGTGGCGGTTGCTAGTTGTTATAGACCTCTGTCTGTGATCCGCTGATCAGCAGTATGAGCTCTGTCTGAGCAACGCTCCCCCTCCTGGCCTGGGTACAAAAACACTAGACTGTGTCCTCTATGTTCCCCACATACAACAGGATATCAGATATGCAAATTGGTGAGGCCAAGATGGACTTTCAAGATGATCAGGAGATGCAAAAAAATTACCTAGCTCAAACATAGCTCACAAAACAGGAAAATCTGGCAGGATAATCTTAAGAATTATCAAAAAAACGGGGCTTTGCTGACGATTGTCGTGAGGGGGGAATCGGCCCAAAAGAGGCTTGATTCTTGTGTAGTGTGTACCCCGCATAATTCAGCTATCATTAACTCCATGAGTAGTTTGGAAAATCCATCTCAGGCTTACTTTTTAATGTTCCCAGCTGACCTGTTTTACAATAAGAACCCTGGAAAAGAGATTTAAAATATGTACTTAATGGCCACTTACAGTATCTTCACCATTTGATCCATGTAGAAGACCGAATTAAAGAAACAGCACTGTTCTTGTATCGCAGGGAAAAGTATGAATATATTAGTTTTCTAACATTATGTTGTTGTTTTTTTATGTGAAAAGAGAAAGGGCTTTTAGAATGAAGACCAACAAATGTGTTTGACAAACTTAACACTATTCTGGGTCATATTGGCTGTGGATTCAATAATGAGCAGGACAAAGCTGCTAATGTTAAAGTCTCTGAACATTAGGGAAATCCAGCCTGGCAGGCGTGCCGTATTTTCGGTTGCTTGGACAATCAGGGTTTAGCTCATGGTAAATTGCAATTTCATTTTCATGAATCTCTGAAAAAAATTAAGATGTGGGAAGCAATTTAGAGGTCTGGAAGCGGACTACCACTTCCCAGAGACACAGAGAAAGGTTTGGTGTCAATCCACTTCAGTGACGCCCTGCTATGCCCTCCTACGCCCTGCTATGCCCTGCTATGCCCTCCTACACCCTGCTATGCACTGCTATATCCTGCTATGCCCTGCAGTGAGAGACTGTCTCACACCGACTACCAAGAGCCTGGGTCTGTCCGAGGTTTCTTTCTAAAAGGGAGTTTTTCCTCGCCACTGTTGCTCTAAATGCTTGCTCTTGGGGGAATTACTAGAATTGTTGGGTCTTTGTAAATTACAGTGTGGTCTAGACCTACTGTATCTGTAAAGTGTCTTGAGATAACGTTTGTTATCTAAAATTGAATTGAATTGAATTGACTGGTAGATGTAGCTCACCATTAATACTGTGAATCTGTGTATATGTTGTCTGTTTCGCTGAGAATTAAAAAAGAAAACACCCAACAAATATGTCACTTGTGTGCATGGACGTAAGCACAGAAGCGACAGAAAAGGCTTTTGGTTATTTTACAGATGTCACTGTTTTCTAAGTACTTGAGGCTCATAACAGCAAATCTTGTACATGCTAGGAATCACGTTAGCTTTTAATAAAAACACAACTCAGGCAACAGAGAAATTTTCCTTTCGTTGTGACTTGTGAGGGTTTAGCCCCACACATCGGTCAAAAATTCAAATCAAGTTGAACTTCAAGCAGCTGATATTTGCTCATGTGCAGCACAAACCGTTGGGAGTAATTATTTCTCAAGCACAGGAGTGGATTTATCATGCCCTACGTGAAATCCCAATTACATGGCAGTCTCAGGCCTGTGTGTCATTTGTTTGTTTGGTGGTGCGTCATGTATGTCTAAGTGTTCTCTGCTCTGTGTGAGAGAGCACTCAGGATGAATGACCTTTACAGTGGCTGCATGTGGAGATAAAGCCAACAAAAGGGTAGAATGAAGAGGCGGGCGGAGGTCAGGATGTCATATTGGATATTAGAGTACGGTGGCTGGGGCATGGGGTGAGCAGTCCTTCACTTTCTTGTCCATACACAACACAGAACTGAAGAAATCTACTACTTCTCCTTGTTAGAGAGAAAAGCTAAATTGCTGTGCTGGGAAATTCACTTTCATTTCAACATGTCCACATCTGAGATTAGAGGGGTTTCCTTATAAAGAAAGCTTGATTAAAATGGGACTGAATTTATGTTTTTATGGGACATTTGAGCATTAAGATACTCCCTGCAAAACTGCATCTGCTGATACAACCGACAACACATATAGAAGACTCTCTAGGGGCCAAGGTCTCACGGCAGTGCGTGAAATAGTTATTTGTTATTTTTAATCTATTGATTCGTGTTCAAGAACACGTTTATATCGTTTTTTTCGTGGTGGCCAGCACGAAATGGGAACCTTCTATACGGAGGTTGGGTTTAGGAAAAGAAGAACGGGGAAAGGATGCATCACACGCCGGGAGACGGCTGCGGTGGACGTGCGACAATAACGGGATGGCCGAGGTTGGGTTTAGGAAAAGAAGAATGGGGGAAGGACACCTCACACGCCCGGGGGACGCGCAACATTAATGGGACGGTTGTGATTAGGAAAACAACAACGGGGAAACAAAACACCACACGAGGGCCATGATCCCCGGTCTCCACGATGAAAGTCCAGTGTTGTTTGACCCATCCACCACCCCAACCAACCTCCTTACGTGGATTTTTGGCATTTCATACTACTCGCGACCGTAGTTGTGCTGTGATCACGACATATGCTTCCCATTGAAATATATTAGTTTACATTTTCGTGCTGGCTACCACGAAAAAAAAAGAGAAAAATGTGCCTGTGTACACGAATCAATAGATTAAATAACGTGACCATTTCACGAACTGCCGTGATACTGGGTTTCAAGGTAAGGGGAGACATTACAGGTTAATAGGGAAAATATTTAAACTAATAGATATTCCCATAACACTTTCCTAGTTATTTACTTGCATTAAGATAATATTTTTTGTATTATACGTTTTCTAAAATGTTATGTTTAAATTGAATATGTGATAAAATACATTTTCAGTACAGAAATGTGAACATTGAATGAAGCCAGGTTCATTATTCTTGTTTCATTTTGTTGACATAATTCAATTCAATTCAATTCAAACAACTTTATTTATCAGAAAAAGGCAATTCTGTTTCCAGCAGTCTTCAGACCCCAAGAACAAAAACATTTACACATAAAGGCATACACAACAGACAGCAGATTGTCAGAAACAAATACAAGGGAAGGGCAGCGAGTGTACACAGCCCTGTTTGAGGCGAGGAATGACAGATACATAAATCAGGTTCCCAAACAAGTTGAACACAAGCAGCTCACACCTCAGGAAAACAAAACAGGATTCTCGTTCCAGAGAGTATTGTCTAGATTTAAAAGTCTGATAGCAGAACCATCAAACCAGCAGATTAATGAAAAGTTTAGAAGACTTTCAATAAATGACTGATAAAACATGCATGAGAATTTGTTGCACACCTTGAACGATTTTAACTTCCTCAATGAGTAGATTATCCGCAATAGAATCTGTGTTTGCACCAAATCTTGACACTGTTCCCAAATATTTGTGTCAACAATCTCAATATCCTTACCATGAATAGAGCTAGCTTTAGGAATGTTGATATTTTTTCGAAAATCGATGATAAGCTCCTTTGTTTTCGAGACATTGAGGTCAAGGAAGTTTTCATCACACAAGTTAACAAAAGGTCAACGTTAAGTTAACTGTAAATAATAGAGTCAAAGGTTTTTACGAAGGGACTTTCGGATATCTTTTTTTTAATCACTACATAAATCAGAAAATACTGTGAACAGCCGTAAATAAATAACATTTTTACCACGTCTCTAGGTATTAAATGTTACATGAATCAGGCTATGAATGATATAGAGTAAAATCCTTCAGAATATAGATAGGAATGAAACTGCAACGTGTGGTGTATGGAAGTGCTACTGAAGTGGAGATTTCTGGATCAGAGTATGAGAAAAACTAATTTTGAGAAAACTGCCCTTACATTAATAAAATTGTTAATTATCAAAATCTGTGTTGCCCGTTCACAAACTTGTCCTTTTTCATGAATATTTACCACCACCATTAATTCCAAGTATTGAAATTTTACATTTGCATTCGCATGAACTGGGGTAGACGCTCCATATTAATTCGCCTTCTTGAAATACGTTACGTAAGGGACATACAGGACATACTGCTCCGCCTTTCGCGTTTTCGCTGTGCTGCTAATGCTAATGCTGCTAATGGGTATCGTAGCTTCCCGGCCCCAGCAAGTTTGAAGAAGGAAACATGGAGGACCACACGTATTCAAAATCCAAATTTCAGGAACAGGAGTCTTCTTCTTTGCCCAGAAAAAGAAAAAGGATATTGAAAAGAGCAAGAGACCGGCTTTTTGAAGCGTGAAGGCTACCGTAGCTGTAATACGTACTTTGAACTGCGTGGTGCGAGAGAGTTGATTGCGATATATGATCTCAACGCTAGATGGGAGAAATTCCTATACACTGGACCTTTAAGTTTTCTGAAATTATTATGTTTAAATATGCAAATTAGTCATTATCTAATGATAACTTTGGTGAATTTAGGAGAAATCTACAGGCGCAAAGTGTAGCAAAATAAACACTTAAATGTATTGGATGTTTATTTTCCACTAGTCTGAAAAAAGACATGTTGTGGAAGCAAAATAGCCTAAAACCTTGCCTGTGGATATGGGTTAATATAAGCTTTAGAGGACATTTATATTTAGGTTTTCACACATTCACATGTCTCTGTCCTGTTGGTGTGCAGACTAACTGCAGTTATGTTCTTGTCATTAACACCCATTCCTGAGTCTGTGACATGCATTAGTACTGCTACACATGCATATTTGTGGCCTGTAGCTCAGCAGGTGTGTTTCTTTGCGTGTATGTGTGTGTTTGTATGAAGTTGCTATGCATATCAACAAAACATCAATAAAATATTACAGCTTATATTTTGAGATATTGATGTTATTTCTGTATACAAACATGTAGCTGCTACAGTATATGTTTAGAGCACAAGCTCAGCTTCAGAGTACTTAAAGGAATGGTTCGACATTTTGGAGAATTTTAGGATCCTGGTATTGTGCATCTTGGCTCAATGTCATACTACCGGGATACTTGAATAGAACAGAGCCATGGTTATTATTATTAATAATTGTCATAAAATGAAAAGGAAAATGTAAGATTTCACAGGAACTTCCGTTCCAGCAATAACCACAACTGAGGGTTTTGCTAAAATGCAACCGCTGCCTAACGTTTTGGACAGGTTGAAAATAAAAATCATGTGTCCAGGAAAAAGAAGAGGAAGTTAAAATTAACACATCTCAACGTAAAACTTGTTTCACTCTAATAGAGTTCATTTGACCAGTAGACCACCGTCTTCTCAAAATTCTGATAAGCATAATTTTAGCAACTTCACAGATGATGTCAGTAATAACAGTAAATCACTGGACATCCCCAGGGCATTTTTTCCAATGCAAATATAGCCTCAGAGACACCGAGCTTGTTGTCATTGCACACATTTCTTTGTACATTTAATGCCCCCTTGTACTTTCTAAATTTACCATTACCCCCCATAGCTTTAATCCCAACTTGTGCCAGAACATCTCCTTCCCAGGCTGATGGTGACTTCGCCCTACGTAAGTCCTGGTTATTTTTTCCAGTGGGTCAGGTGATGGGGCAGCCGGATTGCTAGCTATTTCCCCTCATCATGTGATGGGTTAGTGGTGTCTTGGGTGCTGTTTCCAAGGCACAGACTTACTGACAAGGGGAGTGACGTTAGAGAGGCGGTGGACCTCGCCGGACCTATTAATAGGTGAGTGCAAAAATGAATACTTCCCCACTTCAGACTATTTAGAGTTCCCATGGACTCCAATGTGAGGGTCCTCCAGAGGGGAGCTGCTGTGTGTTGTGTCTACAAAAGCAGGACAGAGGAGGCATGACAACTTAGTGTAAAATACTCAATATCAACTGAGATGCCACAGTCCCATAATATCTGATGTCCCTTCTGTTAAAATCATGCTGAAAATTTTCCAAAAATTATGATAACGGCATGTTATGAAAACTGGTAGTTTTGATCCATAATGGGATATTCCAACCAAATGGCAGCAGCAGGACAACAGGTATGTTATGTAAAGCTAACAGGATTCAGAGAGACGAATATATCTCAAAACCTGAACTACATGTATGGCCATAGGGAAAGATCTGTGGTGTGTCTCATATCGCACATAGTGCGTTCACATTGTCGAAGTGGTCAAATGCAGCGCACTACGAGTACCCGGATGGTGCACTCATAACAGTCAAAATGTTGACACTTTCCACCCTCAACGGTCACCATCTTAACTACGTAGCAGAAGGGGCGGAGCCACCAAAAGTTGCAAAACTTTCAATAATAGCGGCCAAGGACGTGGTGGCAAGTCTGGGGACGGAGCAATACAAATGTAAGTTGAACATGAGTCTTTTTGCTATACTTGTATAACATATAATTTTGCAGTCGGTAATGATTTTGGTACTGCAAATTATAACGTATATTGGTACCATACTGTAACGTGCTAACAAGCTAACCTTAGCTAACAGCGGCACAGTTTAACCAGTGGCAAAAAAGTTATAACTTAACGTTACATGTGTTGTGGCCATACTGTTGTTTGTGTTAAATCATCGTCCTCACTGTAGAATATTTAAGCGTTAGATGTGTGATTTTAACAAGTTCTACATATTCAGCTGCAAGTGTTAGCTCGACAACGTAGCGATCAGCTGATGATTGTCAGCCAGTAACGTTAATAGTAACGTAATGTTATAACGTTGTATCAGCTGTTTCTGCCTTGATCTGATGTATATGATCCATCCCTTTAGGGACAAACAAGGACTAAAGGTCCCTCATTTTGGGGTGACGATGGCCATCAGACCGTAGAAGGATCCCCTGGAGCGACTGAAGTCCACCCTCATGTTACTTCCCCATCAAACTAAAGTACAGTGTCAGCACTGGCACTGTATCGTTCAGCTGGCAGTAACGTTACGGCCTGGGGTTTGGAGCCTGTAGAACTATAAGTACAGGGCTGTCTTTTAAACAAAATTCTATTAAATGTATTTAATGTTGTGTTATCTTTTGCATTGCACTTTGCATGACTGTAGCAAGCATATAACCATAGTGCATGAAAGAATAGAAGAATTTGATCTATTTAAATGTCAGTTCTGTTGCCTCTGCTTTCACTCTTGTATTGTCACTGTATGAAGACCATTTAGAACACAGAAAATTATGACTTAAAATAATAGCTTATATAATAAATATGATATCCACTTGCCGGAGTAAATGTATTCTAACACATGTACATATGATGTGAGCCTTTATAAAATGCTCAGTCTATAGAAACTTTAAGTTTTAATGACGGTTTGTCTATTAGGTATTAAATTAAAAACATTGAATAGAGAGCAATAATAAAAAAGATTAAAGCTGCAAGCAGCGTTGAACTGGCCCTTGCTCCTCCCAGCATGTCGGGGGTACTTCAAATGTTGTCCACGGCCTCAGGGGAGCATGGGGAACAGCTGTGCCGAGTTTCCTCTGATTCAGAATAACTGTTGCCAAGATACCCAACTCTTCCTGTTTTGACTGCCACCTTCACGAAGTTGGTCCTTTATAACTTGGAAATTTTTGTAACTATCAAAATTATTTTGATAACTTTTTGTCATGAGGGTCGACCGAGTCTACATTCAACATTTTGTGCAGATCAGATTAACGCTCTAGGAGGAGTTAGAAAAAGTAGGTTTCGCATGCATCGCGATTTGGCAACAATTGTTTAAAACAGCGCCATCTAATGGCCGATTGACTCCAAAATTGCCACATATGCTCAATGGCCCATGAGGAACAACTGTGTCAAGTTCAAAGAAAGAAGGGGTGAATCAGAGGGACCACAGGGTGCACTAGCTAGCTAA
The DNA here is from genome assembly GCA_023566125.1 of Zingel zingel. Lineage (NCBI taxonomy): Eukaryota > Metazoa > Chordata > Actinopteri > Perciformes > Percidae > Zingel > Zingel zingel. The sequence continues at coordinate 16,974,988 of CM042334.1, forward strand.
TTTTTGTGCTTGTGTGCTTTTGCTTTGGTATGAATCTGTGAGATAGCCACACCCCATTGATTTTGAATATAAAATAGAGCAAAAAAGAGCAGGGAAATAAATGTGACATTAGGAAATAAAAGTCCCCTGAAATAAAAATAAAAAAGTAGTCCTTTGAAAAACTTCATTTTGTCAGGGTTTTGGTATTTTGTTCTGTTTTATTGTGGTAGTCTTGTTTTTCTGTTATGTTCTGTTTCCTGTTTTATTTTGTAGTCTGTCTGGTCTCCCTTGTCTTGTTCTTCCTGTCTTTGTTTGTTTCCCTATAGACTTAAATGGCATTCAGCTAGCTTGCTAGGATTGTAGCCTAGCGGGCAATTCTACCAAATATTAGGCAACATATGCTTTTGGCTGCTACGGTCAGGCACGCAACCCTCACAGTGGTAGCTGAAAATGTCCCTCACGAGCCACTGTTCTTCTCGGGACACATGGCTGCCTGCTGATGGACAGCAGGACTACATCTGCTGTATTTTATGTTGTTGTGACCTACCGTTTTTGAAATGGGATGATGAAATTGTAGTGAACATTTAGGACCATGGCTGAAGAGCAACATCTTGGGCCTTCTGGTGATTTCATATGTGGTAACAGTATGGCACAGGCAAAAATACATCCTTGTGCATTGCTCACATCTCTGTATACAACTTACAGTCACATGCTTCCAGTCTGTCATTGGACACACACACACACACACACACACACAGAGGAAACACAGACAAATGTATTTGTGTGCTATTCGTGTTAACTCCGGGCTTTCTAGCACCTGCTGTGTTTCCTATTCAGTGAGTATTCTAATCAGCTTGGTGGTCTCCTAACCGGGGAAAACAACCATAAGAATAGAACATCTATTTACAACCTCAGCCCCACCGTCCAATTAATCATCAGGCAGCCAACAGGCCTACTAAAATTAAAAAGAGCAACAGCTGCCACAGCAAATACAGAGCGAGAGGGAGAGGAGGAAGATGAGAGAGGAACTGAGTGTATTAAAGTTAATGTAAGACTGAAGAGGAAGAGCAAAGGAGGAGGAGCACAGGCAGACACGTGTGACACACACAGCTGACATATTGGTGAACTTTACCCTCAGATAAATTCATCAACAAGGGGTAAACATAGCCCATTTATTTACTGGTAGAGATACACAATGTTATGTCCAGGAAACTCAGACACACTCTCTTTACATGCATTGCTCTGCATGAGACACACACACACGCCCGCACTGTGAGGACCCAAAAGCATGACTCGAAGCAGATGTAAACGGTAATGGAGTTTATTGTACAAAAGTACAATGCAGGCGAAGGTACAAAAACGGCAGGCAAAAACATGGTCAAAGGCAGGCAAGAGGTCATACAAAAACACAGGGAAGAGACACTAGGAATAACGCTGGAGAGTGAGACACGAGGTACTACAACAATCTGGCAACTGACAAGGGACACAAGGTAAGTATATATACACTGAGGTGAGTGGAGACAATTACACAGAAACAGACGGTAAGTATTTCAAAATTAAACAGGAAGTCAACACAAACAAAACAAACACATACAGGCACACACACACATACACACACACACACACAGCCCCTGAGGCTGGCATTGACTTAGCCCTCAGGGTCCAAAATAATTTGCTCGCAATCTATCACAGTAACTGACTCTTTCAACCCAACTGTTTAAACACTCACCCTGCTACAGGGCACAACTGAGATATAATATGATACTATTTGTTTCTTTGGATGTGAGTGAGTGTGTGTGTGTGTGTGTGTGTGTGTGTGTGTGTGTGTGTGTGTGTGTGTGTGTGTGTGTGTGTGTGTGCATGCACCTTCAAGCACGGTTACAAAAATGCATACATGAATATGCTTATGCTCTTGGTTACAATCTGCCTGTTGCCTGTGAGCTCAGAACTTTTAGAATGTCATGACTAAAGGTGCACTTACAGGGTTAACTGTGTAGTCTTGCATTGCCAGACCTTCCTCCACAGCGCTGCGGAGGATGGTCTGGCTAGTCCACACAGCACTCCAGGATGGAAGAAAAATGTGCTCTGGTTTATTGGCATTTCGTTAAAACCAATAACAATCGTCTTGGGTGGCGCTAAGCGCCGGACGGAGCCACGGTGCTGCTGCAACATAGCCTCTGGAAGGAACTTGTTTTGGTGGAACATGTGTACGTTCAAAAGTTGTTTTAGTCGTGCAACAGAAAACTCATATTGGATAGATAGTCTAGCTAGCTGTCTGGATTTACCCGGCAGAGATCTGAGGAGCAGTTAACCATAGTCCTCATAAATCCACCGGAGTTTAGAATTACAACACAAAGTAAGCAGAAGGTAACGGTCATCTGGCCAAAAAGAAGGACATCCAGCGGAATTTCCAGTGGCCCCTGAGCATTACCGGAAATGTAACGTCATGGATATAGAGTAGAGGTGTTGTGAATGCTGATTCAAAGACACATTTCCACCCTGGTGAACAGTAAAGATGTATTCAGTTTTATTTTATTCGTGCGAATATAACTCTGGTGCGGACCAATCAACCAAACTCTCGTCCGCCTGAAAACATGGTCCTCAGTTCGCTTCCAAGTATATTATGGTTCGGTTCATCTTAGGGGAGAACATGATCCGACCCTAATATAGTAAGTGAACCATTTCCTACTAGTACGATGTGTATAGTACTATAATAAATAACTAAATAATAAAATAAAGAGCTAATATTAGGCATACTTTACATAAATAAATAAATGCACATTTAAACAATACAAAATAAATGTCTATTTCTTAATTTCTACAAATCTACATGTTTTATTAATATATGCATATACGCATTACTACTTATATTTATTTCTGTATTTCTTCAGTGATTTCAGGATCTGTAGCTAGCTAATCAATAGCAGGAATCTTAGTTTGATACACATAACACAACAGAAAAAGGCAATCATTCCAGATGTGACCTGTGGGTGTCTAACTGCCACGTCTCAGTTTGTTTACTGCTGCTGCCCATGGCTTCTTGCCCCAGCTGAAGTAACTTCCTCCCCAGGATCCTGTATCCTTATCCTTGGCTGCTGAGTGAGAACACATTTGCATAATCCTTGTGAATGCATCCCTGTAAAGATCCCTCGTAATCATCACAGCCGTGTAGGTTTCAGTTTCTATGCCAATTATTTTCCTTAAGCATGGCATTATCGGATAATTGAGGTAAATAAACCATCATGTCCATAGGCTGCCGTACAAGGCATCTATATTGTGCAATTTATAATGCATTTCACTTATATTAAATGAAAGCTAAGCGTAAGCAATTGTTAGAACAAGCTGAGTAGCAGCTTTTTTCTCTTCTTTAACCCTGTAGATTAAATGACTGGTTCAGATGGGTGGTTTTTTTTGTCGAGGGATGGTAAGGTGTGAGTGGAAACACTGACCCAATCAACCTGAGCCAGTGAGCCCAGTGTCTGTTGACCTCCTCGTCTCTGGTTTCCTCCTGTTCACATGAAACCAGCTGTCAGTCACTGCACAACGAGAACACACACATGCATGATCCCCATATGTCCTGCTGCTGAGGAGGCCGCTCTCATTCATTCCACTTGTGATTGTAACCTCTACCTCCGTCACATCCTTCTTCCAAAACAAGAGATCAGTTTACGCTTTGTTTTCTGGCCTATATTATTCTTTATCACAGCCCTATACCACCTCCACAGGCTGGATAAGAAGGGAGAGAAATTGAAATGTGAGCCCATGGAAGTTGTAAAAACAAATGTGCAATATTTACATCTCAGGCTGTAGGCTGGCTATGTTCCTGATACCAGATTACAATAAGTGAACAGATAGAGAGCCAGTGCTTTAGTCCAAGGACACTTTTACAAGATATATGACTGCTGATGGACACATTGCTATCACTGCAAGCTGTGGACCTATGACCTTGTGCTGTCTCCCTGACAACAAGCCCAGCATGCAATTCAGTGTTTATGCATTTAGTTGCTATTCAAAATTACTTAGAATTAGTGAGCAGAGAGGTTCAGTATTTTGCCAGTTTAAATCATAATCAGAAATGGGTGTATTGCCAAGTAAGTAACACTTACAAGGAATTTGACTTGCTGGATGGTGCATAAATAAACATTAAAAGGAAATACACAATAAATGTAAAAGAAACGATAATATAAATAAACAAATATGTACAATATAACTGTTTAACAATAAGAAATAATGATGTATGGCTAGATGCAGGATGAGTTAAGATATTGAGGTATGTGGAAAAGTTCAGTATATATATATATATATATATATATATATATATATATATATATATATATATATATATATATATATATATATATATATACAGTGCCTTGCGAAAGTATTCGGCCCCCTTGAACTTTTTGACCTTTTGCCACATTTCAGGCTTCAAACATAAAAATATAAAACTGTAATTTTTTGTGAAGAATCAACAACAAGTGGGACACAATCATCAAGTGGAACAAAATTTATTGGATATTTCAAACTTTTTTAACAGATAAAAAACTGAAAAATTGGGCGTGCAAAATTATTCAGCCCCTTTACTTTCAGTGCAGCAAACTCTCTCCAGAAGTTCAGTGAGGATCTCTGAATGATCCAATGTTGACCTAAATGACTAATGATGAAAAATAGAATCCACCTGTGTGTAATTAAGTCTCCGTATAAATGCACCTGCTCTGTGATAGTCTCAGAGGTCCGTTTAAAGAGCAGAGAGCATCATGAAGAACAAGGAACACACCAGGCAGGTCCGAGATACTGTTGTGGAGAAGTTTAAAGCCGGATTTGGATACAAAAAGATTTCCCAAGCTTTAAACATCCCAAGGAGCACTGTGCAAGCGATAATATTGAAATGGAAGGAGTATCAGACCACTGCAAATCTACGAAGACCCGGCTGTCCCTCTAAACTTTCAGCTCATACAATGAGAAGACTGATCAGAGATGCAGCCAAGAGGCCCATGATCACTCTGGATGAACTGCAGAGATCTACAGCTGAGGTGGGAGACTCTGTCCATAGGACAACAATCAGTCGTATACTGCACAAATCTGGCGTAGACACACCAAACATGTGGAAGAAGGTGCTCTGGTCAGATGAAACCAAAATCGAACATTTTGGCAACAATGCAAAACGTTATGTTTAGCGTAAAAGCAACACAGCTCATCACCCTGCACACACCATCCCCACTGTCAAACATGGTGGTGGCAGTATCATGGTTTGGGCCTGCTTTTCTTCAGCAGGGACAGGGAAGATGGTTAAAATTGATGGGAAGATGGATGGAGCCAAATACAGGACCATTCTGGAAGAAAACCTGATGGAGTCTGCAAAAGACCTGAGACTGGGACGGAGATTTGTCTTCCAACAAGACAATGATCCAAAACATAAAGCAAAATCTACAATGGAATGGTTCACAAATAAACATATCCAGGTGTTAGAATGGCCAAGTCAAAGTCCAGACCTGAATCCAATCGAGAATCTGTGGAAAGTTAAAACTTAAAACTGCTGTTCACAAACGCTCTCCATCCAACCTCACTGAGCTCGAGCTGTTTTGCAAGGAGGAATGGGCAAAAATTTCAGTCTTTCGATGTGCAAAACTGATAGACATACCCCAAGAGACTTACAGCTGTAATCGCAGCAAAAGGTGGCGCTACAAAGTATTAACTTAAGGGGGCTGAATAATTTTGCACTCCCAATTTTTCAGTTTTTTATCTGTTAAAACAGTTTGAAATATCCAATAAATTTCGTTCCACTTCATGATTGTGTCCCACTTGTTGTTGATTCTTCACAAAAAATTACAGTTTTATATCTTTATGTTTGAAGCCTGAAATGTGGCAAAAGGTTGAAAAGTTCAAGGGGGCGGAATACTTTCGCAAGGCACTGTATATATATACTGTGCCATGGACAGGTTATAGTATGTCAGGATCCCGGGCCTTGTTAATGAAACGCTGACTTTTGAAGGATGCATTTTGGAGATGATAGGGTTTCGACCTGCAACATTCCAGTTTCCGCTTTTCCCTGCACCTTCAAAAGCTATTTAGCTGATTTTTGAAGTTTAAAAGTAACCTAAAATCGTGTATTTCATAATCAGTCATAACAAACTCATGCTATGCTGCCAAATTCCACAGAACATCTTGCCATATATGTACTGACTGATACAATATATTATGTGTAATAAAAAATCAATACACTTGAGTATCATGATATTTTATTTAGCAATACTGTATCAATTAAAAAAAAAAATTGTTTATGTGCAAAACTATTCATGTAAGACAGTGGTTCATGTTTATGTTGTGTTTAAACCCCCTACCACTAGACGGCTATGCTGAGACGCACCACTAGTGTCCTTGCCTAACAGTGCCTAGCAGTGCCTGACTTTTTCCTAGACGCTAACAATGTAGCTATGGCTGAACTTTGGCCTACTTTAGCATATACAAATTTGCTCACTAAGAATCTGTGAACCACAATCCCAAACTGGCAGTTTGATTTTCTGTATACTGAATTGTTTACCTAAAGTAAACTTCTTTGACTTTTATGCACATCATGTCTTTTTTTTTAAATATAAGTTTTTCTAAAATTATACTTAAAAAGAAATCCCAATATATCGCCGTACGCACAGTATCAAAATATATTGCAATATATTGAATCGTGACCCATGTATTGTGATACGTATCGTATCGCCACTGCTCTCTGCATTTTACATAGTGTGCCGTTTTGAGATCTTAGCAGAGATATAATTTGGTCATTTACTGACGATGAATAATCAAGCTGGTTCCCAATCAGCTCTGTAGCATGTAGCCACTATGGAAAAAACTAAACTAACAAAGTATGTCATGCCAAAATTGCCGTACATTTAGTTTTTTTTAGGATTACTAATTGATGTGCAATTAGGCTGAATTAGGATGGAATTCTAATGGATTAGCAACAACAGAGATTGCTTTACAGCACAAAAAAAGGTTAGGAAGCTTTTCTAGTACAGCAAAAGCTTATTCTAAAGATCACATGTTCATAGTCTTCTACATTACATAATGTACATTATAAGACTGGAATGTGGATGATTGAACCCAACCACAAAACAATCAGTTCAAATATAGTTGTAAATCAAATGTGAAACCTCCTTCAGAATTTTCAACATATTATTTTTTTGTGGTTGGTTTAGTACCATCCAAATTCCAATCTTACATATGTACCTTGAAGACAAAGAGAAAGTCAGCCGGAGCTATGATAGGGAGGAGGAGGAGCAAATAAGCGATGACAATTTATGAGACACGCTGTGTTACTTTGAGAATGACATGAACAGTTTGCTGGTGACAATTAATGACAAAATGTTAGCAGAGTGTACAAACCTCCTGATAGTAGGTTAGCAGTAAGTAGTGACATGTGTGAGTAGTGTACTCCAGGCTGAGCTCAGCAGAAGGATTGAATTAGAAACAGTGAGAGGCTGAGTGGGGCTAATTGGGAGCGACAAGGCCTGGTCAGTGTATTAGGGTCCAGCTGACTGGAGTAGCTCAGATCAGCTACACAACCAATCTCTGCAGTTCACCTTACTCACAGTATAGTAAATTTCACTGCAGTGTACCTACGCTCACTTTTTTGTCCTTCAGCTACTTCTGCATAATTTCACATTTCACCATTTAAACTTTAAAACACTCCACCAGCAAGCAAATCTTCTTTAAAAACATTCAACTCCGATCTGCGGCCCTTTGCTACATGTCATTCCCCCTCTTTCACATCTTCAGCTGTCCTATACAAATAAATGCCCCAAAAAATAATCTTTAAAGAGTTGTGATCTTTGTCTGTTACCAACCACTAAAAACATGACAAAAGACGACTGTCCAAATGTACAGTATAAAGGAGTAAAAGGATTCTGTCTGAAGTATTCATCAACCCTAATGACCAAGGACAGTGCATCAAAAATATTAAAAATATAATGTCATTTATGTAGCGCAGTACTGTATTTTAACCCCACTTATGAAGCATTTATAACCAGTAAATAAACAATTAAATGTAGGGTTGGTAACATTTTCCTATATACACTTTTTAATATATTTTTTGAAATGGTCTTTAAACCCCGACAGCTATAGGGCTCTAAAAAATATCCATCATCTGTAGCTGCTGTAATCCTGCAAAAAACAGGTCACTGCAAATCTTCTTCAAAAACTTTGGCTCCTTCTAGTTGTGAGATTTGTCTGTTACCAACCACTAAAAACATGACAAAAGATGAATGTCCAAATGTACATTATAAAGGATGACCAGCATGACATTGAGGTAAAATACAAAGAAGAAGGCTACTAATCAATACTCAAAATGCTTTTTGGCTGCAGGCAATTATGAAGCAGAATTTGGCATTCTGTGTGTTCAAACACGGCATTTGTCCATTAAGTGAGTCATATATCCATTTCGGTCAGGTTGCTGAACTGGCCTAACAAGACCTATGCAGACCTAGCTCTCTCCATTAAACGTCATCTGTTAATTGAGCTAAGAACAACCACAGTGACATAGAGCTATATAACTGCACCTTGATACTTAATGGTTTATTCACATCTCTTATATATAGGATTACTTCCTTTTCCTACATTTGACTATGCTCACTACCTGTAACCCTTCTGCTCCACTGGCTACATGTTGGGGCAGAATGTTAATGTGCTGCTGTTCAGTGTGAGAAAGCGGAAGTGGAGCTGAATGTGATCATTAATTGCGAGCCACAATGGCGTCCATATGGAGAGGGCATGGCCGTGCATAAAGAACCTCAGTGCACAAAGCCTGTCAGGGTGAAAGCACTCTCCAATGTAATGTGCAACATGACAGATTAGGAAACAAAATAACATTGTGTGGAAAAAGAAGGAGAGGAAGAGGGGGAAGGAGGGTAGATTTTGACCTGGAGAAGGGAAGGGGGGCAATCCAGTTTAGTGTGTAAATCAACTAGGTTGAATGGCTGCCAGGTAGGAGGGCAGCTTCTCACACTGAAATACAGAGAGGACAGAGACAGGCACAAGCAGGAGGAGCTTAAAATCCTCCAGCAAGAAGACAAGGCAAGGCAGTTCTCTTTCTTACCACAAACAGGATTTAAACACTGACCCCAACCCTTTTTGTGATCTAGAGGAGCTCTCCCCGGTAAGAAGCAGCCCTCCGAGGATCAGGGTTTGGAGTCAGCATGGAAACAAATCATTCCCTGGCTAACGGGTAGAAGTTCAATTAGATGCACTGCCTCGAACGGACTAGAATTCAATTATGTAAAGAACGAGTTACGGTTGAAGGATGGAAATAAACAAGGTGCTCTGATGTTTTATTCATCCCACACCCCAAAATACCTCCTGCATTAAACAACACCAGCAGCCAGCTTTAGCTTGAGAATCTGGAGCCTTTTTTCCCCCTGCAGTTTGCCTTTAAGAACTCTAATTAGAGGGGTAGCAATTTTCATATTTGCAAAGATTGGTGTGATTTTAATTATTTTACGGCAATAAGCTAATAGAGCTGCACCGGGACTGCAACGTTCTGATAAGTGAACATGCTCTTTAGAAAGATTAATGATATAATAATAATAATAATTCAAATGGTGACAGCTTTAAGTAAAGGGATTCTGTCTGAAGTATTCATCAACCCTAATGACTAAGGTACAGGACATCAAAAATATTACTCATGTCATTTACGTAGCGAAACACTGTATTTTAACCCCACCTATTAGGCATTTATAACCAGTAAATAAACAATTAAAGGTAGGTTTGGTAATATTTTCCAATATACACTTTTTAATATATTTTTTGAAATGGTCTTTAAACCCCAACAGCTATAACTTATGGGCTCTGAAAAAGGAGTGAAAAAGACACATCATCTGTAGCTGCTGTAATCCTGTAAAAAATGATGACCAATCAAACCGAATGGGCCGTTTGGTTTGATTGGTTTAAGAACCAATAAAATGCCTTCTTGCCCCACTGCACGTACTCTAGCCCTCCGGTACGCGCCAAAACTCTGTGTGTGCCGGAGTTACTGCAAGTCTGCTGAAGAATGGAGGAGAAACTCAGCAAAAGTTGCCACTGCTGCAGGTACTTGCAACCGCGAGCCCTGCTGAAAAGGTAAAGAAAAGAGTCTAATTTAATGTTGTCTACTGACGTTCAACCACATCACGCACTGTAAAGTTATTTTATGAATGAAATAGACATATTACATACCTGAGGGCATATTCTCAGGGTGGGTTTTGAATTATTTACAATCCCTTAATTGTCTCCTCCGTAATCTGTTGATAGCCCAACCGAGTGTGACTCGGATTATCGCCCGTTGTCACTTTCCGTTTTAGCTTAGTTGTTCTTTGTTTAATTTCCTTCTTTCCTGTGATGGTCCTGCCCCAGTATCAGCCATAACTACAACAGATAACTTGAAATCTCCTGCTTCCTTTTACCTGGCTCAAAATGCTTTCCGGGGTTGCAAGGAAATCTGTGACCCGTCAGAATGTGTTACTGTAGTACCGTCTACCTGCCGCAAATCATTTTGTGACTGCGTGGGAAAAATCAAACCCGGGCAGAGGCCTTACTAAAAACCATATGAAAATAGTGTTCTTTTCACTGTTAGTCTCGTTTGCTGTTAGAGCTCATTTAAGATCGTTGTATGAAAAATGACAGAGCTTCAAAAACATTAAAAAGTTACATATAGTCACTAGTACTAATACCACACTGTAAAAATATGTTACAAGTAAAAGTCCTGCATTGAAAATGTTACTTAAAGTTAATATATGTAACTTTTAAATGTTTCTGAAACTGTGTAATTTTCCATCTGATAAGCATAAATGACATGTAACACCAAACGAGACCAACAGTGAAAAGAACTTTATATAGGCCGAATTGTATTTTAATTTAATTTTAGAAGTTATCTGTGTAGTTATAATTGAAACTGGGGCAGGGCTATCACAGGAAAAAAGGAAATTAAATGCTAAAAAGCTAAAAGGGAAAGTGAAAGACGACTGGCAGAAATCTGAGTCAATCTCGGTCGGACTTTCAACAGATAACAATTACGGGATTGTAAATGATTCGAAACCCACCCGAATTGGCCTTCCGGTATGTAATATGTCCATTTCATTCATAAAATAACTTTACAATGCCCGATGTGGTTGTACGCCAGTAGCCTAATGCTAAATTACGTCCGCCTTCCATTTAGCGCCTGTTTTTTTAATTCCTTTTCAGTCTGTGTTTGTGTTGGCCTACTATTTTCTTTTCCCTTGTCTCCCTGAAGCGTCATTGGGTTTCATGAAATGTTCTATATTATAAGTTATTATTACGTTGTTGGCTACAAAAATTTGCTACTTATTATTGCTTTGGCTCGTGACACAGTGACAGTGATACCCGGTTTATCTCACGATACATCCAAAGTAGGTAGCCATATGAAATATATGATATATACAGTATATATATATCGTTGCATATGCAACGATGCATCTGTTACTTATTCTTTCATTGTAAATAAATAATTTTTTTGTCTGCACAAAACATTCATCGCAACTACATGACCTCCCTGTAACGCTAACTCAGTAATCTACAGTGGGCATTATACAGCACCGTTTACGACAGGTGTGGTAAAAACACTACCACGTTTGTCCAAAGCGACCGCTAGAATCAACACAAACTGAAATTTACATATCGCCACTGTAAAAGTATGTAAGTATCATCAGAAAAATGTACTTAAAGTGTTAGAATTAAAAGTACTCAATGCAGAAAAATCCTCACATTTTAGAAACTGGAAACGATACATATTGTTCTGTTTAACCCTTGTGTTGTCTTCGTTTCAACCTTGAAAAAAACACTTTTTTTTCTGACATTTGTGACGCCTTTTTCACAATTTGTTTTTGCTTTTTCCAACTTTTTAAATTTTTTAATTTTTCTTCTACACATTTTCAGCGCTTATTTCTACGTCCAATATTTTCTGATATAAAACAAAAATTTTAAACGGGCCAATGTGACCCGAAGTCAACACAAGGGTTAATCGGCTAACCATTTCAGCCCTACTTGTAGGCCTATATATTGTTGGGTAGTTTAATTTATATTAAAACATACTACTTTATAAACTACATGTGTTTTGTTTGCAAAAATCTTAATTTGCAATGTAACTAAAGCTGTCAGATTAATGTAGAGGAGTAAAAAGAACAATATTTCTCAGTAGAAGTAGAAAGTGGCATGAAAAGAAAAGTACAAGTACAGTACTTAATGTACTTAGTTACATTCCACCACTGCTTATAAATGCAGAGGGGAGGGATCTTGATATAAATGCATGGCTTGGAGTGTTATTGTCGGCCAGAGGGACAGTAGTCCAGCTTCTCCTCTCAACCCTGGTGCCTTTTCCTGAGCTCGGTGCGTGCTGACCCTCACAGCCTGTGGCGTCAGTTTAGCATGCAGAGCAGCAGCTCTCCAAACGCCCACCATCAGTAAATCATGCACACGCTCACAAACACACACACACACACACACACACACACACAGAAATACAACATTTAATCTCATCAGCATAGCCGACAGCTCGTTAATTTTACACTCCATAAAGGCGTGAAGAGCATTGCATCAATATCTAACACAATCACTTTGCTGAGACCAGCAGATAAAAACACACACACAGAGAAGTAAATACAATACTTAATCATCATAAATGGTGTGTGCTGCGTGTTATAAATTCTCACGTTTGTAAGTACGTACAGTACAGTTTGTACTCCTGCAGTCCGGTTAGGCTTGAACCTTAATAACATAGAGGAAATAAAGAAACACTCCTGCTATGAGGAAATGAAAAGGCACACACACCCTTCTCCTGAGTTACCTGGTTTTCATGCAAATAAACATCTAGCCTGTTTCCTACTCTTAATACTAAAAGATACAACATAATAGTGGTATTTGATGTTCCAAACACTTGTGGACGTACAAAATCAATCAATATGCATATCAAATTAAAGAAGAAAACAGCATAATGCCTTAGTAAGATTGTTCCACCACAAGCATCCAGAACAGCGAGTATTAGGCATACATTCTCCAAGTCTCTGATCTCTACAGGAGGAATTAACAGGATTCTTCTAAAAGATGTTCCTTCATTTGGTGCTTCAATGATGGTGGTGGAGAGCTTTTAAATACTCCAAATTAACTCAAATTCCTCAATTCTCAGGTGTTCATCTGGATTGAGATCTGGTAACTGTGAAAGCATATGATTCACATCAAACCATTCAGTGACTTTTTGTGCCCTGTATGGAAGCATCTGCTTACAGACACAAGGGTGTATAGTATATCAAAAGACAAATACCAAAACCACAATGGAAAGAAATAGATAGGTTGATTGATCTAGGAGCTATTTCTTGACAAATGTCAAGACAATGTTTACTCAGCTTTAGCTTTTCACTTTTGGCCCTGGCAATCCAACAATCAATACCGAAAACCGATGGCAATATGGCACCGGTTCCTAAACGACCGGTATCTCTACGACCGAATGACAACGCAAATTTCAGTGCCCCATTTTGATGCCACAGACATTAGAGGCAAAACAAGCATCACTGCATGTGACGCTAGACACTACCCTCTGCAGCAGGTAACGTTAGCCTACCGTTAGCTAGTAGCTTGCCTTAACACGGTTAAAATACTGAAAGCTAAACGGTCTAACGTGTGGCTGTATTTCACTGAAAAGAGTCTGCAGATAAAGACACAGAGTAGCCTAGCTGCACTTTGAAGCACAATGGCCACTGCCCGAGTCGGAGTTGTCGAAGAAACAACAGAGACGGGAGTCTGTGGTGCGCTCAATTGCACCTCGTAAGCTCATGGTGGATTGAAGTGCAGCAAATAACTGGTGAAATAAGTTATTGTTATTCCATTTTAAATCAAATTTCACCATATGGCCTAAGCAATAAACAAGCCATTCTTTAATGTCGCCCTCCTGTCATTTTGTGCTTTTCTTCTTATTTTTTTTGTATCGGTTCAGGCACCGTTTAGGCACCGGCACCTTTTTAAAAGTATCCTTTTAGCATCGGTATCAGAAAACATCAAAAAAGATACCCAACCCTACATTCACACCTCTGGTTTTGTCTCTGTAAGAACAGAAGTTTGAGAGCTAGATAGATGGGCCTTGGGTCTTGATTGAAAACCTACAGTTGACAGAATCATGAGAGAATTGACCTTCTCTTGCTGCTTTCTGTACCTCAAAGGCATCTTAGCAGCCACTGCAAATGATTAATTGGCTCGCAAAGTGAGAACGATACACACCCACACACACAAATGTAGGGCCAAGCCAAGCTGAGCGCGTTACCTCAGAAGGTCAGTATATGGAAAGATGGAAGGTGACACCTCCTGACACAGACCCCACCCCCTCATCGCAGCATTCTGTCCCATGTTCACAAACGAGTCGGACAATGAGGACAATGATGAGGTACAGATACACACACACAACCCAGTAGTCCCAATCAGTAGCCTTGTCTCATCTCAACATGCTCTCACGTCTCAGGTTGATGTAGAGCTGAAATCCAGTCCACTCCATTACATCGTCAGACAGATGTCAGCAGCTGTGCACAGAGCTGCTCATTTTCCCACTGATAGCCACGCCAGCAGAATATAACTCTATTGATTTGCTATTGCAGGAACTGTAGGCTGTTAAAAAGAGAAAATATCTTTGGCCCTGCGAAAAGGCCAGCACACATGAGGAGGAGAGGAAATAACACAAATTTAATGAAAACACTTGATATGCAATGTGATCTCACCAAGTTGCTAATGAAAAGCCCAATAGTGAGGGACAGGGAGCGCTGCCTGAGTGCACAAAGCAGCCACCACCGTGTGAATAATAGAGTCATGCCATTTTGTATTTAAAATGCCTCTCAGATGGTGTCCGGTACACGGCTCTGTTCTTTACCAGCCGGCGACTTAGCAATTTGCGAGGGAACATATGCATGAGGCCGACTTGGGCACTCATCCCTACCAATTTGGTTACATAATCCAGAAACTAGTCCTCACCCAATGGTCTGCCTCCTGTTGAACTTCCTCTCTCACCCCCTCTTGTAGCCTGCATAGGGTTTCCCTCATTCTCCTTACCTCAAATTCCTCCCTCATGTGTCCTTCCCCTCTGCCGTGTCCCTCCGTTCCCCTCTGATCTTCTGCTCTCCTCCCCCTCCTCTCCCTTCATCAAATGGTAGTATGTATCGGCTCGCCCACTGCCGTTGGCTAGGGCGGCGCTTTGAACCCAAGGATGAAAGAGCTGATCCTGTAATGAGAATCTTAATGCAGAGAAACTGTTTGGCTCTAACACAGACACACACACACACACACACACACACAGCTCAGATACACTCGCAGGCTTTGAAAAAAGTGAATTTTATAGTGTTACTCTGCTCACAGCTCGGCTGCATGTCTAATGCGAGCTATTTTGAAATTCTGCTGCCACATGAAAGTTGAGTTTAAGTAGTTATGCAATTTCAAAGTATCATCCTTGCTTGTTGCGGATGGATTGCATGCATATGTTCAAAGGCCAGAACTGGCCTTTTACAGACGTAAACAAGTGACATGGGTGTTAGCGGGCTTGTTTGTTCACCAATGTTTCTGTAACATATATGTTTTTTAAGGGTTGGGGTTGCTAACCCAAAGCCCAACCTTCCACCATTTTTGATCAACTCTGGCTGCTGTGTAGTGAAAGCTGCAACCAGTACAACAATGCATCTTTTGCAGAATTTCATACCGGCAGCACAGCCTGGCTTGGAAACAAGTACACATTCACTCCACACTCTTAAAAGAGAATTCCGGCCAATTTTGTACTTTAATCTTGATCGCTACGCGAGTACTTTCAATAGAAAAAACCCCGACCCGAATCAGTGCAGGCAACACGGAGAAGCTGCAGCTACATGTACAAGCGTCCCCTGAGCTAAAACGGCAACGGGTTTTTCTATCGAAAATACTTGCGTAGCTATAGCGATCAAGATTAACGTAAAAATTGGCCGGAATTCTCCTTTAATGCATGACCAAATCCACTTGCATCACAGGTTCTATGAATTTTTCCTCGATCACATCCATACATTCAAGACAGAAGGTATGAGATGCACTAAGTGGGTGCTTGTGGCTCACCTGGTAGAGCATGCGCCCCATGTACCAAGGTTCAGTCCTTACCGCAGCGGCCCAGGGTTCGATTCTGACCTGCAGCCCTTTGCTACATGTCTTCCCCCTCTTTCTCACCCCCTTTCTGTCTACAACTGCCCTGTCAATAAATACAATAGTTAATCATCATAAATGGTGTGTGCTGCGTGTTATAAATTCTCACATTTGTAAGTAGGCTACGTAAAGTACATTGTGTACTCCTGCAGTCCAGTTAGGCTTGAACCTCAATAACATAGAGGAAGTATATGTAGCACACTTTCAACCTATTACTCTTTGTAAATGTGACGCAGGTGGTGGGCTGTGATTCCCAGTACAATTGGAGCAAACATACAATGATTATCAGACACTCACCTGATGGAGATCAAAACCTGTAAAAATAAAGAAACACTCCTGCTATGAGGAAATGAAAAGGCACACGTTCTCCAGAGTTAGAGTCGGATTTTATTTCTCCATCCGTGTTCCAAACAATTGATGACGTACAAAACCAATCAATATGCATATCAAAATAAAGAAGAAAACAGCATAATGTCTTAGTAAGATTGTTCCACCACAAGCATCCAGAACAGCTTGAGTATTAGGCATACATTCTCCAAGATATCTGATCTCTACAGGAGGAATTAACAGCATTCTTTGAAAAGATAGTCCTTCATTTGGTGCTTTAATGATGGTGGTGGAGAGCTTTTAAATACTCCAAATTAACTACAGCTGCTGTGTAGTGAAAGCTGCAACCAGTAAAATAATGTATCTTTTGCAGTATTTCATACAAGCAGCACAGCCTGACTTGGAAACTAGTACACATATACTCCACACTCCTAAGGCATGACCAAATCCACTTGCATCACAGGTTCTATGAATTTGGCCTCGATCACATCCATACATTCATCCAGACAGAAGGTATGAGATGCATGAGGGGGGTACTTGTGGCTCACCTGCTAGAGCGTGCGCCCCAACCTTGCGTACCAAGGTTCAGTCCTTACCACAGCGGCCCAGGGTTCGATTCTGACCTGCAGCCCTTTTGCTGCATGTCTTCCTCCCCTCTCTCACCCCCTTTCTGTCTACAACTGTCTTATCAATTAAAGGCCAAAACGCCCAAAAAATAATATGAATTGAGAACTGAGATCTGGCAACACCATGACATCACCATAGGTGGTGACCTATGGTGATGTCATGGTGTTGCCAGACCTCAGCAGTTACACAATGTTATCCTAACCGATTATAAAAATGTGATCCAAGTTGTAATAAACTGGAATTGGGCTTAAAATTTAGCACACATATACACTTCACATTAGCATTTCTACACAGTAGCAGCACTTGAGTCATCCTATCTCACTCTTGAATAATCGTGTTCCTTTGTGGTTCCCAGCATCAGTCAAACATTGTGTGGTTGCTAAAAGGTTCTAATCCAAACCATGTGGGAGGACAAGTGAATGTTGGCCTTGAATGTGTGTTGCAGTGTGTCAAACTATCACCTTTCAGGAATCAGAAGAATGCAGAAGTGCAAAATAGGATGTTAGTAACTGTAACCTACAAACTTAGAGTCAAGAAGTAAACGTCATTGTCAGGCCAACAAAGGATTAGGTGGAGAGGACATTCTTTGAATCTCAGTTTCGGTATCTTGTATTCAATTCAATTCAATTCAATTTTATTTATAGTATCAAATCATAACAACAGTTATCTCATGATACTTTAGAGCAAACATTTAGCATTTAGCAAGCAGTGGCGAGGAAAACTTCCTTTAAGGGAGAAACCTCGGACAGACACAGGCTCTTGGTAGGCGGTGTCTGACGGTGCCGGTTGGGGGTGTGATGAACAGTGGCAATAATAATCACAATAAAGATAATGGAACTATGACTAGAAATAGTAATTGTAGGAGTTCATGGCGTAGCAGGGAACTGCAGGGCGTTACAGGGTGTAGCAGGGCATAGCAGGACATAGCAGGGCACTGTAGGGCATAGCAAGACATAGCAGGGCGTAGCAGGATGTAGCAGGGCACTGTATGTATCCTGAGATACGATAGATACTAAAGTACCTTTTTCAGTTGTTCAATTGTCAGCACTAGCAACTAACAACATGATGATGTATTGAACGTGACAATGTACAACATGATAAATAATATTATAAAGTTATAAACTGAATAGAAGGATTTTTTTGTACATCCTCAGGGCCACAAGTCTAAGAAGATATCAGATTGGTCGATATTGCTGAAAGGCTTGGAGTTGGAGTAGTGGAATGAAAGCTGTATCGACCCGCAGAGCAATGATCTGAGGCTGATGTTACTCCAGCCGACAGATTTCCCAGCAGCACTTGCTCATGAGGAGTCCTAAAAACGGCACAGATGTGAATCTTTCCATTCCACCTTGACCTTTTGCTGAATATCATGTAGCGCATCAGAATGCCATATACTCTCTCGGCTAGTGAAATATTTAAACTGTGGGAGAGGGCTGCTTAAAGTGCAGTGCCAACTCCCCACGCCTCTCTTTTCTGAAAGAAATATGACAGAGGTAGGAACCGACTGCACCGCATATATTTTGATGCGAGCCATTAATCAAACATGGCGATGGGGTGATGGAACCTCAACCTGGATGAGGTGCAAAGTGCATTTTGGTAGTCTTTACATTTATGATTTACTGCCTCTGCAATCAAAACTTAAAAAACCTCACCTGCTCTATTCCAAAAGCAAACACTGATTATTTTTGAAAGCAGGCAGCTTTTACATCTTTTCTCAACTTATCTTTCCTCCTAATCACTTCTCATTCCATCAGTTGTTAAAGTAATAAGGAGGGAAAGGAAAAGCACAGGCAGAGGAATAGTGATGGATGGTTTTCTTTGTACTCCTTGGAACAACTGACTGACCACACTTTAACTGGCCTCTATCTATCTATCGGAGAGAGGCATTCTCCAGTGGTGAGTCATCTTGGGGTGGTTGGCTCTCTGTCTATACATGCTCATGTCACATACAGAAACACATGGCAACCAGCACACAATACAGAAATCCATCCGCCCCTTTCATTTAACACACACAAGAGGTGATCTTAAAAGTCCATTATAAAGTGACCGTTCACTAAACTAAACTAAACTTATTGTATATTAAACTACCCAACAATATATAGAGACATACAAGTACAGATGAAATTATTAGATGATTAAACACTTAGTTGACTGACAGAACTTTCTTCCAGTTTCTAAAATGTTGAGATTTTTCTGAATTGAGTACTTTTTCTTTTAATACTTTAAGTACATTTTCCTGATGTAACTTAGGCCTACATACTTTTAGTAACATTTTCAATGCAGGACTTTTACTTGTAACATGGTGTTATTTGTACTTTTACAGGATATGAATACTTCTTACACCATTGGTCAGGCTTAACGTTCTGCACAAAAGTGCGTGCAAGACAAGCTGCTAATGTTAGCCTAAACCCTGATATAGTAGCATTTTGTCTCTCACACAGTGGATGTGTCTGTCCTGAATTTTTTAGACTGTAACCTGTAACCCCACAAAATAATGTTACTAATGATTTACTGTTTGGCCTTGGAAGAATGCTTACTGTAGATTTTAAGCTAGCTCTGAAGTCAGTAAACTAACTCTTGCAGTTAATGCTACAGCAGTCAAAAACACTGTTTAATCCATTGCTTATAGTACAATTCGGCACTTTTGATTTTCGTTTTGTAAAGGCATTGCTAGATGCTACTCAAACTCCCAAATATCGCTCTAGAGCCCAGTAAGCCTACACATAGCTTGGGCATGTGGTTAAGTCCAAAGCTTCACAGGCAGACCATCTCTTGTAGGGGTTAGTGAACAGTCGATTATGATAACAGGAAGTTTAAACCTTCCAAAATCCAAAAAGTGTGATGATGCTTTCATGAAATTCTGGCTTAAAGCTCATCATGGATGCTGTTTATTTATCTCTAGAGACATATACCAATATTACGTTTTTTCCTTGTTCTATTCTCCCAGTTCCATGTTACTACAAAAAATATAGATTGAGAAAAGTTCGTTTGGAAGACATGTTTCTATTTTTCCCAAATAGGCCACAGCTGAGTGTGGGAAGTAGGCTGCTCCAGACACATATTACAGAGCTTTGAAAGCCAACAGAGCCACTTCTTAACTGTTTAACCAGCTAAATTCCTCTCTAATGTCAAAATGCTGCACTGGGTAGCCTACCATGCACTTGTGCCCTATCAGTTTCCTGATAGCACGCACAACAGAAAGTCTAAACATGAATGTTTTAAGGTCTGGTATTCCTTATATTAACCACCACTCCACACCTACCTCCCTCGTCCCTGATTCGGTATCACTATTGCAATTTGTGATTGGAAGTTAGCCTGGCCAAAACAAATGCAGCGTTATCTCTACGTTGCAGAGGCAAGAGTAGTTACACAGAAACATCCACACACAGGCAGAGATTAGAGAGGAGACTGTTTCTGGGCTTCCTATTATTAGAGCAGAGGTTTATGGTCGGATAGCGCTGCAGGGAATCACTGAGATTAAATTACACAGACGGGGAACATCAAATACAGGAGAAACTTCCCCGGCTCTGGAGAGAACGATGGGGTTTGGATGAGTCGGGAATAAAGAGGGAGAGATAACGGAGCAGTGTGAGAGAGAGAAGTATTACACCAAACCCATCTCCATCAACTCCTCTACGCTCGGTTGTCCTCAAACACACCACCAAGCAAGGCCTTACTACAGTACACAGCCATTGAAACTATACAAATGTGCCTCATCACAAAAGGGGCTCAGTGAGTATTTAACGGCAATCTTGTGGCTGTAATTTTATCGAAGCAGTCTTTTAAATGTCTTAAAGGGTAAATGGGCGGTTCACCTAAGTAACAAAAACATATCGTTACACTTTATTACTTTAATAGGTGTATGTCACATTGAAAGTGTGTTACAACTGGGGCTGTAACTAACCATCCATCCATCCATCTTCATCCGCTTATCCGGGGTCGGGTCGCAGGGGCAGCAGCTCCAGCAGGGGACTCCAAACTTCCCTTTCCCGAGCCACATTAATCAGCTCTGACTGGGGGATCCCGAGGCGTTCCCAGGCCAGGTTGGAGATATAATCCCTGCTCCTAGTCCTGGGTCTTCCCCGAGGCCTCCTCCCAGCTGGACGTGCCTGGAACACCTCCCGATGGAGGCGCCCTAACTAACTAACCATTACTTTCTTTATTGACTAACTTGTCATTCATTTCTCACATTTGTAAGTAGGCTACGTAAAGTACAGTGTGTACTCCTGCAGTCCAGTTAGGCTTGAACCTTAATAACATAGAGGAAGTATATGTAGCACACTTTCAACCTATTACTCTTTGTAAATGTGACGCAGGTGATGGGCTGTGATTCCCAGTACAATTGGAGCAAACATACAATGATCAATCATCTCAGCGCTAGACCTTTTACATGTCAAAATACCTTTTGTCTGTGCCTCACTTGGGCTTTCCAAATGATGAGATGATTGTAAAGATACTCTTAAATTACACCTAACAGGCACATCAAATTCTTTTTTTTTTCAGATTAATGGAAACAATGGAGATAAAGCCAACTGTGATAGCTCACAGCTTAAACATTTAACTGCAATACAGAGATCTGTGGAAACTCATGACACTGCCATTTTCCCACTGATTATTTGTATAGGAGCCAATACCTGAGGGACCCTGAGGTGTTTTCTCAACCTCTAACAAGGTTATACCTGGGAAGGCAAGGCATTTTCAGTGCATTTGCCTTTGGTAAATTGCCTGGGCCTAATTTAACAGCTAGTGCACTCCTTTCAGCTCCAGCAAGCCAGCATCAGCATGAAAAGGTGATGGAAATTTGTTGTCATGGCTACATGGTTTGCCATCAATGTAGTCTGAAAACATCTGTGTATCTCACTCTTTTTTTCTCCGCCGTTTTTTTCACCCTTTTCTTCATGCAGACCTGCCTGCTGTTCTTGCTTCTCTTCATGCCTCTGCTTGAGAGGGCAGGATACATAACTCAAGAGCAGGACGCACCCAGGTTCCTCAAAAGGTGATTCATTCCTCTTCAGGCGTTACGTCAGCGCAGGTTATGATGCAGGTGTGAGCGGAAAGAAATGTTCCATGCCGTATTAGCATACAAGTAGTCCCTGCTGTGAAGACAGGCATGGTTGGCTGGTGGGAGGAGGAGGGAGGAGGGGTAGTATGAAAGGATTCTCCTACGATGACGCAGAAACCCTGCAAGGTCTATTTTTAAACCTACTGAAGTGTGCAACACCCTTTCGGTACTGTAACCTTCAACTGCGCCGTCAAACCAAAACAAACAGAGACAGCGAGGCAGAGGAGGAGAGAGAGTGCAATGGCAACAATAAATCCAGCTCTTTCTTTTCCTCTCAAGCGTATAGAGCCACAATGAAATATGGATTATGACTGCATATTGCTGAGATGCTGTGCTTTTAGGTTGAATGATTGTCTGGCTTGGAATAAGAATAGGGTCGAATGGATGATCCCCACTAAAATGACTTGGCAGCACTTGAAAGCAGCTACTGACTGAGGTTCTGTGCTGGCCAAACACAGCACAGCCTGTATTCATTAAAGTCTCAGCTCTGGGTTTATCAGCAAATAACACAGAGTGAATGGTGCTCTTTTATATCTGCTTTATCTTCCCCTCTCTCTGGTCTTTTTTTTCTTTTCAATCAGGTGAAATGTTGAGCTTCCTTAAATTGCAGATGTGCTTCCCGCTCGTGTGGCGGTATCTCTGGTCCACAACCCTCTGAAATGTCACTCCCTTACTGTACGCCAAACTCAATAACCAGGAACAGGTGCTAACCTCACTTCCTAACAGTCATGAAGGTACCAGCTCTGAACACAGGCTTAATATAGAAGTGTGAGTGTTGATCAAGCTCAAAAGCTACCAGCACCTATCGACACTCAATGACAGGATGGAAAATATGTAATGATTTATACCAGATTACATAATTCAACTCTGGCCTTTTGATCTAAAATCATCATCTGGTATTAACTACAATCCCAAAAATGCTGGGTTTCCCTGCCAGCTCATCTCTATGTTTCCTGGCATTGTGCTGAAATACATAGACCCATCTTTCTTTGCTGGAAGCCTTGTAATTCTTCTTCTTCATCAAACTAGTCACTGGCCTCACCCCTTTCCCATGTTACAATGTTAATGAAAGGCTTGTGCAGAACAGGAGCCTGCTCTCACAGTTATACGCTTACCGCTCACTAATGACTTTGGCTTCCTGAGGTGTTCCGAATTTGCCTCGACTTCATCTCCCTACAATCCCAGACATCCCCATCCACACTTCTGACTCTTTCATATTCACACTCTCTATTCAAAACAGACCAACTGGGAGTCTCTTTACCTATCTACATTTTCCACCTCGACTCCTATCGTAGCCCATTCAAGCCACTGACCAAATACATCAGCTTTAGGTATGCCTCATTACCTACTCTTTTTCACCGAAACGGGGAAAATGGCCACTCAATTGCGGTTCCAGAAGCACAGGCTTATCTTCATAACACTATTCGAGCCATTCCTTCCGCATTGGCACAGCCTCTACTTCAGCCAGACTGTGCATCTCAGATTAAACCATACAGGTGCTCGGCCACTGGTCATCTCTGGAAACACGCCTGAGACGGAACACCCACACTGAGTCTCTTGAGTCGCTTCAGTATGTCCTACCAGACCAGTCTAAGAGACGACATCCTTCTTCCACCTACACCTTTCCCCTTGACATTTCCATTAAACCTTTAAAAAACCTCAAACTAAAACCAGTGGACCTTTTCGGCCTGTGAGCCCTTACAAAACAACTTTCCGAAATGTTGAGCTATTCCTTTAAATGGCAACATTCTGGTTAAAGTTCGCAATTAAATATTTGGTTAAGCCATTTTTTCAAATTTGTCTTAAAAACTTGAGAGGGTTGAAAGCGAATAAACACATTTTCCAAAAAAATGTCAAATTTAAATTTGTCATAAAATTGTTATCACATTTCCTAATTAGATATTTATAAAGTTCAAGTTATTATGGCCTGTCTTTGCTTCCATAGATATTATTTGCAGCTTAGTAGTCACATTACCTTTACTGTTAACACAGCATTCCCTTTAGCTGAGAAACACCCTTCAGAACAAACACAAGTACTGCATGTTGAGTGCACAACACTGCTGGGCGTGTGAGAGATACGGTATAATAAGGATCTGTGTGTAATATGTGACGCTCACGTCAGGAATGTATCTCTCTGAGGCAGGAGGGGAGCACACTCTGGAACAGACAAGATGGA
This sequence comes from Zingel zingel, assembly GCA_023566125.1. Classification (NCBI taxonomy): domain Eukaryota; kingdom Metazoa; phylum Chordata; class Actinopteri; order Perciformes; family Percidae; genus Zingel; species Zingel zingel. Next base: position 16,999,332 of record CM042334.1, read on the forward strand.
GTCACAGCAAGGCAACACCCCACACCCTGGGAGTCTCCCAGCTGGGGTGACACCAGACCATCTGTGGGCCTGTTTATCCTAGAGAGCTGAGGTGGTCATGTGGAACTGTGTGTGTGTGTGTGTGTGTGTGTGTGTGTGTGTGTGTGTGTGTGTGTGTGTGTGTGTGTGTGTGTGTGTGTGTGTGTGTGTGTGTGTGTGTGTATGTGTATGTGTGTGTGTGTGTGTGTGTGTGTGTGTGTGCATGCATTTTGAATATGGCTTTCCACTCAGGCTGCAAGGCTTGCAGGACTTCAATACCTATTAAAAAGTGACAATTTGGGATGAGAACTAAAATAATTTATCTGGTACAGACTGACCTATTTAGTCACAGCAGTGCATACAATGCAAAATGGACTTTGGTTTGAGAAGTTGAGTTCCAAAAATAGCATCTGACTGGATATGCACCTTGATACCATACTATACTGACATTACACTCACTTTAATACATCCCAGATAAATCTGCACAATTCTAGGCAGTAGACAATCAACTACAAAGGGTGTGTAATCTGACAATAAACCAGATATGAAAGCAAAGACTGGTATCCCTATACACTAAAGGCATTGACGTTACACACAGCATTAACTAGGAATGTTTTAAATGTGACCGTGTCTTACAAGGGTAAATTTGCAACTTGCAAAAAACGCTTTTTCATCTAATCCTCCGCGAGCTACTCCCCTGAGCACCGGAGAAATTAATTTCCAACGTCTTAGATTCTGAGCAATATATTTGCCACACCAATCTCAAGTGAGATTTTGTTTACTGCAAACAGAATTCAGAAGTAGACATAATTATGCTTTCAGGCTGTATGTGTTTTAGCTTTCTAATGGCTGCATCACACACTTCTAAGGCCTTATAGCCATGACTGTCTATATGTACATAAAGATACAGAAATGCAGTAGTGGTAAATAACTAAGTAGATTTACACCAGAACTGCAATATACAATGTTTTAGTACTTGTACTTTACTTGAGTATTTCCATTTTATACTACTTATACTACTATTCCACTAATTCTAATGGAATTATTGTACTGTTTACTCTGCATCTATCTGACAGCTATAGTTACTTTTCAGATTAAGAGTTTACATTACAAATATATGATAAGCTTTTAAAATACAATGCATTTCTAAAGACAAAAACATTGGCCCTCAACCTTATAGGCCTGTGAGCCCTTACAAAACAAGCAGGGTCAAGTCACAGTTCAGAAGTCTATGAGTAGTTAGCAGTTGTACCAAAAAGTAATTTCCCCTCTAAACTTCTCATATGGTTTCATATAAAAAAAATAAATAAAAAAAAAACAGTGTGAAGCCCAAATATTAGAGAAACAACCACAAAATAAATATAAATTAAAAAGAATCTTTTTTTAATACCTTATTACCTTTTTACTACAAAAACCTAGATGTGAAAACAACACACTGTCACGGTAAAAGCATGTGTCACATTTTGTTAGAATTTAAAAACAAGATCTTAATAAGTGAGCTTTGGAGGTATAGGTACATTTTGCTACCTTGACACAGGCTAGCTGTTTCAGTCTTTATGCTAAGCTAACCGGCTGCTAATTCCAGCTTCATATTTACTATACATGAGAGTGGCGTCATTCTTCTCATCCATTTCTCGACAAGAAAGCGAATAAGCATACTTTTCAAAGTGTTGAACTATTCCATTAAATGGCAACATTATAGTCAAATTTCACAAATGAAATATTCAGTTGCTTCTTTTTTCAGATTTAGTAATCTCACATTAATAATCTCACAAACCCTCAGATTTATTCTAGCTAGCAACTGTATAAAATGTTAAAATTAGCTCGATGTCAACCAGCTACAACAGTAAAATGTAAGTTTTCTTTCCATACAGTGCATACGGAAAGTATTCACAGCGCTTCACTTTTTCCACATTTTGTTATGTTACAGCCTTATTCCAAAATGGATTACATTTATTTTTTCCCTCAAAATTCTACACATAATACCCCATAATGAAAACTTAAAAAAAGTTTGTTTGAGATTTTTGCAAATTTATTAAAAATACAAAAACAAAGAAATCACTTGTACATAAATATTCACAGCCTTAACGATCAAGCTCAAAATTGAGCTCAGGTGCATTCTGTTTCCACTGATCATCCTTGAGATGTTTCTATAGCTTAATTGGAGTCCGCCTTGGGTAAATTCAGTTGATTGGACATGATTTGGAAAGGCACACACCTGTCTATATAAGGGCCCACAGTTAACAGTGCATGTCAGACAACAAAACAAGCATGAAGTCGAAGGAATTGGCTGTAGACCGCAGAGACAGGATTGTCTCTAGGCACAGATCTGGGGAAGGGTACAGAAAGATTTCTGCAGCTTTAGAGGTCCCAATGAGCACCGTGGCCTCCATCATCCATAAATGGAAGAAGTTTGGAACCACTAGGACTCTTCCTAGAGCTGGCCGTCCCTCTAAACTGAGTGATCGGGGGAGAAGGGATTTAGTTAGGGAGGTGACCAATAACCCGATGGTCACTCTGACAGAGCTCCAGGGTTCCTCTGAGGAGAGAGGAGAATCTTCCAGAAGGACGACCATCGCTGCAACACTCCACCAATCAGGCCTGTATGGTAGAGTGGCCAGACAGAAGCCACTCCTTAGTAAAAGGCACATGGCAGCCCATCTGGAGTTTGCCAAAAGGCACCTGAAAGACTCTCAGACCATGAGAAACAAAATTCTCTGGTCTGATGAAACAAAGATTGAACTTTTTGGCGTGAATGCCAAGCGTTATGTTTGGAGGACACCAGGCACCGCTCATCACCTGGCCAATACCATCCCTACAGTGAAGCATGGTGGTGGCAGCATCATGCTGTGGGGATGTTTTTCAGCGGCAGGAACTGGGAGACTAGTCAGGATTGAGGGAAAGATGAATGCAGCAATGTACAGAGACATCCTGGAAGAAAACCTGCTCCAGAGCGCTCTTGACCTCAGACTGGGGCGACGGTTCATCTTTCAACAGGACAACGACCCTAATCACACAGCCAAGATATCGAAGGAGTGGCTTCAGGACAACTCTGTGAATGTCCTAGAGTGGCCCAGACTTGAATCCCATTGAACATCTCTGGAGGGATCTGAAAATGGCTGTGCACCGACGCTCCCCGTCCAACCTGATGGAGCTCGAGACTTTCTGTAAAGAGGAATGGGCGAAACTGGCCAAAGATAGGTGTGCCAAGCTTGTGGGTTTATATTCCAAAAGACTTGAGGCTGTAATTGCTGCCAAAGGTGCCACAACAAAGTATCGAGCAAAGGCTGTGAATACTTATGTACATATATTTGTTTTTTTCTAATAAATTTGCAAACATTTAAAAATTAAATTTAATCCATTTTGGAATAAAGCTGTAACATAACGAAATGTGGAAAAAGTGAAGAGCTGTGAATACTTTCCGTATGCACTGTATAAACCAGACAGCATTATAGAATGAAGGTAATTACATACCACTGCTATAAAGGGCACTTCAGTATTTGTCATTAAATCAGGCATTTAAGAAAATAAACACTCATACAATGGTTATTCATGAGAATCTTAACAGGCTTTAGGTGTTTGGTCATTCATGACATTTTTGCATACATAAGTCTTTTGACAAAGAAGGGAGGAATCGTGGTAGCATAAAAACAAGCTATTTCCTCCTCATACCTTTTGAGTCATACAGAACTGTAAATGTGATTGAAGCAGTTTTAACTCTAAACATTGTGTGTGTTGGCTTCTTGTTTGGCTGGTTCTTATCTCTGCCCTTCACATGACAACCAAACAGTGGGATTAACACTCCCATACTGTTTCTGTAATTGCTGTTTTTAAAGCATGTAACATACCATATCCACCCTGAAATAAATAGAGCTGTCCACCTGTCTTTGCAGCCATGCTGTCAATGTGGCTACTCCCACATTCTTACCACCTTTAAACCCGGAACAGTGCCAAAGTTTACAGTACATACAGTACACTCCAGGCATTGCTACATACATGTCAGTCTATTTTTACCTCAAGTTGCCCTCATGACAGTGTGTCAACTACGAGCATGTGACTGTCAATACTATTATGAGCTCAGGGAGAGGATTGCCCAATGGTGAAGTCTGCCAAGGGTTAAATATTTCAAATAAGTCAGTTTAAACAAGCAATAAATAAAGTCAGCTTTCCACAATCATGTTCAACTGTAGTTTATTTTATTAAAAAGACCAGGGTGCAAATATGAAATTAAAAAAAATAAAGACAAGCATATAATTTTTAAGCATTTAATACAAACTTAATATAAACTATTTCAGTCCCTCTTGACATGTAAGACACTGACTCAAAATACTTTGTTATACCGTATTTTTTTTTTTTTTTTTTTTTTTTTTAATCAAGTATTGCACAATGTAGGTACAAAATTAATATCCATACGATTACATTTTTGTCCATTGTATAGCAAAATCTTTTAACCTCATAACAGAAAATACAATTCATCTTTCAGAAAAAGCAAATACTCCTACCACTTGAATTCCACCACTAAAGTATACTCTGTACACAATCTTTAGAATATTTGATGTATTTTTTTTTTTAAAGATGGATTTCTTTAACAATTATCTTTAAAAAAAGAAAAACAAAAGCTGCTGCAGCCATCACAGATCACTGGAGTAGTAAAAAGATATAAATGCAACACCATGTCATAGAAACAATATATACTCTGATATCTTACAAACTCTGTACTAAATTAAATTATACAATTAGAAAAAGACCAAGTTACCCCACTTAGTGCCAATCCATAAAAATCAGCCTCGTCTTGCCACGTGTAAAATACTGTAAGAGGCCAAAACTTTTAAGTTTGTAATTTTTTTTTTTTTTTTTTACATTTCTTGAAGTAATTTTTTTCAACATGGTAAAAAAAATTTTGTGCTTGGTTGGCAAAAAGGAAAAAGAAAAACAATGATGCATGTTAATTGAAGTAACCAAGCTTGGATGTGTTTGTACAACAAGCTTTTAGTAGAAACAAACTCAAGGGGGCACAGTAAAAAACACCCTTGGGCACATGCGCTTGACTGACTAGACATATCTTTGAAAGTCCAGTTTCTAAGTGTGCGTTTTGTTTTTCCTTCTCTTTGAGCCACCATCATTCATAAATAACATCTTCATGATGAGTTTAGTTAGCCATGACTGGCTGGAATTGCTGGTTAGAATACTGCATGTTGCTCAGACTGAAGTTGAGGCCATCCATTAGGGACTTGTCGTTGAGGTTTCCGTAGGCCGCAATCACGTCAAAGGCATTGTTGTACTGCAGAGGGCCGAGACCCAGGGAGCCCTCCCCAGGGAACACGGCTCCAGGGCTGGCCTGGCCCTGGAGGTTGGGAAACACAAACTCCTTGGCATTAGGGGAGAGAGCAGAGGCCTTCTGCTGTTGCTGCCCCAGCCCGTACAGTGAGTGCATGGAGGTGGAGATGGCTTTCTGCTTCAGTAGGGTGTTGACATTCAGACCCAAGTTATTGGTAGGGGAGCTGCGGGCCACCTTGCTGCTACTGCCGCTGTTTGTGTTGTTGCCGCGGCCGCTGCTCTTCATCTTAGTGGAGCCGAATTTGGTGGCAGCAAAGGTGGCAGTGGTGAAGGTTAAGGGCTGGGTGGAGCGTGGCATGAAGGAGGGGCTCACAGCAGCAGACTGCCCGAAAGGAGGGGAGGGGGAGCTGGACTCTGAGGAAGCCCCAACAGGGTCGCTGATTGGCATGAAGACCTGGGCCTCAGGATTAAAGCTGTTCTTGATCTCCTTGTCCAGCTCTGACCCATTCTCATTGTTATCATCCACATATAGCACCTTTACCGGTCCCTTCTCCCCAATCTGGTAGGAAACCTCAAACGGGTCGATCCACACACTAAGGTCCTGAGGGAGATTATTCCGGACGTCTTCAATGTCCAGCCCGCTCTCTTTGGCTGCCTGCTCCACCACAGGGTCCACCTTCTCCCCTACATGGATGCACCTGAACCCTGAACCTTTGTATGGCTTATCCGGATACCAGTGGCCTTCATATTTTTTCTTCAGCTGCCTCTCGAGCTCTTCACCGAAGATATTCACACGTCGTCGAGGGAGTTTGTTGTATAAATAGGAAATTATAAAGTTGAGTGCTACTTGAATTTCAAGCTGCATAGCTGCTTCAGTGGCAAGGGTGATTATTTTTCCCGTCACAGAGTTGCTTTTTCTGAGCTTAGCAAAAACCTCCACGGCAGCAGTTTATTAGAAAAACTGTGATTGAGTGTTTGTTGCCAAAATGAATATCCTTCCTGCAACAGGGTTAGGTTTAGGATCCTGAAATGGAGCAAAAGGAAAGAATTGTATAAGTATATGAAGCCATTAAATTAAACACCATTATGATCAATAACATTCTATCTCAATTAGCTTCCAATAACATTAACCTTTAGTCACCATCCTCTCCCCCACTCCCTGCAGCAGTGCTGCATCTCAGCTGTACAATATAAACAGCTATAAATAAGCGAGGACACTGACTCAGAGACGGTGTCAGCAGTGTGTGTCCCCCAGCGGTCTAGTGTGACAGAAATACGCAAGCATGGTTGACCTCTGCGGAGGGCGGTGGGTCTGATGGCAGGTGTCACGATGATTTTCGATTGCCTCATTTTAGCACGCGGACATGTTAAAGCAAAACTCCAACCTCGCGCGTCCAAGTGGGGAAACTGTTATTTTTTTATTTATTTATTTATTTTTCCAACCTAACAAGACTAACGTTATTCTAGTCCCTTCTCGTGCACCGACTGAGCTATAACGTGAGAGGAGCACGTACAGGCTTGTGACGAAGACTGCCGTTACATAAGCAACATTCAGAGTCTAGCCACGGCTATAAAGCCCTTTCTACATGACGACAGTAACAAATACTAAAACGTCTCTTTTTCCTTCATATTCGGCTCTGATACAGCCGTACAACGAGCGTTAGCTGGTAAACTTAATGAAGGGTGTGAACAGAAATGTAGCTTGCTACCCATGTAGAAGCCAGATAACGTTACTGTTAAGGTTTATCGCGACCGGCTGATTATCAGTGTTACCCCACGGCAAGCCAAATATAACTGTTTACGGACACGTACAGCAAATGGTAACGTCACTGTTAACCGCAAGAAAAGAAGAAAATTCGGATAAATCTGGACTGACGACCGTGTTGATCGATAGCAAGCTACGTAATGTTAGCATTTGAATTAGCTAAGACTACAGCCTGAATATTCGACTGTAAAACCACCATTCAACAACACCATTAAATGACAGTTTGAGAATCAATAGGATACCAACAAAATGATGCAAAGTGTTTCAGTTTACAATAAAACGATTGTTATGCCGAATTTAAATTCATATTTACTTACATGGAAATTCACAGCAGGTCCTTCTTGCACTAGCCAGAGTCCGCTCCAGCAAACGTTATGCTTGTACAGCCTCTAGGGTTGCTTTCTAAAGTAGATACAAAATGATGTTGCTGTCGTCTTGTCTTTATAATGCTCCAGGCGATTTTGCTTCTGTGGGGTATAGTTGAATTCCGATTCACAGGCTTCCAAACTTACTCCCCACAGCCTGGGAGTTTTTACAACTCTACCCTTTAAAACTTGGGCTGATTTGTTTATATAGTAGTCCTCCGCCACGGACATGGAGGAGGTGGTGATGCGGCTCACAGAGGTCAACACCCAGTAACGTGTTTCTATTGGCCAAACGCGGCCTCGTCATCAGCAACCACCCTAACTATCACTGTGATTGGATGATTTTGTGCTCAATCAACCACAGGGTTCTATTTACGGTAGTGGTTTGCCGTTCATGTTCTCTGGACTATTTTATTCGAGCAGGTTTTAACTAAAATATCTTTTGAAAGTCTTGTTTGGGTCGTAATATGGTTCCTGTAACACCATAGAAAAAATTCTAAAACCATCATGGTTGTAGGGGTAAAAGACTGACACGTCCGCACTCTGCACGTCTGTTGTATGTGATGCCAAGCCTTCTTAAAGGCCCTCTGTCCTCAGTTTGTGCTCAGCCATGCATGAAATATATGGCTGAACAAGGAGTCTACTGTAATGATAATACTCAATAGTCTGTATAGTTACTGTTGCCAGCCAGAGTAAACACTGAAATAGAACCACATTTGACTCTGCTCTTCCCACTACAGGGTTAAACAGAGCTAGATAGTCACTGTGGCGGAGGGACACACCTCTCACTGGTTGTGCTCCTGCTCCTCACCAATAACATTTTAATGTTCCTGGACCCAGCTGTAGCTGTGTATCCAAACCTAACAGCATTTGCTTACTGAGAGTATTGTTCTATAATACAGCACAATTTCCACCGCTTTAAAAACAGATGGAATCTCATAATTGCCATCTGTGTAAATATTGACATCCTTTTCCCACTGTATAGGCCTACCTGTGATTAAATTATCTTCATTATACACAATCGCTCTCCGGTGCCTGCATGATGGGTTCTTGTTTTCAGCAGTGCAAGGCTGAAACTGTCCCCTGTTAGGCCTAAGGTGTTTGACACCACAGCCTGTCCTTACCTAACATGGGCTCCAACACTGTGTGTTTGCACAATAAATTCAATGCCACATGAATTGTACAGCTGGGAGTGAGGTGGCAGGGCAGGGGAGGTGGGAGAATGTTCTTTGGAAGGGGGAGCTGATACACAAAAGTATTTCCTGACTCAAAAACACACTCAAATGGTGTATGCCATATCTGTAAATGTTACATTTGAGAGATTATTTGTAAGAGAGCTGACTATTCATAGCATTACTCCTTTTCTCAATCAAGTATGCAGATCTCTGAAAAAATAGTTCATGTATACATTATGTATAGATATTGAGGTAAATCATGGTTTATCACAATGCTACGGTCGATGTTTAGCTCAGTACCACCACATCCCAGTGTCATAAACAAAGTGCTATCAAATGCAGTCAGATCGTAGCCGGAGGGCTGCAGGACGCTACAGGCACAATGGAGAGTTCTTACAGCCTCCAGATTGAGTCTCAGCAGGTGTGAGAGATGAGTCCCTCCACCACCGAGGATCTTGTGTGATGGATGACCCAAGCACAAACTTAACACACCATGGGGGCCTTGGAGACATACCAAGGCCACCAGAGCACGGCCGGCTTGTTTCTTTTTTCCCCTCACAGCACAGGAAATGTGTGACTATGACCAAATGTTCAAACATGTTTCAATTTGCACTAGGCTGCATCTCTATTCAACAGAAATACATTTTCCCAGCAATGTAAGAAAAACCATGAGCAGATCCAGATCCCCTCTGCTCATTCTCCCACTGTGTCTACTCAGTAACTAAGTGTTAGTTTTGGCGGTGGGTAGGTGGTGCTTAACAATGACCTATTTGTTATTCTCGACCAGAGTATGGATCTGGTCAGTGGCGAAGGTTTCCTCCTGTTGTGAGTTTGTCTGGCTGGGACCTGGAGGTAAACACAGCTAATGATGTGAGATGTTTTAGCATGACTCATGCAAATTTTTTGGTGAAGTCAGTTCGTAGACATTTTACCCTTTCTCTTCACACAGCTGTGAAATCCTTTTCTCTTCTTTCTGGCTTTGTAGCTGCACACAAGCTCTGTTACATTCCCAGATGTGGTCACTGGATATTAATCTGATATGTGACATGCTCAATACTGGGGGGTGGGGGGTTAAATGTAACAGATAATATGAATGATGTGTCTCTCTGTGTTTGCTTACTACCAGGAAAGAAATGAAAATAACAGCCGTTTCATAAGGAAAGAAACTGGGTTCTTGCATACTGAACTGAAGTGGCATTGGTCATGTGAGCATGCTGTATAATGAAATCTGTCGAAGACAGCATTCGTTTCTTTTGGTTATTTGACTAAAACTAAGAGAGCTCAAGTACATTTATTAGATCCTGTTCTTTCTAGTGGAATTCAAAGCTCAAACAGTGTCACGAAAGGTGACATTACTCTTTTCTTCAGATCTGGAGCTCAGAATTTTATCTCTCTAGACACTTAGTAGACACTTCTTCTTTACCCTTTTCAATTTTACGTTATGCAGCTCATGTAGCACTTTCTTATGTGTTTGTTTGATTCCTTAGAAGATGAACAACTATAATTCAAAATACAGGCCAAAAATAAATAGATTGCTAACAAACTACAGGCTTTTAGCATTCCTGCAGTTTTTCATTTAACCCCATGCCCTTTGAAGACAGGTTCACCTATCCTCATTTCTTTTTATTCAACATTTTGTGACCTCCAACCAAGTGCAGCAGCATAAATCTTATGTCTATTGTAGACAGTAACAACAACCAAAACATGCTGGATCTTGTCTCCTTGTTAAATCTGCTGCAATCAATATTTTCTATATTTACAATTGATGTGACATGATGACAATGTGTATTTTGAAAGAGATTAAATATTAGTGATGACCCTACAGAGAATTATCACCTGACTTTGCAGCTCCCCTCACCTCTACAGAGCCTTTTACCGTCTTTCATCTCATTGTTCTGGTTTTCTGACCTGCAACTTTACTGTTCACTCTCATCGCTCTCATCAGTGTCGTTTTCAGCCGCAGCATGCATCTGTTTAAGCAAAAAGGCTCTGATAGTCAGACTGTATGCTACTTGCAAAGCATCATATGGAATACAAACAAAGGTAGCAACTAGCTGATGAACATAGTGGAACATTTAGCAGTTAAAGAGCTAGATCACTTTCTTTGGAGTTGGAGGAGACACAAAACTAAAAGAGAGTGAATAATAATAACTATCTGTCAGAGGCAAAAACAAACACTTTTGTAGATGTACATTGACGATTGCTATTGCCCCATAGGATTACATTGCAGCCCTGGTTTGCGGCTGCTGGCTGCAGGGCTCTCACTCAATACTGAAACAATTTAAAAAAAAATAATTGTTCCCATAAATTCACTTAGACATAAATACATGGGAAAAAAGGGGTCCAGGTTGAAAAATACGTGGTATAAAATACCTAAATTTGCCTTTAAAAGGTGATAATATGTCAATGTTGTGTTTACAGCTTGTGCTGCCAGTTGCCAATTGGTTTAAGGTTAAAGTATTTGGGGCACATTTTTGCCTTTACATCAAAGTTAAGTGGCGGATTCTAGCACAACTGCACCTACTTCCAAGGCGCATGGAGAGGGGAAAGGAGTCTAAAGAGGACAAAACTACAGCATCACTTGTAGTATATAGAACAACTTTATTGTAGGATTGACACATTTCGGCTTATGGCCCTTCATCAGCATGACCCTGATGAAGTCCACAAGGTAAAATGCGTCTGTCTTAATATATATATATATATATATATATATATATATATATATATATATATATATATATAGTTTATAGAGTTTTGACCTCTTTTAATCAAAGTTGGACAGTTGAGACCTGACAGGAAATCAAACTGGGGTCACTGTACTGGGAATGCCACTTTAAGGTAGGACTGTTGGCTGACGGCCACAGTAGCCATATGTCACAGTTAAGGGTTAAGATCTGGCCACACAGATAAGCTAATGTCAACTAACGTTCGCGAATGCTCTAACAAAACTAATGCTAAATATGGCTTTTAGCTGTGTAAATATCTAATGTTAGCAGAAGAATATTAATAAATTGTGCGAATATAACTTTTCATCCATCCACACGACGTTCAATACACTTTCAAACGAGGCCACGCCCATTTAGGAGGCTGGGAGTGTGTACTGTATCATACCACTGGGGCAGCGTGTAATGCACTATCTTTAGTCATGGAGACTATTTGACATAGTGTAACAGTAGCGCAAGTAGAGAAGAGTCATAAAGTTAGCAAGCTGACTTAACAACATCAGTTACACGGCAATGCCCCTATTAAGTTGGCTAACATTAGCCATCATTAGCTACTGCTGGTCATAGACCAATGTATTAAAGTGAGCAAAGGTATGTTTTATTATGCTTTCCATTTGTAAGAAGAATACTTTGTTATTTCATCTTTCAAAAGTTACAGGCAGCTGGCATTGGTAAATATATTTCTACCAAAATATCTACATAAAATGTCAGAAGATGAATTACACAATTTAAAATAAAGTGTTAAGGATGTATATCAGTGAACTGAGGAGAAGTATGACAGTTTGGCCATGTAAAATTTTTTAAGATTATATTGACTTATTTGATCAATGTCCTGCCTTAAAATTATCTAAGCAACAAAATGTCACTTGTCATCTCGTATATTATCATGATCTTTAAAAACAAAGGCTAACAAATAAAACAAATTAAAAAATTCGACTGACTTTGTAACAGGGACGGAGCGATGGGGGGGCTTCTGGGGCTCCAGCCCCAAATGTTTTCTCAAAAGCCCTGAATCTTTTAGGTTTTTAAAATAACTTCAACTTTGTTTTCATTTTCACTCAGTTTCTCTGACCGGACTTACAAATCAACAGAGCAAAAGTTCTATTACTGGGGAAATATCACCATTTATTCTGTGAACTAGTAATGCTGTTATGTATACATATATATAATGCAGGATATTTTTGTCTCTCTTCAGGTGGGAGAAATGAAAAGTAGTTATCCTCAACATTAGTTTTGTTCTGGTTTCACAATGACAGTTGGAGAACAATTAGATACCAAACAGGATGATTCTTTTCTTGGCAACTGTCAAATTTTCCCCAAATGATGTACAGATATATTTTTAGGCATTCTTTTATCAAATGGCAAAAAAATGGTGGAGGTAGCTGCCATAAATGGAGCATGACCCTGGACCCTCCTAGGTTTGCAACGTCTGACTCCACCCCTGTTTTGTAAGATGATGTATGGATACTATTTCTTACAATCTTCCCTCCAAACACAAAGTTCTCTTCAGCAGGTATCTTTTGTTACTAAATCTGTAAAGAAGTTCTCTGTGCATACATATCATTTACTTACTTACCTGAATGAATGTGATCCTGCGTGGAACAGAGGTTTTACTGCTCTGTTATTAAAATACAGTCTTAGCCATGGAAGAAGGAGGTGGTGCTCAATTAGTATTCAAATCCCATCTGCAGTGATAGCAATCTAAGATTATGCTGCTCACTAGAATTTATAGCTTCATGCTCACATGCACAAGCACCTGCTTTATTCGGCCCTTAAATTCAAAGGAATTATGGGCTTTAAACACTTGACTGTGATGATGAAAGCAGGCAGAAAGCAGTATATCTGCAGCACATATGAGCTGTTTACTCAGGAAAAACCATTTCAAAGTTTAGAAAATGAGTCTTTACTCTGGTACATGACAGTCCTCTTGAGTCTGGTGTGCATGGGGATTGTGCATTACGTGCTGCTTCCTCTTGAGTTGTTTACAAATGCTTTTGCAGGCAGAGGGAGGCCAGAGAGCTCTTTTCACACCAGTGCCAGGAATGTCATTAATATAAGCAGTGGTAATATTTGCCTCCGCAGCACCCCCGACACACTCTCATACCTGCATGCATGGACAAACACAGACATTTCTTGGTGAGTCTGAGCTTTAGCTTACTTGTCATATATCTGCAGAGAGGGATGATGAAGTGGTGTTTTTGGGGAATAATGAGCGTATTCATGCCATGTAGCACCCAGCGGTTTCACATTTGAGCCCGGTTATGGTATTTTGACCCCTGGATAGATTCATATCAAGCCATCTGAAGGAGAAGGAAGGTTACACAATAGGGGATCAGCTGTGCTCCTCCGATTAAATAACATTCTGCTCTACTATTTGGTTTCATGTTGGGGGATTATGTTTAGCAGGCCGGGTGCTGTGTTATGAATCAGCCAACTGAACAAAACAGAGTTGCATTAAGCTTAATAACACATGCATGGCACGAAGACAAGATCACTCTGTTTTTGCTGCTGTCCTGCCTCAGATGGCACACTACATGGCAAAGCTGTGCCCTTGCAGTCAGTTTGACTTTTTGATAAATTCAATTACGCTCTGAAATGAACAGCCAGTGCTTGTGGATAGAATGGGTTTTAGAGTGAGAGGCATCCATTGCAGTGGGAATGTGTCACATTTCCATGAATACTGAATGGAGTATGCTACAGTAGGCAGGCTGTCCCTGTCATTGTGATTTGTACTTTTATCCCCCCCTCTGCTCCTCTTCCATTTGGACTGTAACCTTCTCGCCCGCCCGATGCACACTCCTTAAAACAGATTTCTGTATTCTCCTCTCGTCTGTGTGGGTGAGATCCATCCCTGGGACATTGCAATGGATGATGTCAGATTATGCGAACCACATGCATCATCATCATCAACATATTAACTAAAAACACATTACAGCATATATAAGCCCGAATACATCCTCAAAACATGGCTTTTTCACATGAACTCCCGTCAAAATGTATGCACAGCCAGTATTTGCACAGACCCTCTATTGAGGAGCCTTCAATCCTGTTTGCCAGAAATGATGTCAATGTAGTCATGGCAACTATTCTTACACATTACCACATGCTCTTTCATGGTTAGAGTGGTACTCAAGTGCTATTTTTTTGACAAATGTCAGATCTCATCTCTAAAATGGCAATGACGTTTTTTACAGTTGGTAGTTGGAAATGCAGAGGAGGGAGAGTAGTGTATGGGCCACAGAGATAAACGTGATGGAGAGGGGAAAGAGAGGAAACAGCTCTGTTAAGATTAACCCTTTGCTTCATTCTGCCTTCATAAACAGCTGACCAGGATGGGAAAACAGGATTAGAAGGGATAATGAGCTAGAAGTCATGACCCTTCATGTGTGGAGAGGGTAATGAGTGCTGCTCAGTAATTTACTCCATATATGTTTTTTCCTAAAGGGAACTCACTTGCTTTATACGTTGAATATTCACTGAATCACTTACGAAAAGGGACATCTTTTGATGGAGACAAAACTCCCCCCTCCTTCACCACCAGCAGCTGCAGCAGCAGCAACAGTAAGTGCTCTCTGGTTCAGAGAGCTGACACAGTGCTGTTGGGGTAACAAGAGAAGGTGGAGCCATATTTCGCTGATGGATGTCCTTTGATAGAAATGGAGAAAGGTGATAGGCTGGGCAAAAAAGAGCGTGAGAACACAAAAAAGAGCCGCGGTGCAGAAAAACGAGTGTTTCAGGGGCCGCTGTACTATATGCAACTGCATCAGCAGCTCAATTCTGTAATCTCTGGGGAGGGGAGAAGGAGAGTAATTGTGACATTGCTCTTTGGCTGGGAATTGCTACTTAGTGCAATTCAGCCCAGTAATCAGAAAGCATTGGGGTGAATACTCAACGCGGTCAATTCAGTCAATTCACTCGGTTTGGATGATAAATAGAAATGGCAACACCTAACTGCAATACACCTGAATGATAAAGGAAAGGATTTCTCCATAGGCTCCCTCCTGATGTCATCAATGGCAGAGAACTACTAGTCCGATTTTCATGTACCTTGGTGGAAGGGTGTATCATGAGCCAAGGAAGAACCCATTACATTTTGAGGCAGATCCGAATCATGGGGCAGAAACAAGAATTATTTTTCACTTTCATTAACATTGCGTGATACGGCATTTGTGCTGCATTCATGTGGCGTTGGAATAATCCGACAAATTAGAGTCCAACAGGGAAAAACTATTTTGCAAGTTACTTAACAGTACAACCAAACTAATTTCCCTATTTATAAAAAATGTAACAAGGTAACAAAACACCACACCAAATTCTGTTCTTAAATTTCACAGTTTCAGTTAAGTTACTTTTCGAAATCCACATGAACCACTTTTGAGCTTGGCATAAATTAGATCCACCGTACATCACTTAGAAAATATGTCACTTTTAAAGATGGTTCGCCTTCTTCCAAAACAGTGTTGAGCAACAGCAAAGACTGTTGTCGTTTCTCATCAGAACAGAATTATGACTGGTATGTTAACTGCATGCCAAATGAATCAGAGCACACAAGGCCAAATTGCCTCTTAAGTTACCATATGACTGGTTGCTGACAAACAGAGCAGTATTTAAAAGGCTATTTTTTAAACTGTCTGGCTAAGTGCTTACTACCGCTGGGGATAACGCTACATTACATAATTTCCAGCAAACTTCATGGAGAACAATGACGGCAAAAAAGCATCACTGATCTGTTTAAACTAATTATTATCTGGTCTAGCTCAGCTAAAAACACAAAAACACTGAATCCATCACCACGTTACCGAATCCATCAGAATCCATGTTTTTAAGGACTCTGCTAGCTCTGTGTCCTTAAAACACACAAGCTTTCAACCGACCAATAGACTGCTGAACGGTGGCAATGTCTGGGGGTGTTCGATCTATAATTCTTGCTTGTCCCCGACTCTGGCTGCTTAAAGTAGAGATAGTGAGTTTATTGCATTTGGGGTGATTTTTATATATTAGTGGCGCTAATCATTCTGCAACAGCTGCAACAGCTGCAACAGCTGCAGTGCTGCAACATCTGAAGGGGAAACACAACTGATAGGATGTGCACTGTAGCACAATACTACACAATACAATCTCTGTTGCCTTCTAATTCTATGTGAATAACAACTGTGAATGAACGGAGTTCAACTCTGGTGTGTCTACACTAGTATTTACTACAAATCGTATTACATCAATAACCAGGATGTAGGAATTTTCCTATCTCACATTGTAAGCTAAGCTGTTGGTGTGGAGACTGAGTCTCTGTGTGCCACTAGGCAGTGGATATTTCCCAACACCGGCAGCTTTGTGGGATTGACACAGCTTAGCTTTATTGTGGCGAGCACTGGAGAGGCCTTGTGTGGCCTTTTGTATTGTACTTATAGGAGGTGGCGTAACGGGACACATGATGTTGGTTTGGATGGTGAGAGATAGGAGGAGGGAAGCTGACCCACTGAGGTCAAACTTCAGATTATGTAGAGGCTTATCTACAGACAAACTGCGAGCCACATAGTCAACAAGTCACTGACCCAGTGTCCTTATTTTATTATAGCTGTTAACAGAAGTAGAATCCTCAAATCTGTAAAATCTGGTTTAGGTATAAAACTGAAAACTGCATTTGTTCCTCATTATACCAATGTACCAATTTATCGTGAATATGTGAAAAAAGAGAGGCTTAGCGCTTGAGAACAGTTGAACCAAAGACTTTTCTCAGTCTCAGTCAATGAACAATAATAACACTTACAGAAATGTTGATAGCTGCATACATTGTTTAGGTTGATGATTAGCATTAATTATTTTTCTGTTTAAGACAAGTAGGCTAGTGATTACTTGCTAACCATTTTAACTGTAAGAGTTGGTTCACTGAAACTACAAAGAACATGTTTTCTTAATTATTGTAAAAGAATAGCTCCAGATTTTGGGAAATCTGCTTATTTGCTTTCTTTCCGATGTTAGCTTAGAATATTGAAACCACTCTTGTGTCTGCAGGTTTATTACAAAGCTATTAACTGAACAGTTGAATCCTTTCATTCCTTGTGAAATCAGCTAACTAAATGTAGTTTTTAACCATGCTAGTAGCATAGCTCTAGACTTTCATGGTGCCCAGAGCTGATCTGACTTTGCTTATCCCCAAATTTTCACCACCAATTTTTACTTATCCCCTCAAATATCTTAAAGGCATACTATGCAGTTTCAGTTTTTTTGTCAAACAGCTATCCCTAGTGGAGTGGAGTACTTGTATTTAATGTTACTGTTGTAAATACCACTCACGCAGAGCCGTCTCTGCACTCATGGCCTGATCCCCTCCCCCCTGGAGTACAAGTACAAAGACAACGAAATGCAGTTTGCGTCTAACCATGAATGCAAAAACAGCAGAAAAGTGCAATGTGATACAGGTGGTGGTAAAAACTGACATACAACAAGCAAGCGCAATGACATACAACATAGAACGCAAGCAAGTTTACTTGACATGTTGATAAAATGTCAGGAGTACAGTCTTCAAATTGGCCTTATTAATGTCTCCTGCGATTATGTGAACACCGTCGGGGTAGGCCCGGTGCTGTTCGTTTATGGTGTCCAGCAGGAGAGAGAGCACCGTGTTTACATTGGCCCTGTAATGATCACTACCGTTAGCTCTCTCGGTAGAAAAAAAGGCCGGCATCTTACAGACATGTACTCGGGGTCAGGGGAACAGTGTTTTTCTAACTTTGTCCCGTTATTACACCAGTTATCATGCACGTACATACAGAGCCCCCTCCTCTGCTCTTACAGTCCTCAGTCCTGTCCCAGCGGCCTGCTAGCTGCATGCTAGCATCGGGTATCCCCGGGTGAAGCCAGGTTTCAGTTATAATCAAAACACAGTAGTCACGAACATAGATTTCCCGCGAGTTGAAATTCCAAGTTGTCCATTTTATGCACCAGGGATCTGGCATTGGAGATACAGGCTCGATAGAGGTGGCTTGTGTGCTATGCTAGCTTTACCATAACACCGGACCTGCGGCCCCGCTATTCCTCTCCCTGTGCCGCCTCCTAGACCGACAACAATCCACGAAGAATCCAGCGGTCTCGCTATGTCGTCTGGGATGTTGTGCGTAATGAAAGACACTCGAAATAGATATCTGGTACTGGTCACCAATGTCCAAAAGGTCCTGGCAGGTGTAGCGGATGTTTGCAGAACCAATAGTCGTAAAGCAATTCGTGATTTTCGCGAGATTTAGCGGTGCACCACCTCCCAAACTTGCATTGCTGGTTTTCTCAGAGGCGTCCTTCCCCTGCTTTGCTATCGGGGTGATTCACCCTACTACGAGTTTGTATACCATCGAAATGACTTTGAAGCTGTTATATTAAGGTACAAATCTTGCATAGTGTGCCTTTAACGTCTATCAGATGGATTAGAGTAAACAAAAACCTGCTTTGCCTTAGATTTGTCCATAGTCCAACCTGCAAAGCAAGTATGTGTGTAATAAGCGTTTAGTGTGTGCCTCGGCTTACAGAGGTGCAAATAAATATTCTTCTCTATGTACAGCCCAGTGTAGCCTTCAACCTTCTCCCTCTGAGCTGAGTCCTGTCAGGCATTTACTTAGTGTAGTGTTTACTTTCTGCCATGACCTGTGGTGTGGGAGGAGAGACTCCCACAGCCCTGAACTGGGATCCGGCCTGGTAAGAGCCGACAGAAAGAATTTCACAGGGAAGTGGTGAGTGATTCCATGTCTGTGTGAAAATGCATTAATCACAAATTTGCCCTGATTGAAATGAGATGTCAAAGAATGAACCCAAACATGCCTCTCTATAGGCATTTTTGGAAACTGATCTGGGGACCCACTGAGAGGAACTGCCTACTAGGGAGCTCCCTCGAGAACGACATACCTTCAAGGGCTTTCTTTATGTTTGCCTTCGCACCGGCAATAGAAATGGTGAAATGACATAAGCCGGCCAATTCTTATATTTCGCTTTGATGAGACAAAATCGCGTTGTGTTGGGAAAAAAAAGAAGATCATTGGCGGTTGCCAATGCTGCGTTGGCTCATGTGTTCGACCAATCACCATACATTTACGTCACCAAAGTTCCTCTTGTGTACCTACTCTGAAACGTAGACTGTATATAAAGATGGACGACGCATCTCCACTTCCTCCCACCTGGATACGGGTGCCGCCATCTTGTAATTTTGGAGCTAGAGTCTGCACAGTAGTGATCAGGCGGTGTAGCCATGGTATCGAAGTACCACCCATACACCCGCCCGACTAAGTCAATCACCTTATCAGAATAAATTAACACTTGAACAAACATCAGCATGATAACAACTACCTAAAATTACATAAACCATCAATTATTTGAAGTGTACTTTTGATGTGTCCCATCCGCCAACATGGAGTGGGCGGGGTTTATGACTTATACTGCAGCCAGCCAGTAAGCCAGAGGTTTAGTAAGTGATGTTTATCCAATACACTTTTTGTCAAATTCAGAATATCTTCTCACGGTCACCTAGCGCTCTGTGTGTGCCGAAAATAAATCCGGTGTTAATACACAGCCCTGGCTCTGTACATGGCAAACAGAAAGGAGTGCACAAGCCACAAAACACTATTCCAGCCAATCGGCAACAGGCGGCGACAGTTGATGGTAGCCCCCCTACCATCAACTGTGGTATGGGGGAGGCAGCATGTGAATGTGCCGACCAGCAGTTATCTGTCCATGAATCTGGTCGACGGAGCTTCTGAAGGAAGGGTTGTATTTGTGTGGCAGTTATCAACAACAATCGTTGCGCAGCATCGCTTACTGCACATTTAACTTATACAATCTATGCATTAACCCCTGCTCTGAAATAGGAGCTAAAAAAAGTTTTAAGTTTTAAGTTTTAAGAACTATGATCGTTCCTAGTTCTTGTGACACAATAAAAAGGGGGGTTTTAGAACTATGAAAAAGTTCCTCCAGTCTAAAAAAAAGACTCCCCCTCCTCCAACCATTTCTTTCTCCATTCTTTCCAATTTCTTCACTCTATTGTGTAAGCGCCATATTCTTTACACTTAGCTTTGTAATATTTGCCCTTTTTCTCTAAGACAGTTTGCTCTTCTTATCTGTACTTTCCATAAAAGGTTCTATATTTTTCCCTCTCTCCACTCAGTCACAGTGTGAGTGGATAAAGTCTGGAGCGAAGCCACTACAAACAGCTTGGGCAAACCTGCTTTGAGAACAAGTGTGTGTGTGTGTGTGTGTGTGTGTGTGTGTGTGTGTGTGTGTGTGTGTGTGTGTGTGTGTGTGTGTGTGTGTGTGTGTGCGTGTGTGTGTGTGTGTGTGTGCGTGTGCGTGCGTGTGCGTGCGTGTGTGTCACATGACCAAGTCCAGCACACTGTGCCATGTGTCTACAAGATCATCATGTACATCCTCAATTTGATTTGAATAGGGTTGGATCAACTAACCACACAAACACAAATATGTATGCTGCCTTTTCCTTTTCACTGGGTTGGTATGATGTCTGCTTATTCTAACATTAGGACACATTGCACATACATGCTGCATTAGTCAGCTGTTATTGATAATTGCTCTGAGGCATTCTCACCAATATAGCAGTGTGGTGATAAGACAGCGGAAGAAATGTATCTACAAGAAGACCAAAATAAGCTTATGCGCTAAATCAATAGGATAAACAATGATTGCAAAAATCTTATATTTAGATTTAAAATCTTTGTTTGTTTTAATAATCTAGTGCTGACCAAGCAGGACTATTGGACTTAATTAATCTAAATGCCACATGCCTTAAATTGATTAAAAATCATATCTTAGATACAAACAACATGCTGCAAATAAATTTCTGGTTTGGTCTGCCATTGCAAAAAGATTATTGATACTGTTTCCGAAACAAATCAAGTTATTTAAAGCACCCATATTATGCTCATTTTCAGGTTCATAATTGTATTTTGAGGTTGTACCAGAATAGGTTTACATGGTTTCATTTTCAAAAAACACCATATTTTTGTTGTACTGCACATTGCTGCAGCTCCTCTTTTCCCCCTGTGTGTTCAGGTCTCTGTTTTAGCTAAAGAGTGAGGCATTGTACTTCTATCCCATCTTTGGTGCGAGTCGCACATGCGCAGTAGCATTTAGAAGCTAGCTAGCTTCTAAACAAGGGTGTACATCCAACTTTGCGTGGAATACCTGCAGACGAGGGACATGTAAGTAATTCTTTTGTAGATTAGAGTGGACTTGTGTGTGTTGTAGCAGTGTGTTGCCAGTTGTAGCTAGCGTGCATAGTGCATAGCGCATGCTAGCGGTTAGCCACCTCCTTCT
The DNA here is from genome assembly GCA_023566125.1 of Zingel zingel. Classification (NCBI taxonomy): domain Eukaryota; kingdom Metazoa; phylum Chordata; class Actinopteri; order Perciformes; family Percidae; genus Zingel; species Zingel zingel. Next base: position 17,020,960 of record CM042334.1, read on the forward strand.
CAATGGCAAAACACTGCTACAACACACACGAGTTCACCCTAATCTACAAAATAAATTGTATAGAACTACTTACATGTCCCTCATCTGCAGGTATTCCACGCAAAGTTGGAAGTGCGCCCTCGTTTAGAAGAAGTCTCCTGGCTAATCCTGTCTTGTACTGACCGAAGTTGGAGAAACAGCTAGCTGATGTGGTATTAGCCAAAGTGGTTAGCACACACCAAATGTTTCGGCCAATGACGTAGATAGCCCTGCCGATTTTGAACAGCTCACCCGGAGACTGAAGGCAGGATACATTCGGAAACCCGTATCTCACTCAAAACTGCACTGGATGGTTTTTTTTTTCCTGAGTTTGTATGCGTGTGGAAACACCAGAGACTCCCCATAACACCCCAAATCCCAGAAAAATGATTTTTTTCATAATATGGGCATTTTAAGAATTGTCCAGAAATGAGTTAGTTTCTTAAAACAAGATGGAATATGTCAGATTGCCACGGATCTTTTTTTTTCTTTTAAAGAAGTGGGCTGTGGCTTGTTTTAAAGCTGCATTCATTGATATTTTTGCTGCTTGGGGGCAGCACAAGCTGTGAACACAATATTGACATGTATCACATTATAACGCCAAAGTATTGTTTTTGCTAGCGTTAGGGTCGGATAGTGTGTTGTAGTGGCTAGGTATTTCTGAAAGCTTTAATGATTATTTTCATGTTTATGTTTGCTCACATTTCTTACTTTATACTAGCAAATATGAATGGAGTACAACATATTTTGATAGAAATACAAGAATGTGGCTCCAGGGACTACTAATCACAATGAGCAATCCGCAGCTTGCCTCCAAATCCAAACCTGCATCTGTGCTCCTGAACAAAACAGATTGCTGCCGTTAATGCAAAGCGCAAAAGAAATGAATGCACGGATGTCACTCAAGCTACTTCAAAAACCACCCCCAACAACCGTGAGTCATCGTGTCAAACTCGTAGGGAACGTGTGAGAGATACGGGGAGAGAGAAAGCGCATGCAAGATGGATTGTCACATCATCATCCACACTCTCAACTCCAACTCAAGATTTTTATTATTATTTGTTTTAATTCACTCCAAGCTACTTTCCACTGCTTTAAAGTTAGCTTGAGTTGCGAATTCTGGAGCTGCATCTGACTGACTGCAACCCACAAGCTGAGACACGAAGCATTAGTCCTCTTAGGAAAACCAAACAATAGAAATGTTACATCTTGTTTCATACTGCTAGAGCCAACACTCGCCATATTTTCAACATTCATTTAGGGGAAACTAGCTGGATGAAGACAACAGCCGCTGCCTAACAATGAGGCTGCACACTTTCTCAGCAGGACAGTAGGCAGCTTATGCAAGCAGAGCTTCTCTTTCAACAGCATCTGTTATCAAATGCTGATTCACAATCCCATCTTGTGTTTGTGTATCCATGTATTCATTATTGGCACAGGGCAGACTGAGCAAAGGATCATAATTGTGTGCAGCCACGGGTGCTGTGAGTGATTTCAGGAGTAGTTGTTCTTCTCAGTGGAGTGGAGCTGAGGTGCCACTATGCAGTATTGTTCAGCGACGTGCTGATCTGAGCTTTCCCGTTATCCATTTTCACCTTAGCAATAATAAAATATGGAGGGGTCGCTGAGAGGAATCAATAATGTGTTTCTAGTGGGAATCAGAGTCCGTGATGAGAGAGGTTTGTATTTCACCGGGCCAGACCGGGGTGAAACTCCAGCCCAGGCCTAGTCTCTGTGGGGAATGAGAGGCAGAGGCAGGGCTGAATGCTCTCTCTCTCTCTCTCTCTCTCTCTCTCTCTCTCTCTCTCTCTCTCTCTCTCTCTCTCTCTCTGACTCCCTGTGACATGTTACCTGCCTGTTGCCTGGGACAGACATGATGGAGTTGTTGTTTTTTTGGTTAAAGTTGGGGGGAAAGTTCAAAGCATGTAAATAGTTGGCATTTGTTGACCGAACTTGGGACACTTTTTAACCCTCACACATGGAAGTGAAGTCTAAGGGCTTTCATCACAATTTGGCACAGACACAAGCGCAGGAAAAGAGGAACGAATGGATGTATTAAATGAGACAGAGGTCACTGCAAACCTTATATTAAGTGTATAATTCAAAGTCAAACATAAATGTTGCTTAAAATAGAAGTTTGTCAATGTAAGATCGCATCTCATTTCCAACACATTGCAGCACACTCTAAGACACACTGAACTATATGGCCAGTATCTTAAAACAAGGCAGAATTAATTCTTACTTTCTTTAAAAAGAATATTTTAAAACATTGGAAAGAAGAGGTTTTGCTGCTATAGCCTTATTTAGTCTGGCACACAGTCACTTATGGTCGCTAATTTTAGTGTAATTTATTTTTATTGTGATTTATTTTGGTGATTAACTCCCTTTATAGATGTTTATTGTGGGCATACATAAAGTATTATTAAACATATATTTTAGTGTTTACATTTTTTTAAATGAGAACTACTGTACAGCAGCGTTTTCACTCCCTGTTGGGTTAGTAATTGTTTAGGACGAGTGATATGACGTGGATGACAAGTGTGTGAATGTGGCGTGACGTGATGAATTATGGCTGCTGTCAGAGTTCTGTAGTCCAACTTTTTTGGTAGGCACATTAGTGAGGTGAGCTGTCCCCATGCATTTGTGTTTACTACTAGCTAACTTTTAAACAATGCCCAGCAACAGTACCCCTTATTTTCTGTTAGTTGTCCAACCAATGCATATAATTCACCTCTCAGACATGGAGAAACATTTTTGTGTTTCTGGCCTACTGATGTATCTCTGTTTTGTTCTCCACCAACTCCTGAGAGAAATATCTGGTTCTTTAGCTGCTAAATGCTCCACTATGTTCACAAGCTATTTGCTAACTTTGTCTGTTTGTAGTTTGGTGTCGAGCAGGTAGTGTACAATGGGTTTATAAAAGCTTTTTTTACTGAAAAAATGACAAATGACAGTAAGTTGATGAGAGCAGTGAGTGGGGACGAAAACAGGAACGTCATGGGCCATAAAACCCAAACAATGAGCTAAAAGGTAAAGCATTCCATAGAGCTGAGGCGAACTGCACAGTCTGGTGATAATCCTCTGGGAGTTGGTCACTATGAATGATCTCTTACAGTAATTTTTTTTCATAGTTTTTTTGGGGCTTTTCCCTTTATTACGTAGTGACAGTGGATAGACAGGAAAGGGGGAGAGAGATGGGGGATGACACGCAGCAAAGGGCAGCTGGTCGGATTTGAAACCGCGCCGCTGCAGGACTCAGCCAACATGGTGCGAACGTTCTTACTGGGTGAGCTAGATTTTTCATTGTTAATGTAGAAATATGTGTTAAGTGAAGCACTACGTTTATTTTAGTTCTCAAGTCCTCACTCTAGTCCTCAAGAGTTTCACTAAGAGCATATAACAAAAACTCAAGGATCTAGAAAATAAGACACAGTGGTGGCATATCTGAGCATACGCCACACTCTTGTGTATGTGAGAGCGTGTGTGTGTGTGTGTGTGTGTGTGTGTGTGTGTGTGTGTGTGTGTGCATGTCTCTGTATGAGACTGTGGCTACCTACTGAGTCCCTCTTTAGTTTCCACCCTGTGCTCAGTTTCACTCTATTTTAGAGTTGGCTAATTAATCATGCATTATTGAGAGACAGAACCAGGGAGTGTAATGGTCATCACTGCAGTCCCAGCACAATACAGAACCAGGTCTTAATGGCTGCTGTTACACACACACAACCACACGTGGGTGTTTGCCAATATGAAACCCTTGCTTTAAGGGTGTAATCAGAGGCAAAGGGACTCTCGTCTGCAGGCATCCGCTCTGAGAAATATCATATAAACCTAGCAGCGGTGAGGTGGAGCATCCCACTTTGCAATCAGGCAACATTTCGAATACTAATCAAATATGAGGCAGAAAATTTGGAGAAGCCATCTGCCCATTGATTAGCAGGACACCACAGAGATCACTCTCCTCTCGGATGATGCACATGACATGCATATTGTAAACAATATTGATTCCACTGTAAGACCGTTAGTCTTAGAGAGGGGTCTTCTTATTTTTTATGGCAAATTAGTATGAATTCTGTATGTGTATTCGCATACTGGTGACATTTTACACTGATTGGCTGGCAGTGTTGCTTGCCTCAGCACTCCCTTAATATTGCATGGAAGAATAATTCAGACCTGAATTAGAAAAGTTAGTTGTTGAATTGTGATATCACCCTAAGTGAACCCAAATCTAACTATAAATCGAAGAATCTCTGTGCACGTGTGTGTGTCTCCTGCATGCATCAGTATGGAATGCTGTTTTATTCAATACTGAATAAATGAATACATACATAAATAAATGAATAAATACATAAATATGCTTTTGAAATACATCATGAAATAAATGAGGCAATGAATACATAAATAATTAAATACATGTAAATATTCATATATAAATGAATCAATTAGTTAAATAAATATATTAAAAGGTTTTACTTTTACTTATTTCATGGTACTTTTATTTCATAAGTCCACGTGTATTTATTTCAAGAGACTTTTATTTCATAATTTCACATTTATTTATTTCCGTGGACTTTTATTTCCTAATGCCACATTTATTGATTTCCCTCTCTATTTATTTCCAGTTCTAGATAGCATGTTATCATTAGCAGATCAAATAGATCAACATGGTTTATCAGCAGATACTATTTTGGCACATATTGAAGATTTTTTGGAAATACTAGGGCGGATAAGTGCGCTTCACTTAGCACAAAAGGAAATATGCATTTGTGGGATGAGCAGCAGCACTGAGTATGTGGGTTGCCAAATCTGACTCGTTTGGTGTTTGGTGGAATGGATGATTCTGCCTATGGCAGTTGGATCATGGGGTCAAAGTGTGGAGAAGACGCGGAGAACGCTATGCTGATTGCTGCACCGATAGAGTAACACCTTTTGGTGGAGGCAGTGTGACGTCATCTCCCTCACTGGAAAAACGAGGCTTGTCATCATTGGAGGCAATCTCAATGCAGAGAGATATAGAGATGAGATTCTGCAACCAGTGGCAATCCCATATCTCCACAGTCTGGGACCAAGATGTCCAAGATGACAACGCTCGCCCCCACAGGGGGGGGGGGGTTTATCAGAGACTACCTCCAGAATGTGGGAGTGGAGAGGATGGAATGGCCCGCCAGCAGTCCTGACCTCAACCCCATTGAACACTTGTGGGATCAGCTTGGGCGTGATGTTCGTGCCAGAGTGACCAACACAACCACGTTGGCTGACTTGTGACAAATGCTGGATGAAGAATGGGATGCCATCCCACAGCAGTGTGTGACCAAGCTGGTGACCAGCATGAGGAGGAGGTGCCAGGCTGTTGTGGCTGTGTATGGTTCTTCCACACGCTACTGAGGCTCCTGTTTGTGAAATGAATAAGTTGTTAAATTGTCAATATGTCTTGTTTCTTCAAACTTCAATCATCCAATCCACCAAACGAGTCAATGGCAGAATAAGCTGTTTGGCATTGGCAGAGAAGATTTGACAAATTTTTCATGGGCGCAACCCACATACTCAGCGCTTCTGCTCATTCCACAAATGCATGTTCCTTACAAATGGGGCACCATTTGAAAGGGAACTAAACAGGCTTTCCAACGGTATAAGATTTATTGCCAAAAAGCATTGTTACCACAGAGAAATAATCTACCAAACACAAATTTCCTTACTTTTTGTTCTAAGTTTACATAGACGACAAAGTTTTAAATTGTTTAAGACTGATTGAGCACCGTGTTCATGTGGAAGATGTCCAAGTCCAAGAAGTTAACGTTACCGCTGGACTTTTCTGTATTTGTTTATTTTATATAACACCGTGTTTACAGGTGTGTCAACTGCAGCGGCTGTGCAAAAAGGAAACGAGATGAATGAGGACAGAAACGTCCACATAAATAGTCCCAAAGAAGTTCCATTCAACTTGTCTCACTTCACCATTAACGTAAATGTTCAGTTTTATGTGAATTAGAGCAGCCGATTGCCCGCTAGCTTACTTAACAACGCCTCAGCTAATGTTGTGTCAACCCACAGTGATTAAAACAGCAGCTGGGTTAATGAATTTGTCCACCTATAGCTAGCGATAGCACGGCAGCACCCCATAACCCATAAAATATACAGCTACTACCACAGCCCGTAATGGGGGGTAAAATGTGGCCTGTATTATAAATGTTTTTGTCCGCCATATAGCCTACTCTTTAGCTCAATAAGTAAGTTAACTCACCTAAGGCCTTCTTTGGCCAATCTCCTCTGAATCGTGCTGGATGACACAGCTAACAGATCCACGATTTCTCAAGTTGATAGACCGGACAACACAAAATTAGCCAGCATGTCGCCTGGAATATCCAGAGGCTTGTAGTACCAACAGTAAAGTTGACTTATTGGTGCTCAATCAGTCTTAAATAATTTAAAACTTTGTTGTCTATGTATATTTCTTGAAGAGCACTTAGTATTTCCAAAAATTCTTCAATATGTGCCAAAATAGTATCTGCTGACAAACCATGTTGATCAATTTGATCTGCTAATGATAGCATGCTATCTCGGAGCCCACCGTTATCTTCCATTATGTCCGCACTCTCATTTCGCCAGCCTTTTTTTGCCCACTGCTCTGTTCTGAATTTGAGAGATAGCCACGCCCCCTGATTTGCATATAAGAACTGGAAATAAATAGAGAGGGAAATCAGTAAATGTGGATTTATGGAATAAAAGAACCATGAAATAAGTCAAAAATAAAACCTTTTAATATATTTATTTAACTAATTAATTCATTTGTATATGAATATTTACATGTATTTAATTATTTAGCCAGGCAGGTAATCACATACAGGAAGGCCACAGTGCAGCCAGATGCTATACAAAATAAAACAAATTTCAAAATAAAACCACCGGGTTTATGGTGATTTTGGCTGTCTTGACTTTTCAGCTTTGTCTACAGCGAAAAAAACGATGAGGCACATGAAGAGAGAGACCAATGAACGGACAGATAGACAGAGTGTTAGACAAACAGACAGACACATACACACACACACACACACACACACACACACACACACACACACACACACACACAACCAAACACTCACTGGAGAGAGAGAGAGAGAGAGAGAGAGAGAGAGAGAGAGAGAGAGAGAGAGAGAGAGAGAGACGTTCTGTCGAGTGGAGAGGAGAAGGATCGCTTTGTGACCGGCGCAGATAAATGCACGTCTGGTATGAACCTTCAGGTGCGCAATCAGGCTCCAGTTACATGAGAGGTGAGCTCACTTAACAGTATTCCAGCCTTGCTGCTCTTCAGCACAGGAAGTGGTCAAACAAATCACTGTGACCCAGAAAACGTGACTAGCTAATAAACAGTGGAGGGTTTGGTACAGTGATAACCGTAGCGTGTAATATAACATGCTGGTCTTTTTTGCAGTGACTAATTGTAACCTCTGTTCGCCAGCTGAGGAAATTCATCATTTGAAGGGAATTCATGGAAGGACTAACAGATTTCTTAACTTCAGAGCATAATGGGGTTGTATTTCTGTCGTTTAACAGTGCAGGATGGAGATAGGGAATCCTGGTGATCAGCAGATTATTCTTGCCAGTTATCTCCTGGCACAAGATACCACCAACTGACATGCAAACACAGGGTAGCATCACCCTCAACCAGCCGCTTGAGCTTCTTACAAGACTGTAAAAGATATATTACAAGGATTTGAGCAATAAAGCTGTTCAAGTTGGAAGCCTGAGTAGTAATCGGCCCCATAGCTGTGGGCAACACTTCAGACATTAATGAGAATATGATTGATCACAAGGGGGGGTAATTGGAATTGATTAATCATTTGAGAGTTGGAACTTAATCTCTCCAGTCTCCAGGAGTTACAGAGGTTAAAAGCAGACAGCAGTGAGATTCTGCATTATCATGTGTGCTGAAGGCAGCCCAACAGAGCAGACCCTGATCAATACTAGCAGAGACAGACCTGAGTGGCCTGGCCCTGGCAGCTGATTTCCATTGTTCAGAGGATTAAAAAGTAGCAAGTGCTGAGATATTTGTCAACATCCTTGAATTGTACCTACAGGGATGCTTAATTCAATAGATAACATGCTTGGTTTGGACAACGTGATGGCTGTTTTCAAAAGTTAAAAGTTGCAGTTTTGATGTTGCATGCTAAAACTTGAAGATTTGAGTGATAAACACTCACAGACGGATATGTACGCACACCCACCACATCTGGCTCAGGCTACACACTCTGACAGGAAGTGGATTAGAAGAGTGTCGGTTGGCCCGATGAGGACAAGCCCACTGAGAATATCTATAATCTGCACATCCACAGATCTAATGGAGATCATGGCAGCGGCCTCCAGTCGCACTAAGAGATCTGAATGAGGCAGCCAGCTGTTGTAGAGACACAGCCAGATAGCAGAGCTCTGCAAAAGACCTGAGTTTATTTGGCACATTGACTGTCAGAAGGACTGGAATCAAATGCAGCAGATAGGTCTTCACGGCAATTAGCTCTGGCTTCATGACATTATGTCATAGCACACTATGACCATATGTTAACTGTGTGCAAACTGTAATAGCAGGCGGCAATGTCCAGGGTCCTCCCGGATTGTTTGAGCAACCATTTGCGTTTTAAAGTTGCTGAGTTTTCTCAGTCCCAGTCTGCTGGCACATGATTGCACCATGGCTAAAATAAACCATCTGAAAGCACTGAGGCTTATACCCCTTCTGTCGCTCGCATATTAGGTGGAGGCAGAGGAAGGGTGACTTATAAAGATAATTCCTTTCTAATTTGACTGTAGCAAAACCTCAAACCTAAGTGATAAATATTTTAATGGCGATTGAGATAGTGAGAGAACGTATGAAATACGGAGAGACAAAGAAGTTATGCAATCTTTTACTGTGATTAGCAGAGTTGATGTTCAGCATGTTTTATTTGCATTGTCACAATGGAGTTATTCTGTGTTAAGGTCCAAACAGGCCTAGGGTCTACCTTAATGGTCAAGCACAGAATCACATCACTAAACACAAAGCTGTGGTCTTGTTTTTCTTCCACTCACATATTTTTGCATAATCGCAATGGTGCCCACATTTCTGAAATTATCTCCTGCCTGTCTGTCACTTCCTCTAGTAAGTCACAGTGACACTTCTCTTTGTCATTTCCCTACAGCATGTTCCTCAAAACGATTCCGTCCACACATCACACTCATGTCCCAGTTTTAATGATGTCTCTTCTGCTGCGTTTTAGCCCCAAACCTCAGCTTCATACTCCAGTCTCCTTCTCAAAATGCAAAAAAGTAAATAACCCACAAAAATGCTGCAACCAAAAATGTATCAACTAAAGGTTTTATTTTTGTACTTGGAAAATACAGTAAAATAGAGGCCCAAGGCCACATTAGCTCAGTGATTTTCAAAACTCCACTTCGTACATCTGATCTATTCATCCACCAGCACAAGTCAAGCTTTTATCTGCTGGAGCTGAAATCAAGAGGGCTGAGATCAAATGTGTAGCAGGGGTCCCAAGGACAGGAAATGACTTTGAAAAAAAGCATTTTCAAATAACAATGGGCCCAGTCATGTTCATTTCAACAAGTTTAATTTGAATGGAATATACCGCTGTCCCTATTAAAATGCTCCCGCAATGGCCTAAGTAATTTCCCAGTTATCAAGTAACTAAGAAAACACACAAAGAATCATTTTCTTTTAAATACAATTAATGTCTAGTATGAGATGTGAAACAAACACTCTGTCAGCCTTCAGTCCTATATGGGGAAACAAGAGGTTTGCTCCTGGGAGGGCTGATCCGGGTTTCCAACTTTGGGCCATATTATGTCATTTGAAGAACTCATTGTAAAACACAATATTCCTAGAAATTTTTTTTTAAATAGTTTGAGTTGTAGTTTCGTAATGGCGGCGGAGAAAGATGCAAGCGAAGCCATTCGGTCCGTTGTGGCAACGCTGTCGAATATCCAGAAGTTAAAGCCCGAGCAAGAACAACCTTTGCTGAGTTTTGTTGGTGGCCATGATGTTGTGGCCCTCCTCCCCACAGGGTTCGGGAAAAGTTTGATTTTACAGCTCGCTCCGTTAGTGGTGAAGGAGTTGGCTATGGCTAACGCTAGCAATGCTAAGCCGACATCACGACCAAACGTTATGGCAGATCCAGAGTGGCTCTGGGCAGATCCAATAGTTTTAAATTTCAACAGAGTACCCGCCTTCAAGGACATTAAAACTTGTCAATGGAGAGTGGCCAGACTCTCTGTACAAATGAAATGTACGAGAGTCTGGTAGGACCAGGCTAATAATCACTGCCCAGAATAAACAAATTACAGAACCCCCTCTGTCCATGTTAGCCAATTGCAACAGTAAGGGTAGAATCTCAGCTTTATACACTATGCTAATATTTAGCTCAACGGAATCTTCTGTGCACAAATTAAACTCATGGAAGGAAGACATTCAGGAGGACATAACATTGGAGGATTGGAGTAGCATTTGTATTAAAGCTCAGAAAAAGGCTGTGAATACCAGGCTTAAGTTACTACAATATAATTGGCTAATGCGAACATATATTAACCCAGCGAAGTTACATAAGTTTAATATGGTAAACCCAGATCTATGCTACAAGTGCAATCACTCCAAAGGGACTCTGTTTCATTGTTTTTGGGACTGTAAAAAATTGAAGACTTCTGGAAAGAGGAAGTGCAAATCATATTTCAAATAGTGTCTGTAAATTTGCCTCTCCATCCCAAAGTATTTATCCTGGGGTTGTACCCTACCAGAGGTAAAAAATACTTATTGACATGTGTTTATTGCAAGCAAAACGGTTGATTTATCTCGCTTGGAAAAGTGTGAATAGGCCTAGTATTGGTCGGTGGCTTAGGTAAATGTCTTCTTGCCTAACAATGTAAAGAATAGCATATATGGTTAAGGATAGACAAGATACTTTCAAACAGGTTTGGGGACCATTCTTGGACTTTGTTGAACAAAATGATGTGGGTGGTGTACTGGCAAACGAGGGGAACTACGAGTAATTTAGTATTTTTTATGCAGCAGAGGGATGTTTATATTGGCTTGTGACACTGTTTGATTTGTTACATGTTCCAAATATATCTTATAAGAAGGGATCAGAAAGGGAAAGGTAATTTTTTTTGTATTAAATCCTTGTAATCCTTGTAATTTTTGTTTTTCGTGTATTTGTATTTTTATTTTTTGTCTGTTGCTGTGATTGTTGTCTGTCGTTTGTTTTTTTGCTACTTTTGTTTTTCAAGGTATGTCTACATTTCTTTATGTCTTGGTTGAAATGAAACTCGCAACATATTGTTTAAAAAAAAAAAAAAAAAAAAAAAGCAACTGCAATCAAACAGCATGAGCCGCCAGGCCCTTCAGCTATACATGTAGCTGGAATGAGTATTGTTTTCAGCTATTTCAAGTTTAAAGCTTTAGTGCATTAACTTTTTTATATTAATGAACATCTGTTACATTCAAGTCATTGCCAAATGAGTTGACACAAAGCTAATTAAGACTATCAGCTCCACACGACTCTCTGTATTTCTCAGTATGGCTATGTTACCCATGCAGAAACTCCAGTTACGTTAATTACTTCTTCTGAAGAGTCCATCATATTTTTTGAATCCTCCATGTCCTCCTTTGTTACAAGCAAAACTGCGTGGAGGAGGAGTTGGGGTGGTGCACTATTATGAAAGGCTTGTGTCATGTGGATGCTGCAACAGTGTTGTTGTCATTACTTAGAATTCCTCACGGGGGAGACAGAAACTACGCACTATAGCTTTAAAGTATCCTTTCATTCCTTTGTTACCTGTGTTACTTTACGTTCTTTCGAGCTAGATTAGTATTTTGTGTTCTCATCTGCTATTGAAAGCGAAAAGGCATCAGTTTGCTTTAAACATTTGGATTGTCGACACTTTCTGAACACCCTGACACTTTACGATTCGGGAGGGTGACAATTTCTGTAACTTTCCAAAACCAACAATCACACCCACTTCACGTGGCGATTAGCCAGGTGTGCAGGGGCGTGAAGTTGAGGGTGAACTTCATCTCTGTCATTGTATGTGTGTACAACTGAGTACGATACCAGAAATGCCTTTGACAAGAGACTGCTCAAAAGTGTTCACTGTTATCCCTATTTGAATGATTGTTGTGTCTTGCCCATCCATAAGATGTGGCTATTTGGAACAGCTATAAGCACTTTTGACTTTAGACATGGTCATACAACACTTTATTTGAACTAACTTGTTTCAAACAAGACCACGCCTAAACATTGAACAACACTAAGGCCCATTTGGACTGGATTTATTTCACTCGGGTAGGTGGGGTGATTTTAACATTACCTGCCCTTTTCACCAAAATCACAAATGTTGACCTCATAGTGGCGCTAGAGGAAAGGTCAGGGGATCACCAAAGCAGGCTCCATCCTCTGGGATCTCTGAGTGTTTGTACAAAATGTTATAGCAATCTATGTAATAGTTGTTGAGATATTTCAGTGGGAACTAACCAAAAGGTATAAGAGCGAGGCAGGTTGGGGTGTTGGATGGGTCAAACAAACACAGGACTTTTACTCAGGAGACTTGGGTTTGGGTCATATGTGAAACAAAAAGTTAACTGTCATTTTGAGTTTAATGGACTTTAGTCAATGACGTAATGCTGTCTATGACGTCACGCTATTGTCAGGGTTCCACCTTCACCAGCACTCACTCCTCCCACTCGTTCAGTATCTCCTCAGTACTGATCACTCACACCTGCACTTCATCAGTTCACCACCTGCACCTCATTAGTCCACCATCTTTATATTTGGCACATGCACATTCACTCATTGTCTGGTCTCGTCGTAACAAGACACCAAGACTCTCTCCTGCTACTTACCTATTGCCATTGAGAATCCTACCTGCTATCATCCTCCTGCCGTCTGCTGCCACCCTAAGAATCCAGCTAAGTTCTGTTTGTGCATTGCCAGCTCACCTATCCTCCTGTTGGATTTTGTGAATAAAGCTCATTTCACTTACCACCAGTCTGACTCCTGCTCATTCCGTGACAGCTATGTCCTCATTTAAACCTACATTGTGTAATTTTTTGAGTTGATTCTTAGGACAAATATGTGCTCATTCATGTGTAATTACTTCCACCAACTAATCAAAGTATTCTCGTATGCGTAGAATCTGCCATTTAGAATCATTCAGAATACATACGAGCGAGTCACTCGAATGACGGCAGCCATGTAGCGCCTCCATCTTTAAAATACATTAGCCAAAGAGGGACATACCTCCACATTTCGCCCTCTTCAGTGGCACCGTGACAAATGCCAGGGGGAGATTACTCGCCAGGGAAGCGAAAAAGCGAATTAAAACGACAACGCAACAGGCAAAGCAACAAGACCAAAGTTAATATTGGAGAGGCTAGAACAGCTGCGTGTAAACGATGGAGATACTAAGAGCTAATTTCAGGTTCGGCCACCGTAGGAGTTAAAACGCGCTAGGAATGGGAAGGGCTAGAAAGTAATATTCAGTTGGTTGTCCTATACAATTTCACCGCTAGATGGGAGAAATTCTTACACAATGTGGCTTTAAGTAGAGATTGAGTTTAAGCTGATCCCTGATGTTTAACTACGTATTTTTGTTGCCTAAACTTAACTAGTTCTGTTTCACAACGTTTACTACGTGTATAAAACTGACACATGATTGCATTGACATGTATAGAACGGTCTTATGTGTCGTTATAGGAGTCTTTGGAAATCGACCTATAATGTCGTTTAGGTATGAGGATGCTAACATTGCTATTCCTATAGCCACCATACTAGCATTTGTTTGCTTCCATGAAAATGCAGCTCATTAGCACAGTATACAGCTAATAGTAATGAGGAACATTACACATCTCAAATTCTATTAAATCTACACCGTTCACACATACAGTTCATTCTTTAATTTTAGTAGTAATATTCTCTTAAGTTTTTTTCACAGGTTTACCCAGTTGTGAGTCAGGAAGAATCTGGAAGTGTTCTTGCAGAGAAGTCTGGACTTCTCTGAACAGTTGGGTGTATGCCTGAATACACCAAAGAGAGCCTCTGGGGACTTTTCATCAATAATATTCACTTTTCATGTTCAAGTTTTATCCATCAGTACTGAAGATGTAGACAGGCAGACAGGAGGATGAGAGAGAAGAGGAAGGAATCCAACTGTAAAAATATAAGGTGAGTTGAGTTTGGTTTAATATTTTAACTTGCAGCCAAAGATTTTAGAGGTTTGTTGTTGTTGTAGGAATATTACAATATAAGAAGAGGTATGCTGCAGCAGGTCTATTTCAACCACAGCTGTAGTACTGTCCAACCTTATGTGGTTTTACCTACAGTGTCAATACTTAAATTAGGTCAGTCTCCCAGTGCCATCTCCAAATACCAGAAATAAATATCTGCTGGCTCATGGTTTTATAAGCCAAACAACACTGGGCTCCGTGGGGGCTCTGAGTGAAGCTCTGTCTTGTCCCAGAGGCTTACAAACAATGTGATTCAGGCTGACAGCCTTTTGTGGTAGTAGTCAAAGGAAAAAGAGTGCAGCAACAAATGTGACAAGGCCCTGTAAGGATAAGTATATAATGAAAGGCAATTTTCCTTTTTTCCCAGCCTGTCTGTGAAGGCCACACTGTAATTGGATGAGCCGAACACATTTGAAGAAATTTTCCTCTTGATAGAAATGTGGAGGGTGACTTCAAAGAGATGTTGCCTAATTTAAACTGCATGTCAACAACAAATGTACAACAAAGGCTGCTCATTTTTTCTAGCTTAGAAATGTTTGTTACACTTGTCTTTCCACCTGTCAAAAGTAAGCCTGTCAAACATAAGCCAGCTTCTCTTGATCGACAAAGAGCATATTGACCCATGATTAGTCTTAAAGGTGCCGTAGGTAGGATTGTGAAGATCCAGGACTTAGCCAAAAAATTTGAACGACAACTTTTCAGTCCCTCCCCCCTTTCCGCTAAAGCCCAAAACGGTCTCCTAAGCCCCTCCCTCCACAAGGGAGAATGAATGCGTGTGCAAGAGCAGTGATTGACACGCAGTTAGACACCCCTCCTGGCCATCATTGTAGGCTGTAGGTGGTGCCAGATCTGTTTTTAAATGACCTGCTTCATGTAGTTCTACTGGAACATAGGGTCAGTTTCAGCAAATATGAAAGTTAGTTTTATACTGCACCTTTAATGTGGAGTGTTGTGTGTTTTCATTATCATTACTGATTTTCACATTATTAACACATGCTATTATTCACTCTTGTAACAGCATCATACTGACTGTTACAAAGGGCGGCGTCGGGACTCCCTCCGCTCTGGGTCAGCTTTCCAGCCGCCCTTGTTGACTTTTCCTCGAGCCCGCTCTCCGTGTTGTAGTTCAGGTTCTAAAAGGTATATTTACAAATGTTCGTGTTGTGGGTCTTCCAAAATGTTCTCTGTGTAGAGGCATGTGGTTTGCAGCCGTCAGCGTGCAGCGTGCGGGTTCCTCAAACAATCTTCATCATTCTATCCTCCACACACCTGCAAATCTGGGTTATCAGCGTCACACCAACACTCCCCCTCATGTCACGTGTCAGCAATCACCATGTCAACTATCTACTACTACAACCAGTGTTGGGAGTAACGTGTTACAAAAGTAACTCAATTACAGTAATGTATTGCTTTTTGCTCTAATGCAGTATTATAACGCATTGCTAATAACATGATGTAATACAATTGGTTGATCCCGTGGTGAAATTCACAAGCTACCTGCCAAATCATAGGCCTACTTCCGTTGTTATTTTGATGAAATTAACTCAAAAGTAACGCAAAAGAAGTGTAAAGCATTACAATTTAGAGACAGTAATATTGTAATATAACTAATTACTCTAAAATGACAGTAACTAGTAATCTGGAAGTAACTTGCCCAACACTGTTAGTAACACTGACAAACAATTCAGTTCATGCTAAAGTTGTTATCCATTTTTAACCATTAAGATCAGTCACAAATTAATTCTCACGAGAAAGAACCTGACTTTATCTGGATTTGGGAAGTAAAGTATCATGCAAAAGTCAACAAGACAAGTGACCAGCTCAGCACAAAAAAGTTAGTGCATTCATTTGAACACTGTCAAAATGAATGCACTACAGGACAAACTGAAGCCCAGTTTGGAAAGCCTGACCCATTAATCCCACACCTCGCTGACAATGACAGTGTCTTCGAGGAAGATCTGTAAAATTGGGTCACAGTTATTTTTAGAGCCACAGATGTTCTCCTGACCTCTGACCTTGTGGTGCACGTCTCACACACTCTGATCTTTACCAAGCCATAAATCACGTAAAGTTAGAAACCCAAAGCACTGACCACTCAGTGGGTTTTTTTCTATATGTTTGGTGATCCCAAATCTGTGACCCTTTTTTGTTTGCTTGTCAGCTCCTCAAAACGAAAACATGCCAATTGGACCTGTACGGCCAGAACAAGCACATTATGGAAAAGTGATGATGACTCTCAAGCAATGTAACTCTCCCTCAACCAATTCACAGCACAAGGACTCCCACACAAACAAGTATCCAGCCAGTCACAATTATTCTTCCTCTCACACTTGCACACACATTCTGTTTGTGTAAACATCGTACATCTCACCAGTGTGGCATTATATCCTTAAAATACCATATTAGCACATGAATGGGCATCAAAACAGGTGAATTGCAGGTGAACCTTCCTAAGCTCCCCCTTCTCTTTTTTTCTGTTTCCCTGACGGATCATTAAAACTTTCTGTTACTGCCATTAGCATCGTTACCACCCGGTGCTAGAGTTTATGCTGGCTGGTAAATTAATAATAGTGACTGGCTGCCTGCTAACTGTGGATGTGTCGTATCCCCGTTGCTGTTGTCCACTCTCATCCCGACTGAAGTCTCTTAGCGGTGGGGAGTGAGGCAGAAAAACCATAAAATATATATAAATTAGCATTAGATTAGTCGTCTATCTATACAGCTAACGTTAGGAAAACGTAATAAATTTGAATTATTCATTAAAGAAAGAAAGAAAGAAAGAAAGAGACAGAAGGAGAGGGATCCGTGAAATGGAGGGCTGCATGTGTGTGTTTCTACAGTATGTGTGTGTTTGTGTTGTGTGTGGAAGGGTCATTCTGTCGACCATATTTGACCCTTAGCAACTGTGCCCATGAGAGAAAAGTCTCCTCCCTGTCAGCCAGTGTAATCCTCAGCCAGTGGGAAGAGTAGGCTTCCACGCTCGTCCCGGCGTCATAACTTTGTGACCTGGAACTTTTTGATTGACCTCAGGGGGATTTGGGATTAAAGTGGGGGGGATAATGTGTGGTGGGAGGATGAGGTGTGTGTGTGTGTGCGTGTGCGTGCGCGTGCACGTGCGTGCGTGCGTGCGTGTGTGTGTTTGTGTGGGGTGATCTGGGTATTCAGTTAATCCTGCTGGAATCTGTATTTAAAGCCCGGACAGACAGAAAGAGATGATTGTGGCTACGCGGAAATATGAAGTCAGAAGTTATGTAAGAGATATATGAAAGTATACACCATCCCACTATCACTCTCTCACTTACTTTCCCCCTCTTTCTCTCACACTCCTACATGTGCAGAGTATGCAGGACCTGAAGCGCTGAGAGAGGTTAATATACTATGACCGATCGCCATTTCAACCTACACATAAACCTCAAATAGACTAAGAACTCCTAGCGTGTGAATGTTTCAAGAATCACAGCCAAATGGGCGCCATAAGCCTTGGAAAGATATACTCATATGGCTGCCTTCTGCATAAGAACACTGCAGAGACATTCAACAGATGTAGAACTTGTTACATGTAAATCTTTTAATCAGTAGAAGTCACTGAACACTGGCAGGTTGATTGATGTGTCGGGAAAAGAAACACATGGCTGGGTTGCCTTTCTATTGATCAATCAAAGAAAGTAATTTTATTTGAAGATACAGTATAATCCTGCCAAGCACCAATCACCTTCATTTATGAAACTGTTTCCAAATGAATTCATTTTCATTTTTGGCCACTCTAGCGGCATGGCAAGCATCATCATGAATTTAACGTTTAAGTTTTTTATTTAAATGTTTTGACAACTATTGGATAGATTCCCGTGAAATTTAGTACAGACATTCATGTTTTCCTCAGGGTAAATTTTAATGAATGACTTTGCCTATCACCGACATCAGGTCAAACACACAAATCTAAGCTGGTGAGCATGGTAAACATTATACCAGCATCTTAAAATTGCCAATTAAGAACATGTTAGCATGCTGATGTTAGCAGTTGTGACTAAATGCAGCTTCACAGAGCTGCTAGCATGACTACTAAGAGATTCATCTATTTTTCAGCTAAAAGCTAACAAGAAAGTTGTTGAAAAGTGGATTTCTGTCACAGTAATATCACAAACATCGGTAACACTTTATTTGAAGGGGTGTTCATAAGACTGACATGACACTGTCATTATTATGACATGACATCTGTCATGACCATAAAGGAGTCATTTTGAGTGTTCATGACTGTTGTCATTAAGTGTCATTCGGTAAATTATATTGGCTTTTGAATATTACAATTGAAGGGGCACTTCTGATGTCAGGGGGCAGTCGGTTCCACAGCTGAGGGCCAGCAACAGAAAAGGCTCTATCACCTTTTTGCTTAAGCCGGGACCGTGGGACATGGAGGAGGCCATGGCTGGAGGATCTGAGGGACCTGGGAGCTACGTGGGGATGAATGATATTGCTATGTAGCTGGGGGCCAGTGCGTGAAGAGATTTAAAAACCATCAACAGTATTTTAAATTGTATCCTAGACTGGACTGGAAGCCAGTGCAAGGAGGCTAGGACAGGTTTAATGTGTTCACGCTTTTTTGTGTTCTTGAGCAGCCTAGCTGCTGCATTTTGAACCATCTGAAGCCGTGCCACCAGAGTCAGAGGGAGACCAAAGTAGAGAGAGTTACAATAGTCTAGGCGGGAGGTTATAAAGGCATGGATGACTTTTTCCAGATCATTGTATCACAGAACAGACTTGAGTTTGGAAATTATTCTTAATTGGTAAAAACTAGTCTTTACAACAGATGATATTTGTTTCTCCAGGTTAAGATGGGAGTTGAAAATAACACCCAAGTTACGTGCATGGGATTTAACATAGGGGGCAAGGGGACCAAGGTCAGCAGGGATGGCAGTTTTGGATTTTGAGGGGCCAAAGACAATAACTTCAGTTTTTTTTTAACTGAAGAAAATTGTTAGTCATCCAGATTTAAATTTCTTTCAAACAGTCTAAAAGAGGCTGCATGGAGTTTCTGGATTTAAGTGGAGAGTCATCTGCATAGAAATGGAATGAGATATTACATTTTCTGATGATGTTACCTAGGGGGAGCATGTAAAGGCAGAAGAGTACTGGACCCAGAATGGATCCCTGGGCGACACCATAAGACACAGCGGCAGGGGATGAAGAATACTGGCCTATGGATACTGAAAAATATATTTGATGGAGGTAGGAGTGAAACCAGTTTAGAGCTGTACCCTTGATGCCATCCCACTGTTCAAGACGCTCTAGTAGTGTACCATGGTCTACAGTGTCAAATGCAGCGCTAAGATCCAGCAGGACCAGAATGGCATTATCACCTGAGTCAAGAGTGAGCAATTGGTCATTTGTCACCTTTAACAGAGCTGTCTCAGTGCTGTGGCTAGGATCTCTGTGGAATTGAGGTATGAAAGCAGCTGCCTTAACACCACCTTCTCCAAAAATTTTGAGATAAATGGCAATTTAGATATAGGCCGGAAATTATTATGACATTTTGCATCTTATGTTTCTTTAAGCATAGGCTGGACAACCGCATGCTTGAAACATGTAGGAACGGTGCCGGTGGCAAGGGAGGAGTTAAGAATAAATTGAATAGAGGGACCAACAGCATCAAAAGCATCTTTGATAATCTGTAAAGGGGATGATATTGTGTGGGGTTGTTGATGGTTTCATGTGCTTTACAATGTCCCATAGTTCCATGTAGGACACTGCTTGGAAATGGTCAAACATAGCTGTAGCTATGGGGAAATGTGGTGGGGTGTCAGATACAACAGGAGTGAACTGTGCTCTGATGTGGTCAATTTTCACAGTAAAAAACTTCAAGAACTCTTCACAGCTATTGATGGATGCCTCGATCTCTGGAGAGACTTGGGGGTTAACTATTGAGTTTATGGTATTAAATAAAATTCTAGGGCGATGGGAATGTTTGGTTATAATGTCTGAGAAATGCTTAGCCCTGGCTTTTTTTGCTGCATCTTGCAAATTGGCCAGGGAATTTCTGAATATTTCTGAAGAAACTAGGAGGTGATCTTTTTTCCACTTACGCTCCGCTCTTCGACAAACCTGCCTGAGATGGCGGGTGGAATCATCAAGCCCAGGGTTGAGATTTAAAATTATGGCGTTTAAAATTAAGAGGAGCCACAGTATCAAGGATAGCTGAGGAAGATGCGTTGAAGGAGGATATTAGCTCATCAGGGCTTAAGAGGTAATCATGGGCAGTGATAGAGGCAGTGATTGCATTTCCCAAATAACATTCAGAGAACTCATTTGCAGTAGAAGAGTTAATATGACGAGAGTAGTGGCCAGAAGATCTGGCTGTATACAGTGAGTTAAATAGTTTAACATTGAACATAATAGGCATATGGTCAGAGAAGGATGCATCCTCAATATTTATGTTAGCAATGGAAAACCCATGGGATAAAATCAGATCAAGAGTGTGCCCCTGAACATGGGTCACCTGATTTATGTGCTGGATGAGGCTGAATGACTCCATTACATGACAAAACTCACTAACCAGGGGTTTACCTGCTTATGAATGAACAGTTTGTGGGGCAAAGTTTGCCAAAAACAGATGTTTCACCAGCACCGGAGCCAATCCATGTCTCCGTTAAAAATAACATATCCAGTTTGGTAAAAAAGTTGTTTAAGATAAAGGTCTTGTTTGACACGGACCTGCAGTTCAGTATAGGGCTGAACGATTTTTTAAAATAATCTAATTGCAATTTTTTTCAAAAATATTGCGATTCAATATGCGATCATTTAAGCTCTTTGTCTTCTGTATTATTCAACAAAGACAAGCAATAATTATTGTATAGTATGAACAACACAAGATTAGATAGATTAAACTAACTGTTCTTTCCTGGAGGCCAGGCCTGGATGTGATGATGAAATTAGGTGATGCATGAATTTATATGAATGACATCTTTTATTTAACTTATTTTTATTTAACTTCAATCACAGTAGTATATTGAGCACTGACCAACTGGTGTAAACATTCATATGGAAGTCAAACAAATCACACTAAAGTGCCAATTGCAGAAATATAAAAACAAATATGTGGCTTTACCACACTTAGCAATATTTAGTTTTAGTTGATTGCACATTTTAAATACTGTCTTTGAACTAGACAAATAAATAAGTAAAAAATATATATATGAAATGGTGTATTTTTTACAGCGCACACAGAGGAGCTGCCTCCAGCCCATCCCTCCCCTCCTGAAGTTGCGTGCTGCGTGCATGACAGCGTCACAATGTCGCACTCTCTCAGAGAGGCTATCGTTACAGTAGTAGTGGTGTTGTTCTTGCCGTGGGATTAACGGTACTAATAAAACCGTTGAAACAACGCAGCCACGCTGCTGTGAGAGCTTCCCGAACGTCATTTATCAGAGTCTGGTTGTTACCCCTCTCCTCCACTCCATAGATTTATAACCGAGCTAGCTAACTGGCGCTAACCGCTAATCAGAGCTAATGGTTGCTAACAGAGCCTTCAGTTCTGCATGCCAGTATCCATAAACTGCATGTATGGACTCGAGCACGAATAAAACCCTTAATTTTATTAAAATGGCAGTAAAAGTTTGAAACTACAACTAAAAGTTGATTGAATGACCGGCGTAGCATTAGTGTGCTAAGTTGACGCTTTCTCTGCGGAGTGTAGACCAATTTGCTCTCGCAAGTCACGTGACCAAATTGCAGCCCTTGCGATTAGGAAATTGCGTTTTAACATATCACGATATAATTGCAAATGCAATTAATCTTTGAGCCCTAGTTCAGTAG
This sequence comes from Zingel zingel, assembly GCA_023566125.1. Classification (NCBI taxonomy): domain Eukaryota; kingdom Metazoa; phylum Chordata; class Actinopteri; order Perciformes; family Percidae; genus Zingel; species Zingel zingel. The sequence goes on from CM042334.1 coordinate 17,043,038, forward strand.
CGCCGCTTTAGCCGCAAAGTAATCCAAAGGCTGTGGAGATTGAGAGCGTTGCAGTGGGCAAATGTTCAGGAAGTTCATTGTTTCATGAATATTTTTTCTTGACCTTAAGTAATAAACAATTTGGACTTGTCATTAAGATGTCTTAAAGGTTATAAGACCAGTTTGATGACAATGAATGCAGTGATTTATTGAGTTTTGACATGTTGCTAACTATAGTTAGTTGCCGTTAGCTCGGTTAGCTGTAACGTTAAGGTTATCTGTTCCATAGGAATAACGTATACATTTTGAAATTTGGCCCCTTTAAACACTGGCAAGATAAAAACAACACTGAAAATATCATTTTTCTTTTAATTGGTTGAAGCTAGTCTTTACTGCATAAACTGCAGTACAGTAGCCCATATAGAAACATTTTTTTTTACTGTGACATTAAAGTTCAGTTGAAATTTACTGTAGATCACGATACTAATATTATGAGAGATTGAGACACTTTTAGAGGAAATTCAATAAAACTTAATTTGAAGAGAGAAGAAATTGTTTTTTGTTTTCAGGTCAGATCTTTGTTTTAAAATGTTAAAGGCCCTGCACACCCATGGTACATCCACACAGGTGATCCCACTAATGTTGGATGATTAGACCTCTTCTCGGGACTGTGTAGGCGTGTGCTGACTAAGTTTGATTGACATCTCCTCAACTCTCTTAGCTTCAAGGGTGCAACAAATTACACCTTCATCATACCTCAATCATTCTTATTGGTACATTGAGTCCGGTGACCTCAGGTAACCAGTATAGCTCCGCCCACCTTTAAGCTGAGCAGAGGTCTAATCAGAGTAAATAAAAACACCTGTGGATGTGGAGAGCATTTGAAGTGAGTCTATTGCTGTGTCTCAATTTGTTAACATCCGTGAGTACACTTACATGTTGTACACTGTGTACACTATACTCACTTGTGCAGTGCGTACATTTCAACAGGGTAGTGTTGTCTCAAATCCTGCACGGTCGTTAAGCATTGCCCCAAAGAATTTCTAATAAGGGAAGAAGTTCCACTCTCTCGTTACTTCCGGCTTCTGAACTGGTTGCAGTTCCACTCTTGATCCATATAGGGGGCGCTCACAGGTGAGTGCAGAATTAATGGGATTCTATGGAGCTATACCCCTCAAAATCCACTTTTCTCAGGATATAATTTTTTGTCTAGTAATTTGAATGTTGCATTCGAAAGGGGAGGCTAAGAAAATACACACTGCTTCATTTTCTCATTCTCGTGTGTGTGTATGTGTGTGTGTGTGTGTGGGGGGGGGGGGGGGGGGGATGCAGTGCAGTGCCTTGCTCAAGATTATCTTGTCAGTGCCCAGAGGGTGAACTGGCACCTCTCCAGCTACCAGTCCACCACCATATTTTGGTCCATGGACTTGAACCAGCATCCCTCCAGTTCCCTACCCAACTCCCTACTGACTGAGCTACTCCCACCAAACTGTGTTTTTTTTTTTCTGTAATCATGGGCTTCAATATTCTCTCCATGTTAATACACTTAGCAGAGAATAGTCCTTGTCTGAGATGAAAGGAGATTGATTACTTTTGTCCTGCAGCTTGTTACAATGCTTGATATCTGCTTGTGTATTCAGCAGCAGTTCCTTTTTCTCCACTCTGTGTCTTTAAACTAAGGTGAAACGTGACTTGATGGCATCTGTCTTTGTTGGACTATAGGAGACATGGAGCCAGCTTGTATGTTCAGATGACTAACATGGATGCAGCTCTGTGGATAAAGAGACCCTCGGCATAGAGCAGGGGCAGATTACTGTAGCAGCAGGTGGGATTTAACCTCAAACTCTGTGTCAGATGATAAAGCAAACTCTACGCTGCACTTTCCACACCGCTATCTTTGTGATTTACTGGATTCACCTTTGGGCACTACAGTCATTCTATCTTCAGCTGAGAACCTGCTCAAGAAATACCTCACGTCGCCCTCTTCTCACAGACAAATGACTCTTCTCTACTCCTGCTGTCTCAAACTTAAATCTCCATCTTTCTTTTCTGACACTTGATGATTGTCCTCATGGGGATATTTTAAGGCATTAAAGCCATGATCTTAACCCTCCCTATACTGGTTCCTTATAATGTTGATGATCTTGGAATGACATTTAACGTTGCCCTACATAAGAGTATTGGCTTACCAATTCAACTCAGCTGCATCAAGTTTGAACTGAAGTTTTTGCAGCTTGGTTAACACAGCAAAATCAAAATAGTGACATTGTCATGTGGCTTTCAGGTGGACATGGCCTGTATAGTTGATAATTACATAAACAACAACAGAGGAAGTTTAACAGGTTAACATGAAGCGAAAAGTAATCATCATGATGATTTGTGGTGATTAGATAATATATAGATTAAATAATGTTATTAACATTATCCATACATCCTTCCATAATACCATACCATCCTAGTATTTTAAGGTCCATAGAGTAGCACTGAAACAACTAATCAATTAGACGATTGGATAATTTGATTATAAATTATCAAGCAAAAAAACTTCACCGGCTCTGGCTTCTTAAATCTGATGATTTGGTGCCTTTCTCAGTTTTATATAATGTTTTTTGACTGTTGAACAATTTGACTGTTGAGCAATTTGAAGATGTCTTTTTGGGAATGGGTATTTTTTGACATTTTGACACATTTGACATTTTAAGGACTAAACGATGAATCTATTCGTCAAAAACAATTTCCATCCAGGCAAAGCAAGCCCCAGAATCCCAGAAACCTTGAGTAGCTTGAAGGCTCCAGGTTCACCTAGTGTTAAATACACAGCGAGTGTGAGAAACATGAGTCAGTAGATGCCCACTGCTCATTTTTGCTCCAGGGCCTCATAGCGGGTTGATCAGGCTTAGGTTGCAGCCAGGCATGGTTTGGTCATTGGGAGATATGCTGGTGGGCTGTAAGGGGCTGGAGATCACGTCATTGGCCCACTTGTGTGTCTTTCATGCGAACACTGGCCATTCACATCCTTGGTGTTTGACTGACCGGGCCCACAGAGAGTAAAGAGATCACATGATTGGCTCACTGGTTTGTCTCTCATCTGAACATTGGCCCATCACATCCCACTATGGCCCACTTCCATCCTGCACATTTAAGTCCCGTCCCCAACGGCGACGAAAATAAATCCACAAAGTGCCGGTAGCTAGCTAAAACACGAGATTTAAGCATGTCAAATGATTATTTTAGCACCCTTGTCTACCAGAGAGGACAAGTTAGCTGCTAGTAAGCTAATGTTAGTTAAGTATGAGTAAGCTAAGGCACTTGCAGACATTGTACTATAACTTTCTTATTTATCCACATACCAATATAACAAGCTGCATACTGTGTACAAAAATGCAGCTTTAGCTTAACTTACAGACTTGTCACTTGTTTACACATCTTCATGACAGCCATGCTCCACCCTCACCCTTCAGTCATCTTGCCATCATGAGCTAGGCAGCCTTTTTTAATCAGTTAGTCATTGTCATACTCTCTTACTTACCACTCAGTTAAGTGAGAGTATTAGGAGCTGGTATGCAGGGTTCAAAATGAACTTTTTGTCCACTAACCAAATGGCTAGTGAATGTTAAAATGTTACTTTTTTTTGGGCCGGTGAGTCAAGCAAATCTACCAGCCACTTGTATGTTGAAACCTGCTGGTATGTGTTGAAAGGGAGTGCAAGGACGGTTGGTGTCCGGCCGATTGTGGTGGGCTGGTCTTTGTCTCAAAAGTCCAGGGATGATTTTTTTACCCCAGTCAAGCCCTGGTTGCAACCTTAGCTGTGAGGGAAGAATAGGACCTGGAAGTATCATGTATGTTTGTTGATGGATATCGACAATTAACCTACTTACGACGATGAGGATCAGGACTAAGAAACCAACACACCTAAACATACTGCCGGTATGGACAGTGGGAACGATTACTCTTTTACCACACTATGTTCATGTGAGTATTGTATTAAAGGGATACTTCATCGATTTAGCATTAAGTTTTTATCAGTAGAAACACGGTAGTATTTTCGAATAACCGACTCGAGAGATCTCTGTATTGTGGGTCTGGAAAAAATCTTCCGATGACGGAAAACAATGATTTTTGCATCATCGGAAGATTTTGTGCCCAGAGGCAATAGACTATAGCCAGTAGTAGGAGCTACTTCCGCATGTTTTCAACCCGCCCATAGGGGGTTAGACTGTCGTCTTTACCCGAAGATTACCGAAGCAAAACGGGTGTCAGCCATCTTGAAGCTTCGCTAACAAGGAGCTCCGTCTTTTTTTTTTACAACAATTATGTGCATTCAAACTATCGCACGTGTACGACCGGGAAACTTTATTACAGACGGAATACTCAACACACTACGCAAGCTTTGCCTGCTAGCTGCAGGAATGTGGTGCTTGTATCCAACTAACCGCTAACTGCTGGTGGAGTTTGTGGACTGTAAAATGCCGACCATTCTACATTTCACGCAAATTTACGGCTGTGTTTATACTCTAAGCGCTAATGCTAGTATGCATTAGCTGAACTTTACGGAGCCCATAATGTGTGCACTAAATGTAGCCTGTTTCGTATGTCGTTTTTAGATATTTTAAATGTGTAACACCACGTTGTTTTGTGTATATGGTTGAAATGACCACAAAACACACTTGAGTTGAGTTGACTGTCTCACTGTCTGTCTGTAAACGGTAGGCGTGGCTTGGGAGTAGACTCTAAAGCAGCGACGCAAGTGCATTCTGGGATTTGGTGTCTTTCATCCACATCAGCTAAAAACACATTTTCTGGATTTCTGGGCCTAGAAGCCACCAATTTCTAAAAAAAAAATCACATTTCTACTACATAAGTGAGCCAATTTAAAGATATATTCATCTTTCCAACGGCGAAATATCCCTTTAAGATAGACTTCTAAACAATCCAAACCTATTCTTGTAGTTGTAGTATTGATTGTGTACGAAAGATCTGATGAAACACCGAAGTTTAGAGTTTCACTATGGTACGGATAGCATGATTTATACAAAAATCTAAGTTATTAGTTAGATAAGGTGATTATGGTTTGTATAAGAACTACATGAACTGTGGTTGACACTGAAGAAGAGTAAGGACACTGTAGTGTAACAGAGGCCTGTGCAGTCTGTCTGTTTTGCCCTGTTTTCTCTGACAGGCTATAGAAACAGAATGGTTGTGGAAGTGAGGCGGGCCCCCAATGCTGCAGCAGTCGGCCAAGTCCTGGAGGAACACGCGAGTCCATCTCATCTCTTAATTACTGTCGTCCCTGAGACCCAGCCGGCTAATAACTGCCCTACTACTGCCGCAGGTTGGAGACTCACTGAGCACGAGCAGATGGAGGCAGAGAGAGAACCTCTTAGTTTCACAGCCAGCCAGAACAGATAGGGCTCAACTAGGCCTTTCTTGACCATCTGGACTGATATGCAAAGCACGGCTCATACACACTCACTCACACACGCGCACACACACACACACACACACACACACACACACACACACACACACACACACACACACACACAGTTTATTTGTGTAATAACACAGGCCGTACTACACCCTGTTCCCAGTCACAGCTGATTTGTAGGAGCATTTGTCAACATAATGAAAGTACAGTTTGCTATTGTACAGTGGTGGAAGAAGTATTCAGATCCTTTACTTTTACTAAAAGTATGAATACCACACTGCTTAAATACTCTGTTACAAGTCCTGCATTGAAAATGTTACTTAAGTAAAAGTAGGCTACGTAAGTATCATTAGGAAAATGTACTTAACGTACTCAATGCAGAAAAATCTTCACATTTAAGAAACTGGAAATGATCAAAACAGTTCTGTCAATCAAGTGTGTTTAATTGGCTAATCATTTCAGCTGGACTTGTATGCCCACAGTATATATTGTTGGGTAGTTTAATTTATAATAAAACATTGTATTTTATGAACTTCATGCGTTTTGTGTGCAAAAATATGTAAAGTAACTAGTAACTAAACCTGTCAGATTAATCTAGTGGAGCAAAAAGTACAATATTTCCCTTGTAGAAAGTAGCATGAAAAGAAAAGACTGAAGTGAAGTACAGTAGCTCCAATTTGCACTTAAGTACAGTACTTGAATAAATATACTTAGTTACATTCCACCACTGATGCTCAACCAAACAAGGACCAGTATTAGTGTTAGGCCTATTACTGTACTGTGCCGTACATGGCTGGCCAGATAAAGTAGCATCCACACTGCAAATAGCGGTGCATTACTGTAAACACACACAGCATTGTTAACTGGTTTGTGCTTCTCTTTCTGGGAACATATGGGCTGATGAGGATCAATGGCAGATATGGGCCAGTATTAGCACAGACACTAACGCGGCTAATCGCCTAACTTTCTAAGATGTTCTTCTCTCTGCTGTAGACAAGTACACACACACACACACACACACACACACACACACACACACACACACACACACACACACACACACACACACACACACACACACACACACACACAAACTGACCTCAATCCCGCTTCACTGGGCCTGTGAATCCGAAGGCAAAGATTTTATTTTTAAGGCACTCTTGATCAAAGTCTGGCCAGCACACCACAGCCAAAATAGTGTGGCTTTACACTCAACTAGTGACCTTTTCCCTTTGTGTCATCGACAGGATTAAGACAAAAGAGTCGGCAGGTGAGAGAGAAATACTGTACAGGGCAGTGTGAAATACTGCAAGGTTGCTGTAACCCTGCTCTGAATGGTTTCATCTTAGTCGAAATACACATCCTGAGTATTTACAATATATAAAGTGATCCAAGCTCTAAAAGGGAAAAGCTGTCAGAAAATATCTTACAGTAAAACTGAAGTTTGCTAATAAAAATGCAAGGAGAACACAATAAATATTGTGCTTGAGGCTATATCAATTATTAGGGATAATTCATCCTTCCCTTAAAATTGAGTGGGTTCACAGTTTCACAGGTTTTTTTTATTACACTTGCAGCATTTTTTCACCCCACCAAAATGATGGTACTGAACAGGATACTAAGTAGCACTAATGTAATGCTGTTTGTCAGGTAACCGCAAATGGTCAATCCCAAAAGCTTGCAAAATAGTGATCCAATAGTGTTTTAGCTAGGAATGAAAGAATTACTCAAAATTAGCTAAATATATTCCATGCTAAACTGGTTAGCATTAGTCAAAGTGCAGGTGATGTTAGTTGGTTGGACATGGTTACATATATTGTTGACTTTAGCTGGGTTATTCCAGAAGCTGTAAGAAAGAAAATAACCAAAAGCCACAAGCTTATGATCAGACTAACATTAGACACGTATACGTTATCATTTACTTTGACTTTATTAATTATTTTGACACCTTGCTAATGTTAATATGCTAACGTTAGTTAAAAAGTAAAAGAGACCAAAGATAAAGGTTTATTCGGTAACACTTTACTTGAAGGTATCTACATAGGAGTGACATGACACTGTCATGAACACATTAACCCTAACCCTAACCCTAACTCTAACCCTAACCATAATTTGTCATGACAAAAACCGAATGACACTTACTAAAAGAAGTATTATGTCATAAACGTTTGACTTGTTTATAATGTTTATGACACGTTCATGACAGTGTCATGTCACTCTTATGTAGATACCTTCAAGTAAAGTGTAACCGTTTATTCACATAGTAGTAACACTACTTTCCCTTTTAGCATACTTTCCAAACTGAAGTTGTGGTACTCTTACCTCGTCATCCTGAGCCAAAAGAAGTCAAACACACAGCCAAAGTAAATCTTCCCTCTTTTTTACTAAGAAAGGGTCCCTTCACGTTTATTCTCACATAATGGGGTGTCTTTATCACAGAAATCACATTATTGCAACATGACACCCTCCAAAAGCCTCAAAAACATCCTTTCTTATTTCTGCTCTCAAAAAGAAAACCACTACCGGTTTCTTTGCCAGCGCAGGTTCATCTCTAATTGTTATGTTTAACCTTGATCAAACTATAAAAATATTTTTTACGACCTGGCAATTGAAGAGACGATCACACAGAAAGAGAAGGTTTTATTTTAATCACATTCCTTCAGAGGAATTCTCCGTTAGCCCTTTCAGCTGAAGTCAGGTCAGTCTGACATGTTCACCTGTCTGCCCTCAAATTGGAACAAATCCTGAGTGGATACAATGAGAGCTGCAACATTGCCAAATGTTTTTTCAACACTTACAGTAAGTCTAGTCTCAGTGGAAATTGCTACCACTCAGTTACATGTGCATTACAATGCTTCCAGACTCAACAAACACAATGTGCAGTATTACAGGTGCTGTTACTTGTATGTTTTTCCCATCAACAGACAACTGTGCTTCTCTGAATAGACTGATGAAAGTTAAAATGGGAAATGTGCTGGCAGCTGCTTTGCAGTACTGTAACGGTGGCCTGTATCTCTCAGTTATATTGAACAGAGCAGCTGATACAGACTGGAAGGAACAGAAGCATCACTGGTGACAGAAACTCGATTGCAGCTCACCTCGAAACCCACCGCACACACACAAACAATGGCCCGTAAAAACAACAGCAGCTCAGAGTTAATGCAGATAAGTCCCATTAACCTTTGTTAGCTCACACTCTCTGCCTCTTTTTCTGTATCCCTGGGTCCACACTGTCCTTCACAGTCTTTCCATCTCTCTCATGAATGTTTGATGGTGCTGCCAGCTGCTCTCTAAGTCTGAGGGCGCCACGTGTTCCTTCTCACAAACACAGGCCCCACATTATTTTTGCCCTCAGAGGATTTGGAAAACAATAGCAGCATGCATGTGTTTGTATTATAATAAAAAAAGCACTTTCATGATATTGGTTTTGCTAAGGCAGAATAGCATGAGGCATGCAATGACAGTGCTATTTAGATGTATAGGAAAGTCATTGTTTTGTGTCCAAATGCAGCAAACAATAGCGCCTCAGTCATTTTAAAAATATTTCATAAATGAAGTCTGGGCAACTTTCCATCCCACACAAATCACCTTGACTGCGACATTTCATTTTCTACAGCCTTCCTCTTCTGTTGTTTGAGATTTTGTTTAGGGACAAGCATCCTTAATTATAAATTGCTAGGCTGCTGTTTGCCAATACAGAGGAGGGGAGGCAAGCATTTCTAATGTGCGTCAGGAAGCTTGGCTACATAAAAAGACCAAAACATTTCTCTCACTCTTGTTTTCCAACCTTGCGCACACACACACACACACACACACACACACACACACACACACACACACACACACACACACACACACACGCGCACACACACATAGTGCGTTTCACTATCTTTGTGGGGACCCGTCATTGACATAATGCATTCCCTAGCCCCTTACCCTAACCTTAACCATCACAACTAAATGTCTAACCTTAACCCTTACCCTCACCCTAACCATAACCTAATTCTAACCCTAATCCTAAAACCAAGTCTTAACCCTCAAACAGCCCTTTAAAGTTGTGGGGTCCAGCATGTTGGCCCCACAAAGCTGTCCGGACCCCACAAGTATACTGGACCCCACGAATATAGTTAAACAAGAACACACAGAGACACACACACACACACACACACACTCGCACACACTCAGCGAGAGCTTCCACCTATCCTGACACCCTGAGGATTCTCTGAAAGAGCCATATGTCTCCTCTGCGTCGTCACAGCAACAATCTCAGAACCATCACGCACTTCTCTCTTAACATGCAAATGAAGCAGGGATCCAGACCAATGGCCTGCAGACATACTGTTAACAGAGAGAGAGACTCCATACAACACTGACCAGCTGACTAATGGGTGTACATGTATGAGTCACACTTTGGTCACAACTGTGCCCTATACTTCTACATTTATTGTTTCTACAGCTGCTCTGAGCACTCAGCAATAACATTAAATTCTGCCTTCTAAATATAAGACGGAATAATTAAACTCCACTTTCTGTTGTAATGTGAATATCCAAGCTTACAGTGTGCAAGGGGTGTGCTAGCAGGCAAGCAAATAAATCACTAGTCATGCTTATTGGTGTAGCCTGATGAAGAGAGACAGAAAAGTAAAGACCAGTTATGCCCATGAAAAAAGAAAAAAAACTGATGTATGAGGCCAAAGCTGTCTTGTTTATTATGGTTCTTTTACATACATAGGTTTATAGTATACCTATTATTTATGTACATCTATAGTAACTATATATTGGTATGGCTAAGAAAATGTAATGGATAAAACATTTTTATAGGATTTGATACTCTACATTTTATAGGCTATTTTCACTCATTTTGCAAAATGTAACTAAGTTATTTGGCGTATTGGGTCTGTTAGTTAGTGAGTAGTCTATATCGACACTGGAAATTCCGCCGGATGTCTCTCATTTTGGCCGGATGTCCGTCACCTTCCGCTTTCTTTGTGTTGGCATTTTAAACCCCGGTCCATTTATGAGGACTATGGTTAACTCAGATCTCTGCAGGGTAAATCCAGACAGCTATCTGTCCAATCTGAGTTTTCTGTCGGATGACTAAAACAACCTTTCCACGTACATCTTCCACCAAAACAAGTTCGTTCCCGAGGCTATTTTGCAGAGAAGGACACACATGACAGCACAGACAACACAACATCCTAAGAACTGTAATAATTTAAGTGTGAAATGCAAAAAGTGCTGGTGTATGTATTGCAGCCCTGCTCTCATGTGCTAAGATTTACTACTGGATTTCAGCAACTTGATGGACGTTGGGATAAACAATAACTTTAGTCTGTTGGTTTTACATCTCGGCACACAGAATCTTCTTCCTAATGTAGAGAGTCTTCAGTGATTCTTTCGGCTTGTTTTCTAACAGCTTACTCGTACCGGCTCTGTATGGGCGTGTACTTTATCCTCCGTATTAGCCTCATAGCTGTCTTGTGTGTGACGACCAGCCTGCTTTTTAGCTGCACTGTTAAGTTTCTAAACCATGCTGTGATTCCATATCTGATAATGCTCTCCAGAATTGCCCGGTAGAACATGAGCATGATCTGGTTGATTACTCCATACAGTCTCAGTTGCCTTAAAGAGTATAATCTTTGCTGCAGTCTATTACACAGATGGTCAATGTGTGTTTTCCAGCAGAGAAGATTGTCTATATGGACACCTAAGTATTTGTAAGACGTTACCTGGATGATTTCCTGATTTTTGATGACGACTGGCTCATGGTCAATCACTTGTCTTGGGTCAAGGACCATCTCCTGTGTTTTTGTGACATTTAAGATAAGATGGTTGGTGTCACACCACTTGATAAAGGTGTCTATCTCATTGTGATACACAGAAGGGTTTATGTCCTTCTGGAGAAGGCTCAAAATTGCTGTATCGTCTGCAAATTTTATAATATAAATATTTGGGTGTACTTTCCTGCAGTCATTGCAATACAATGTGAAAAGTATGGGTGATACCACAGAACCTTGTCGGACCCCCGTGTTGCTATGTTTGACCTCTGACAGCGTGCCATTGACTTTCACCTGTTGTGTCCTGTTAGTTAAAAAGGAGTGAAAGCCTTTGATCAGGGCAGGGTTAACATGCATATCATTCAGTTTCTTTAAAATAAGATAGGTTTGTACGGTATTAAACGCTTAACTGAAATCGATAAATAATATTCTAGAATAGGCTTTTGCATCCTCAAGGTGTTTAGAAGTAAGATGCGAAATGCAGAGGATGGCATCTTCTGTACTGCGTTCATGTTCATAGGCAAATTGCCACGTGTCTAACACTGGCTCAACCTCTGCCTTAAGCTGGGACTTCTCAAGGCATTTCATTACAATATAAGTCAAAGCTATGGGACAAAAGTCATTATTCACTGTGGCAAAGGGCTTTTTAGGGACTGGTGTTATGATGGATTTCTTCCATAAAGCTGGGACGGTGTTGCGTGTCCAGAGACCGTTGGAATATGGGACACCATGCTGGTGTTAGTCCCTCTGCACAGTTTTTGAGCAGAAAAGCTGGTTGTCCATCTGGGCCTGTTGACTTGTTGGTGCACACCTTTTTAAATAGGCGCTGAACGCTGGGTGGATCCACTTCCAGCCAGCGGGTGTAATCATTATCAGGCAAAGATTGCTACACCAGCTCCAGCTCCTGGGAGAAATTTTCTGACTCGAACCTCAGGAAAAAGTCATTCAGCTCATTTGCCCTTTGTTTTTTTGGATGGCTCATGTTAGTGACTGATTCCATAGTAGCCCACAGTTTTTTGTATTTGGTGTTTTTATACTGTTTTCCATGGTTTGCCTGTGTTACAACTGACAGTGCTGCCTTGTCTTTGTTTCTGAAGGCTTGCTTTTTCCAATTTAAGCAGTTTTTAATCTCTTTTGTAATGTAGGTTTTATTGTTAGGGTAAACAATAACATTTTTCTTGTCTACCACATTGTCAAAGCGGAATTCTATATAATCAGTTTTGTTTCAGTAGCATCATCAAGCTCTAGTGCATGAAATATAGACCAGTCTGTGCACATAAAACTCCCCTTTAGTGTCTCAATGGAATCATCTTTCCACACATTAACAGTCTCATGTTCTGGTTTATTTGACTTAAAAACTGATTTATAAGAGGGGATTAGGTGTATTGTATTGTGGTCTGAGTTAGAAAGAGGGGGTTTTGGTTTTGCAGAATATGCATTCTTAATATTTCCGTAGCATTTATCTAGAATCTTGTTATTTCGGGAGTGGCATCTTACGTATTGTTCAAAGCCTGGTAAAACAACCTCTGGCCACTTGGAGTGGATTATTGCATTGGATACATCAAGGGGACACGTGTGTGCCTGGACTACCAGCTAGCTTGCAGTTTTTGTACGTAACAACTGAGATCATGTTTCAACCACAGATGGTTGAACAGGTCAAAGTGAAGAAGTTAAAAATCTCCGGGTGGAAAAAGTCTTCTCGGTTTTATTGACAAAAAGTGCATTGAACTGCACTGGCTACCCAGTCATTTTCAGAAGAGGAAACTGTTATTCTCATTTATGAAAGTAAAAGACAGCCGCAGTTGCAAGTTTGAGGAAAGTATTACAGTAACTGTTGCCAAATACCAACCGAGTTAATTGCTTTTGAAATGAGTAATTTGTAATACATTACTTTTTATCATTTGTAGTGAGTAAACTATTTACATTGCTTATACGGTACATGTTTGTTAAAGGAGAACTCCGGCCAATTTGTACATTAATCTTGATCGTTATAAATATGCTAGTACTGTTGATAGAAAAAAAAAAACGAGCCGAATCGGTGCTAGTAACACAGAGCTGCAGCTACGTGTAGAGCTACAACTTAAACTTAAAAATTGGCCAGAGTTCTCCTTTAAGGCCAGACAATAAACTCTGCTAAACTCTGTAGTCCACTCAAACTTCCTTTCTCCTCAGCCAGTGTCTTATATCACCCGTCTATCTCCTCTGGACACTGTCCTGGCAACACACAGACAGAACTGGGTCATGGTGAACCTGAGGCCAGTGGCTCCTCTTACTTTAGCTCCAGAGTCAGGACATCGAGGCCTTGAATGAACATTGGCTCAGATGTTAGCTATCACTGTCAGCAGAGCTGCTCCTAAACAACAGCCCACCCTCGGAGCAGTTCACATAAATGAGTTTTTGGACCCACTCATGGGTCAATAACACACTTTTCTCTGGGCAAGTGATTGTGTAAATTGGCTCAAAATGCTGATTTGAGTTCAGTGTGTTTCTGTGGGTCATAGTTGTGCAAAGCATTTGCTCTGGGCTGTAGACGCTCTGTTAGCAATGGATTCAAATAGTATACAACACGTTACTGCCTCAAAGCCAGTGTTGGAGGTTATTTATTAAAATGAGTATATAACTGCTACCACTACTTTCTCCTCTAACAGAGTGAAACATAGCTGTTCCATTTTCATTAATCGCCTCACAGTTACTGAGCCAACAGATACAGTAGGTCAATACTACAGCTTCTTTCTTACAGTTTCGTTAACCTCATAATTTTGATAGAAATTGGTGCAATTTCCATCAGAATTCATGTGTCCCTCATCAAGATGAGGAAATCAACTTGCCAGTGTCTCTTGCCAACTCTGCTAACCTCCTGCTAACCTCCTGCTAACCTCCTGCTGACTCTGCTAGCCAGCTGGCTGGTCAAGTTTTCAAATGTAAACATCAGAGTAAACACAGAGGAAAAGGTGGAGAAGATGAGCTCAATCTGATGATCATAAATGACCTGTAACAGCAAACGAGACTAACAGTGAAAAGAACACTATTTTTATATAGTTTTTTAGAATATTAATCTGAGCCTGTCAGTGGCAAAACAAGCACTTTTGTGAAGGTAAATACAAGCTGGAGAATTGCCCTATTAACTTACATTGTAGCTTGTTTTGCCGCTATCAAATCTCGCTTAATACTGGACTAATGTCAAAGATTGCTGTTCCCATCAGTCACTAAGACACAAAAACATAGGTAAATAAGGTCCAGGTTGAAAAAAATGGTAGTATGAGGTGATTGGCCCATTGCCCAATCAGTTAAGTAAGGAATCACTGTGACTCAGCAGGCAAACATACAACTGAACAATCTAGCTCATCTTAGTTCCATGTGAACTGTGAAAACTGTGTCTCTTTTTAATGTTTTCAGCTAAAACAAGAACCCTATAAAAAGGTTTTGATATTGTACTCAACATTAAGTATAAATCTATACAAAGTCAGCATCCTGATGATCCATAATTACTTTACTTACTTTTATTATTGATATTTGTCAATCCACACAATCAACACACGGTAATTGGCAGTTGAAATGTATATTTTGCAGCCCCCCTCTTTAAACACAGCACAAACACACATGCAATTCAGGGGGGTAACGCAGGGTCAACCATGATACAGTGCTCCTGGTGCAATTTGGGGGTTCAGTGCCTTACTCAAGGGCACCATGGCAGTGCCAAGGAGGTGGACTGGCATCTCTCCAGTTGCCAGTCTACACTCCTTACTTGGTCCTTACAGGGACTTGAACCGGATCCCAAGCCAAGTCCCCACGCACTGAGTCCCAAGTAGAAGACGTGGAAATAAAAGAATTTTTCGTATTAGACATAAGAGCTAGTTAGTCTTAATATCATAAGTATGACAAGGAAAATGAAAGATCATACTGTTATTTTGTTTGGCTGCCTAGCTTACATACTTGTTTATACTGTATTTTCAGTATATTAAAAAGACACAACCCTCACACTAAATACAGATTACCTGTCTTACAGTCCCTTATTCACCACTTTGACATAGATAAATCCAAACTTGACAGGCCTTCTGCGCCTACAATAGCTAGAGTTTCAGCAATTGGTCAAGTGCTGAGGTTTAACAGTAATCTAGATCCTCTGACTGATTGGTCAAATATCTCCCATAATATTCTCTGACCCAGTAAAGGAGACTCAACAAGGACACAGGAAGTTGAAGTGGTGGGCAGGAGGACGGAAGGAAAAGGGTCAGACAGGAAGGCCAGGTACACACACACACACACACACACACACACACTCAATATTTGGCTGGGAGGAGTGTTCTCCAGGCTCTGCAGGGCTAAGGTAAAGAGAGAGCTTGTTTACTACTCTTCTATTCCAACTGCCACATAGTAGTGCTCCCTGCAGGCCGCAGCCACACCTCAGTGTGAAGGCAAAGACCATAAAAACTCCACACCATCCTCAGAGAGGCCTGGAAGGCACTAAATACCAAAGAAAGCAGGAGTGCAGATTTGACTTTTCCACCCTGAACCATAACTGCTTCGAAGCCAGGCATTATGAAGGGCATGCGTTACGGGTCACTGAGCTGACTTTGACCAGTCTGCTGCATCCGCTGTGTGTTTCTGTGACAGCGTACGGTGCCGCAGGACGGGTCAGAGGACAGCTCAACATGGTGACGGCATCCAGGGTTCAAATGAGCAGATACATTAGTGACTGCTCTGAACTCCAGTCAGCCTGAGGACTGGCAGTGTTCAGAACATCTATCGCCATACCTCGACCACATCCTCGTGAGGACATACAGGACTATGCTACTTTCCATGATTTATAGAGGAAGAATTTTGGAATAATTGTGCTTGCCCTCTGTCTGTGTTACATAACTTACAGCCAAAAATTCTGCCTGAGGATTAGACTCAATAGAATTATATTCACGGTTGAATGTGGCTGAAAATAAAAGCTACAAGAGCGGGAGGAGCTCATTTTTGCTAATCAAAGGGACTTGGGCAGATGTAATGTTTTGTGCTTCATGGTCATGTGGAGCATCATTAGATTACATTTGGTTACAAATTACGACTCAGTGGCAGTGCCACAATAGCATATTGTGCAGTTGACAGGTTGAGTGCAGCCCTTGTGCGTTTAAGTGTGTGCACCCATGCGTGGATGAAAGTTTGAGTGTATAGCAGTGTGTGGGTGAGGCAGAACGTGTGTGTGTGTGTGTGTGTGTGTGTGTGTGTGTGTGTGTGTGTGTGTGTGTGTGTGTGTGTGTGTGTGTGTGTGTGTGTGTGTGTGTGTGTGTGAGACCCCATTGGGCCCAGTGAGTTTGGGAGGATGGAGTGACTCATCTCACCCTCTGGCACTGCCTTTCAAAATACACCTCTTTTCCTTTCTCACCTTTTTTCCTCTCTGTTCATCTCCTCAGCTCACTTCACATGACGTTTACACGGAACCAATCTATCAACTTTCCGCCTCACAATGTTAATTATGCCTCTTCACTTGTTGAAAGAAGAGGGGTGAAGGCTGAGGATGACGGAGAGTAAGAGAGACTGGCAGACGGGCTGACAGACGAGCAGCAGCGAGGGCAGAGAATAGAGCAAACGCTAAGTCTCATTCATCCTGACAGCGTTCATGGCACCAGTCAGGAGAGCCAAAAGACAGGAGGGCAGACTCCACCTCTGAGACAGTCGGAACTCGCTGACCAGCATCACCTGTTCACCAGTTTATTGGCTCAGGTCACAGGTGATACCCAATCAGCAGAGACATGTCTGTAAACTTACTAAGAAAAAGGCAGTGCGCTCTCTCCCCGTGGGGTCGAAAATCAAGCTGTTCCACTTAGCGCTCCCCCTAGAGGCCTGGAGAACTTCCGTTGTGTAAACTGGATGCAGCGTTTTTCTGGTGCATTTTTTTTCAGGGATTGTGTGCTTTTCTTTTTGCGTCGTTTCTGTATTTTCAGCACGTTTTGTATTTGGTTGTATTGTGTGTATATACAGCATGTTTGCTAAATGCTGTGCATGTGTTGTCAAATAAATTAAGAGGTTTTCTTAATTAATCGGCCACTGTATAATGGACACCCTCAGATAATGTAGGTATTCATCAAATAGGTCTCATCTGTTGTACTGATAAGAGATTTTCCCAACGTAGATATATCAGTACATGGCAAAAACAACCAAAATCACCTGCAAGATAATAAACCTATTCAGTGCATTTAACTATGTCAAACTATGTTAACACGTAGATCCGACCAGGCAATCTGATTGGTCAACTACACATTTAGAACGTGCTCAAATCAGCATGACAGCACACCCAGAGCCATTTGAGCACACCTGCCGCATCTCTTAAAATAGTACTCTGCCATTTCTGTGTCAACATTACAAAGTTTAATTTTAGTAGTTCAGGAACCACAGTGGTACACACAAAACCTCTCCAACTAGTATATAAAGTGATTCATCGGATTAAATGACTTACTTGTTACAACGCTCTGAAGATAACTTTCACTGGATATGTTTGGATCAGTTGTGCCGGTGACGCCGCTATCTAAAAAATAGCTGCTAAATGTGATTTTCAAGGATGTACAGGAGCTAAATCTGTCAGTGGAAACATTATTTTATTTCAGTAGATATCTTAGTTACAACAAGATTGAGCTAGCAAAGTAGTTTTATGTTTATATGTGTGGTAGTTATTCAGTTTGGGAAATCCCACAATCTCTACCAAGCTAACGTTAGCTTTAAGGCTGTTTTATGCTTCTGCGTCAACTCCACGCCGTAGCTACGTAGCTTTCGGAGTTCTGCGTCGGGGTTGCTTTGCATCGCGGTGCATTTCACTGCCATAACGCTAGGGGGTGTCGCCTGTGTCTGTGTCGCTCACCACTGAAACGGTACTCAGAATGGCAAACCCCATAGACTGTCGTGCTAAAATATTAATCTTATTTGTTTGGCCTTTTCTTGCTTAGATTTTGTAAAAAGTATCGAGAAATAGACACAGTGAAATCTATTGACCAAGTAACTATAACCAGAAAATAAGTCTGAGGTTATTTGCAAGGTGTCTGCGAGTTTATGTTATGTTAGCAAGCAAACTTTAGCACAACTGCCCACAAAGTACTGCTTGCTGGCGAAGTGCTAATTTCAAAACGTTACTGACATATAGACACTTTACAATCGTCTCTCTCTCTCTCGTGTTGTTTGAATTTTGCGGATGTTTAGTATCAAAATCTATCCATGGAAAAAAAAAACATTTTAAGCAGATATCTTAGTTATAACAGGATAGAGCTAGCAAAGCAGTTTGGTAATATTGTTTAATTACATCACACAAATCTGCCGATGCACATAAAACAAAAAAACTCAATAACTAATTTTGGCATAAATCATAAATTAATATTAATAACTTACTGTTGAAGGGAATTTTCATTTGATGTCTGGAAAGATTTCTTTACTATGTTACAGTGAAAACTCTAGAAATTAAGTAAAAATATGAATAAATGATAGAATAGGAAATAGTATGAAGAAAATGGGTCATTCTAAGAATAAATCTTAGATTAATAATTACAAATATGCCCATAGCAGACAAAAACAGTTTCTGTGTGAGAGAGGCACTAGTGAGGGAGGTCACTAAAAGGCCTATGGACACTAAAGGAGCAACAGGGTTCAGTGGCTCAGATGGGAAATAACTGGTGACTCATCATTCATAGCTTTATGACAGCTCAAAAAGAATCCCCTCTCAGTTAGTGGCTGAGGGAGACGTGGAAACACAAGTAGAGGAGGATTTTACTTTGATAATCTAACGACCTTACACACCAACTGTACAACAGGTGTTTTCACTTTATGTGTCTGACTTGGCCTCTTATCAGGATTGTGTGGGTGTGTACACGTGTGCTTGATTGACACCTCCTGAACTGTGAAGACATCATTTCAAAATTTCAGCATATCCCCACGTTCAACCTAAGCAATCAGACTGAACCTGTGCAGGGCCAAGTCCATAATTATTGGGCTTTGTGGGATACGTGCCTCATTACAAAAATGACCAAGTGACATAAGCTCTGATTTAATTTTTAATTTTAATGGAATTATCAATACCTTTCTTAGTTCTTTTTCTAACAATTCTTAATTTTAGCTTTCCATTTTTAGTCTTTTCTGGCATATTATCAGATCTGTACACTTTTTGAATTTTGTAGTCACTGTTTTTTTTTCTTCATCTTTTGCAGCTAATATACCCCTTCATTTTTAAAGGAGGATACCCCTATCTCCACAGAACTCATCTTTTATTATAACATATAACCAGAGGTGGAACGAGTACTAGAATATTGTACTCAGGTAAAAGTACTGTCACTTTAAAGACATTTTAATAGTACTTGTGTGAAAATACTTTTTTAATTAAAAGTAAAAAGTAGGTCAGTTATTATACATTTTTAAAAGGGAAAGGGGGGAGGAGGTGATTATGATACATGATACTACTGTTAAATTAAATCTTTAGGCAACAAAATCAATGAAATGTCAAAGTATACACTAGTGAAAGAACATCAGCAACATGAGCCCTGATCAAAAATTTGCCTCAGAGGGCTTTACAATCTGTACAGCACCCTCTGTCCTTCTTAAAGTCCTTCTCTCACTTTCTTGATGAAAGATAAGAGGAGTGATACCACTTTACATATCTGTATCTGTCTGTTAAATGTCTGTTAAAAATGGAGCTATAGCGAGGAGACAGATAGCTTAGCTTAGCATAAAGATGGGAAATAGCTAGCCTAGCTCTGTCCAAAGATAACAATATCTACCTACCAGCACCTCTAAAAATTACTAAACAATATAGATGGTCATGTTTTTTAATCTGTACAAAAACCAAAATGTAAAAATATTTGTATACATGCTTCCAGTCTTCTTGCTATGCTAAGCTAACGTCTCCTTAGCTGACAAGCCTCTGATGTGGCTGTGTGACAATCTGACATATGGATATTAATATACAATGAAAATACAATATATCAATGTATATTAACTGTACAGTAAATCATTCTTAAATTCCATACAATACAACATGCGTAAGACATAACTAATGGCTTAATGGTCAATAAAACATTTTAATACTTTCTAGATCAGTTCTATTCCATGTAGAAGAGTAATTTTTGGGCAGGTTGCGTAAAAATCTCTTTTGCTGCTATCTTCCTCCAGCATTATCTTAGTCTTTTTATCTAGCTCTTTAATTCATCAATGGACAGTTCCAGTAGCCTACTTACTTTGTGGAAAAGAGCTGCAGGCCACCCAGATCAAAATCCATTATTTGTCAGTATCCATGTTTTGGCATAACAATTTAAACAGGAATTATGGTCGAATTAAATACAATTACTATGTTATCATACAGTACATGTTATACAGTGGGGAGAACAAGTATTTGATACACTGCCGATTTTGCAGGTTTTCCCACTTACAAAGCATATAGACGTCTGTAATTTTTATCATAGGTACTCTTCAACTGTGAGTGACGGAAAACAAAAATCCAGAAAATCACATTGTATGATTTTTAAGTAATTAATTTGCATGTTATTGCATGACATAAGTATTTGATACATCAGAAAAGCAGAACTTAATATTTGGTACAGAAACCTTTGTTTGCAATTACAGAGATCATATGTTTCCTGTAGTTCTTGACCAGGTTTGCACACACTGCAGCAGGGATTTTGGTCCACTCCTCCATACAGACCTTCTCCAGATCCTTCAGGTTGCTGTCGCTGGGCAATACGGACTTTCAACTCCCTCCAAAGATTTTCTATTGGGTTCAGGTCTGGAGACTGGATAGGCCACTCCAGGACCTTGAGATGCTTCTTACAGAGCCACTCCTTAGTTGCCCTGGCTGTGTGTTTCGGGTTGTTGTCATGCTGGAAGACTCAGCCACGACCCATCTTCAATGCTCTTACTGAGGGAAGGAAGTTGTTGGCCAAAATCTCGCGATACATGGCCCCATCCATCCTCCCCTCAATACGGTGCAGTCGTCCTGTCCCCTTTGCAGAAAAGCATCCCCAAAGAATGATGTTTCCACCTCCATTCTTCACGGTTGGGATGGTGTTCTTGGGGTTGTACTCATCCTTCTTCTTCCTCCAAACACGGCAAGTGGAGTTTAGACCAAAAAGCTCTATTTTTGTCTCATCAGACCACATGGCCTCCCATTCCTCCTCTGGATCATCCAGATGGCCATTGGCAAACTTCAGACAGGCCTGGACATGCTCTGGCTTGAGCAGGGGGACCTTGTGTGCGCTGCAGGATTTTAATCCATGACGGCGTAGTGT